>BPTQ01000006.1:159454006-159464527 GCA_019973895.1 Chrysanthemum seticuspe
TTTTAAAGATCTTTTTATTTTAATAAAAATTTTGATAAATAGATTAATAATAATTAATTTTTGATAAAAATGAATAAATTATTATGGGATTTTATGTTCTTTTATACTTTATTTCGATCTTTTTACTTTAATACTGAATTTTTTTAGATTTTATTGATTTTTCTTAAAAGTTTTGATTAAAATATAAAAAGACTAATAAAAAGATAAAAGATACTTAATTTTTGATAAACTTTGATGAATTTAACGATTTTTAATGTTTAATTTGATACTTTTTAGACCTTTTTATAAAAAAACTGAAAAATATAAATAGAATTGGATCCTTTTTACTTTTGAATAAAAAAACTTCAAAAAGACTAAATTAACATAATTTTCGATTAATTTTTCTCAAAAAAATAAGTTTTCATTTTTCCTAGGTTAAGATAAATATAAAAAGTCAAAAAAATATTTTTCCAGATTTTTCATAGTTTAATTTGTAATTTTTAGCAATTTAAGTAGTTTCAAATAGTTTTTAATTCATAGAAAATAGAAAAATAATCAGAAAAATATAAAATTAGTTTTGAAAATTCTTTTTAGTTATTTTAGATTTTTTTAAGTCATAATTTCATTTTTCTAGCTTTATTTCATATTTTCTTGTATTTTAGGGTATTATTAAATAAGTAAAAATAGTTTTTAATTAATAATAATTAGATAAATAGTTTTAAAAATAATTTTATTTTTCTAGAAATTTTCTCTTATCATTAGGTTTGTAAAAATGTTATTTTTATATTTTTAGGATTAATATTGTTTCAGTTTCACATTTTCTTTTGTACGTTACGTAGTTTTTTAATTTAAGTTTTATAAAAGAAAAATCAAAAACATCATTTTAAAAATAGTGATAGCGTTTATTTAATATAATTTATCTTTTTAATTTTCTTTAATTTGCATTTAAGCCCCTGTAATTCATAAACTTTTTCTTTAGGTATAATTGTTCATAATCAATCAAAACCCTTTTTCCGTTCAAATTCTCTCGATCACTATTCGTTTGGTGATTCATCGCACAGCTCGTTGGGACATAACGACCTGGGGAAACACTATACTCCTCTGATCTTCATTGCATTGGTGTCTGAGCTGTTTGAAGTTTATTACGGTTAGCCATTCACAAGTGGCTAGCTTGTGTGATATAACTTGACGGTTTGGCACGAATCAAATTTTTGGCGCCGCTGCCGGGGAGCTGTGCTAATTATCTTCCGTTTAGCAGATTAGTGATTTGAATATTCACTCTTTGTTCATACCATCTATCTATATCTATATATATTTTCTTATAAAAAATCCAAAAATCCAAAAACATCCAAAAACGTATAAAACACAAAAATATTATTCTTTTGTTTCTATATATATATCAAAGATAAAAATACAAAAAGATTTGTCGTTTTCTTTGTTTAATAATAACAACATAAAAATTACCACCGCAAACCAAGGCAGTGTACTACCTAACTGGGGGTACGACCATAATAAGTTCCCGAACCAAAGATTAAAACTTGCCTTTGTGTCCTTGTGATTGGTGTACCTTTTTCAAAGAAGCCATTCATCTTGTGATTATTGGTTTAAGTTCACTGTTGTTTTGCCTCGATATTTTTTTAATTGGATTTGTTGTTATATCTACTTTTCAAAACCAGAAAACCCAAAAAGATTCTTCTTACCCCATTTTCATAATTCATTTTCATAATTCCCATTCCTTTCCTTAACTCTGAGATCTCTTAGAGTTAACTCTAGTGTATGCGCACTCGCTCTTCTAGATCTGTAAGCCCATTTCGAGAGCTTGTCAAGATTCCAAGTGAGCTTCTCCAGGCACCCATCGACGGGTATGGAGATGCTATTGTTATCCCAGCCATTGTGGCTGAAAATTTTGAACTCAAAACCGGGTTACTGAATCTTGTAACCTCAAGTCAATTCTATGGTTTTGAGCGGGATGATCCTCATGCTCATATTCGATGGTTTAACAAGATTGCATCTACCATCAAATACAAGAATGTCCCTACAGATGCTGTCAAGCTTCTTCTGTTCCCATTTTCCCTTGAGGGACAAGCCCGGATTTGGCTTGAAAAACAACCCCCTCAATCAATCGAAACATGGGAAGACCTGGTGAAGAAATTTGTGAATAAATTCTATCCACCTTCTAAAACCACGAGTCTTAAAAATGAAATCATCAAGTTTACACAAAAGTTTGATGAATCCTTCAGTGAATCGTGGGATCGTTTTAAGGAGTTGCTCCGCAAATGTCCTCACCACGGTTTCTCCGAGTTGATGCAACTCGATACTTTCTATAATGGGGTGAGTCAATCTGATCAAGATTCTCTCAATTCCTCCGCTGGAGGAAATTTCTTGAGCAAAACTGTCAAAGAAGCTTTAGCGATCATTGAAAACAAGTCTAAAGTCCGCACTGCACGAAGCAAGCCGGTTGTTTCCCAAGTCAGTGTTGGTCCTTCTACTTCATCGCCCGTGAGTCAATCTAGCACCGATGCTAAGATTGACAAATTCACGGAAGCAATTCAAGCTTTGGTTCTCTCCAACCAAAAGAAAGTCTCTTTTCCACAAACTTCACCTCCTGCTGAAGTTAAGAAAGTGGAAGTCTGTGTTACTTGCGGTGGCCCCCATGCCTATTACAATTGTATGGCCACCGATGGTAACCCTTTTGAAGCAAACGCTGTGGGGCGGGATTTCTAATTCAGGAGGCAACCAATATCGTGCTCCTATAGACCCGAACCACCGTCCTAACCACTACCCTGGACCTCCCGGTTTCAACCAAAACCAAAACCGTAATCAAAATCAGAACAGAACGAACCAAGGTTTTCAAAACCAAGGTAATTTTAGTCAAAATAACGGTTTTCAAAATCAAAATCAAAACTTCCAACACCAAGGAAATTTTAATAGAAACCCAGGTCAGGGAAATTTCAACCCAGGGTATTTTCATGGCAATAATCAAGGAAATTTCCAAAATCAAGGCCCTAATCCAAACAATAGAGGCCAGAATTTTCCTGTGCAAAATCAAGCCATTGTTCCAACTGGACCATCATCTGATGAGTTGTTGAAGCAATTCAGGAAATCCCAAGAGGAAATGAACAGGTTGTTGGTTAGCCAGATTTCTGACATTAAGAAGTCTTTAAATGATCGACCCTCGGGCTCAAGTACTTTACCTAGCAACACGATCGCTAATCCGATGGGCGATGCAAAGGCGATCACAACCAGAAGTGGTGCTTCGTATGATGGACCCGCTATTCCTACTACCTCTTCTTCTTCTCTCCCGAAGGTAGTGGAAAGTGAACCTGAGGCGACAAAGGACAAGGAACTTCCTACTAATAACGGAGGTACCAGCAATGTCCATCCTCAGGTTGTCCCGAAACCCTAAACCAAACCTGGAGTTGTTTTTGAACCTCCAGTTGATAACCCCAAATCCAAAACTTCTATTCCTTACCCCTCACGTTTAAATGAGCAAAAACTCCGCGAAAAAGCCAGTCATCAAATGGAAAATTTTTTTCAAATTTTCCAAGAACTACATTTTGACATAAGCTTTGTGGATGCCATCATGCTGATGCCCAAGTTTGCATCAACTCTCAAACACATGTTAAGCAATAAGGAAAAGCTGTTTGAAATGGCCAAAACTCCTTTGAACGAGAACTGCTCAGCAGTTCTGTTAAAGAAGCTTCCCGAGAAGCTTGGAGATCCTGGAAAATTTCTTCTTCCTTGTGTTTTTCCAGGGATGATTGAATGCTTTGCCCTTGCTGATCTTGGTGCAAGCATCAATCTGATGCCGTATTCAGTATGGAAGAAGCTTTCTCTTCCAGAACTTATTCCTACCTGCATGACTCTTGAGCTTGCAGATCGTTCTATATCGCGTCCTCTTGGCATCGCCGAGGATGTATTCGTGAAAGTAGGAAAGTTCCATTTTCCAGCTGACTTTGTGGTTGTTGATTTCGATGCCGATCATCGGGTTCCCCTCATTGTTGGACGAGGATTCCTGAGAACGGGCCGTGCTCTTATTGATGTATTTGAGCAAGAAATCACGTTACGTGTAGGGAATGAAGCTGTTACCTTTAACCTTGATCAAACTTCAAGGTACTCCTCAAACTATGATGCTGAATCGGTTAATCGAGTCGATGTAATTGATATTGCTTCAGAGGAGTACTCTCAAGAGTTTCTTGGTTATCTTCATAATTCTGTGAGTGGTGATTCCACCACATCTTCTCAACCAATCATTGCCGAATCTTCCCCCTCTCTCACTCCGTTTGAGGGAGGTGACTTCTTTCTGGAAGAGATTGATGAGTTTCTTGCTAGTGATGAATCAATTCCGCCTGGAATTGATGGTGTTTATGATTCGGAGGGAGATATCCTTTATCTTGAGCAATTGTTAAATGAAGATCCATTACCTTCACTCCCTCCGAAAGAGATCACGATTGAGGAAATCAAATCAGTACAAACATCTACTGAAGAATTTCCCGAGGTTGAACTTAAGGACCAACCTCCTCATCTCGAATATGCATTCTTGGAGGGTGATGATAAATTACCCGTCATAATTGCTAAAGACTTAACTGAGGAGGAGAAGACTGCTCTCATAAAGGTCTTGAAGTCACACAAGCAAGCAATTGCTTGGAAACTCTCCGACATTAAGGGTATCAACCCTGAGTTTTGTACTCACAAAATCTTGATGGAGGATGACTTCAAACCAGCAGTCCAACATCAGAGAAGGGTGAATCCTAAGATTCATGAGGGTATCAAACAAGAGGTTCTCAAACTTCTTGATGCCGGTTTAATTTACCCGATCTCTGATAGTCCTTGGGTCAGTCCCATTCACTGTGTTCCGAAAAGGGTGGCATAACTGTTGTCACAAATGAAGAAAACGAGTTAATTCCAACTCGATTGGTTACGGGATGGCGTGTGTGTATTGACTATCGCAAGTTAAACGAAGCCACCCGTAAAGACCATTTTCCTCTACCCTTCATGGATCAGATGCTTGAGAGATTAGCAGGAAACGAATACTATTGTTTCCTTGATGGTTTCTCGGGTTATTTCCAGATCCCCATTGATCCGCTGGATCAAGAAAAGACCACATTCACCTGCCCATACGGAACTTTTGCCTACAGACGTATGCCTTTTGGCTTATGTAACGCTCCTGGCACGTTCCAACGATGTATGATGGCAATTTTCCACGACATGATCGGGGAAACAATGGAGGTGTTTATGGATGACTTCTCGGTCATTGGGGACTCGTTTCAAACATGTCTCTCCCATTTAGATAAAATGCTCAAAAGGTGTGAAGACACCAATCTTTGTCTAAATTGGGAGAAGAGCCACTTTATGGTCAAAGAAGGCATAGTCCTTGGCCATAAGATTTCCAAAAATGGGATTGAGGTAGATAGATCAAAAGTTGATGTTATTGCTAAATTGCCTCATCCTACTACCGTCAAAGGTATTAGGAGTTTTCTAGGTCATGCCGGCTTTTATCGTAGATTCATACAAGATTTTTCTAAAATCGCTCGGCCTATGACCCATCTTCTTGAAAAAGATGCTCCTTTTATCTTCTCACCTGAGTGCATCGAAGCTTTTGAAACATTAAAGAAAAAGCTTACGGAAGCACCCATTCTAGTTACCCCCGACTGGGATTTACCCTTTGAGCTCATGTGCGATGCAAGTGATTTTGCTATCGGTGCAGTCTTGGGGCAACGAAAAACCAAGCATTTTCAGCCTATCCACTACGCGAGTAAGACTATGACTGAAGCTCAAACCCATTACACCACTACAGAAAAAGAATTATTAGCTGTGGTGTATGCGTTTGAGAAGTTTCGGCCGTACCTTATCTTGACCAAATGCGTGGTGTATACGGATCACTCGGCTCTCAAATATCTCTTTGCAAAACAAGATGCAAAGCCGAGATTGCTCCGTTGGGTTCTCCTCCTACAAGAATTTGATATCATTATACGTGATAAAAAAGGAGCTGAGAACCTGGCTGCTGATCATCTGTCCCGTCTAGAAAACCCTCACCAAGATGTGTTCGAGAAAAAGGAAATAAATGAAACATTTCCTCTCGAAACACTTAATGTGGTTTCTTTTTGTGGAGACTCTTCTACCCCATGGTTTGCTGACTTTGCAAATTACCATGCGGGTAACTTTGTGGTGAAAGGGATGTCGTCCCAACAGAAAAACAAATTCTTTAAAGATGTAAAACATTACTTCTGGGACGACCCCTACTTATTCAAAATTTGCGCGGATCAAGTCATCAGGCGATGTGTGTATGGTCAGGAAGCTATTGACATTCTCAAGGCTTGCCATTCTGGACCTACTGGGGGACATCATAGCCCCAACTACACTGCCAAGAAGGTGTTTGATTCCGGATTCTATTGGCCCACGATTTACAAGGATGCCCATGAATTTGTCAAAACCTGTGACGCTTGTCAACGTCACGGGAATATCTCACAAAGAAATGAAATGCCGCAATACGCCATTCAAGTGTGTGAGATTTTTGACATCTGGGGCATTGACTTTATGGGGCCATTTCCTTCGTCTCACGGTAATATATACATACTCGTGGCCGTTGACTATTTGTCAAAATGGGTTGAAGCTAAGGCTTTGCCTACCAACGATGCCCGAGTTGTTGTGAAATTCTTAAAATCTCTTTTTTGCTAGGTTTGGAACTCCACGAGCTATAATCAGTGATCGTGGTACACATTTCTGCAATGACCAATTTGATAGAGTCATGCAAAAGTATGGTGTAACTCACCGTCTCTCTACTGCGTACCACCCCCAAACAAGTGGGCAAGTGGAAGTTTCCAACCGGGGGATTAAAAGAATTCTTGAAAGGACAGTAGGCGAAAACCGTGCCTCTTGGTCGGATAAGCTAGATGACGCACTCTGGGCTTTCCGCACAGCTTATAAAACACCCATCGGGTGCACTCCATACAAGCTACTGTACGGGAAGGCATGTCATCTGCCGGTTGAGCTTGAGCACAAGGCATACTGGGCCTTGAAACATGCCAACTTCGATATTCAGACAGCTGGTGATCACCGAAAAGTTCAAATGAATGAACTAAATGAACTCTGTGATCAAGCATACGAGAACTCTTTGGTCTATAAACAAAAGACAAAGAAGATTCATGACTCTAAAATCAAGAACCGCGTTTTCAACGTTGGTGATCGAGTCCTTCTTTTCAACTCAAGATTGAAGATTTTCTCGGGAAAACTAAAATCCCGCTGGTCTGGACCATTCACCATCACTAAAGTATTTCCTTATGGAACCATTGAGTTATCTCAACCCGATGGTCCAAACTTTAAAGTGAATGGTCATCGGTTGAAGCATTATTTTGGAGAGGACATTCCTCCTGTGGTTGTCCCGGATCTACAAACTTTCCCCATGAACCAATGAATGCGGGGATCGAGTCAAGCTAGCGACTCGGGAATAAAAAACAGTAGCATGCCATATGGGTTTTCACCCATATTTCTGACTTCTTTCTACTTTCTACCACCCTAGTGTGGGGGAGTCGCCCCACATGTTGTGTATATATATAAGTTTCTTCAAAAAAAAAAAAAAAAAAAAAAAAAAAAAAAAAAAAAATCTCTCAAAATAATGGCCGTAGTATTTCCCTTTTACGTTCTCAGTTTCGGCATAACCGCCGGTACTTTGAATATTGAGGGCAATATTAATTTCTAGTGTGGGGGGGAATTCTCACGAATTTTATCATGTAATTATACCGCCCAATTCCCCCATTTTTGGCCAATTTTTTTTTTGGAGTAAGTGTTTTACACTTACTCAGCTTATTGTTATCAGTCCGCCATGTCTAATAAACAAAATGATTGGCTAATCCAGGAGCAAATGGCTCTTGGTAAAGATATCTCAAATCCGTTGACGGCTTGCAATTTGCCCAAAATTGTATGGTATTCAGCTCACCATATCTTTAATTAGTGAAGAGTTGGCTAGCCCGCAAGTTTATGGCTTGTGGTAAAGGCAGTTGGAAAACCATAATTGGTAATCAGCTCACCAAAGATAGTATATATTATCTAAGATTTGGCTAGTCCAGAAGCAAACGGCTTCTGGTAAAGACAAATCAAATCCGTTGGAAGCTGGTGGTTTGCTCAAAATCATATGGTTATCAGTGTACCATAGTTCTTACTTGAACTGAAACATTTGGCTACTCCAGAAGTAATGGCTTTTGGTAAAGAGATTTCAAATCCATTAGTTTTTTCAAAGATTGCTAGGGACTAGCAATAGTTTAGTGTGGGGGATTGGATGAGTGTGTAAATACTCCTCATTTTTGGTTCAAATCTGAACTGCAAAACACTAAAACTGCTCAAGAAATGCATCGAAAAATACTGAAATATCTCAAAATTGCATTTTATATGTTTCAGATGCAAAATGTTTAAAATCAGATGAAAAATGACGCTAAGTTTTTACCACAGTTGTAAGAGTTTAGGTAACTACTTCCTGGCATAGCTCAACTCTGCTGATCTCTACATGAACTATGACGACTTCTACCTTGAGACTAAATGCCTTACCTGTCTGGTTTCTACATACTACTCGAACTACTATTCCTCTTTTTCTCTAAGCTACGACTATAGTCCCGAAGATTGTAACAAGAAGTTCCAGAAGGATTTCTGTAGATGTTCGACTAGTTAGTGTTGTGGCTTCGTTTCCGTCATACCCTATTACAGTTCTACGAAGAGAGTCCAAGACTTAATTGATACCTTCTGTCTCTTAGTGTTGAGATACTGATATCAGCATCGAATCTCTTTTTCTCCTTATCATCAAGCTCATCATACATCTTTGGTCTGTCCATTCCGTAAATCAGAGTTCCATCTTCAGCAGTATCAAGTACATCTCTAGTCGTCTCAACTCGATACGGTCCTTCATCAATGGATTTGAGAATGTTGACACCATTTTCCTTTCCAAGACAGTACAATCTGATTCGTTGAGTGATGAGTGTGTAAATACTCATCATTTTTGGTCAAATCTGAACTGCAAAACACTTAAAAATGCTCAGAAATGCATCAAAATACTGAAAATATCTCAAAATTGCATTTTATATGTTTCAGATGCAAAATGTTTAAAATCAGATGAAAAATGAGCTAAATTTGCATAATTGGCAGTTTCAGTCCCCAAGTTTCAAAAGTTGTCAGAAATAGTCCCTGAGCACTTATTTCAAAAGTAAAATCACCAAAGGTCCTTTTAAAATCATAACTTTTCATAATTAGTCCTTTGGTGAAAAATGTCAAAAGTTTTGAGAAATTACAAGTTTGGTCCTTCAAGTTTCAAAATTGGCAAAAATAGTCCTTGGAAGTTTGAAAATGTCAAAAATGGTCCTTGTACTATTGAAACTTGTCAAAAGTGACCCTTGAAACAACTTTGGAAAATTGGCAGATTTGGTCCTTGTTCTTTTGGTGAATTGCAAATATGGTCCTTATGATATTAAACCAAGCCATGACGCTTTAACCTTTGGACCCCCTGCCATATAAACCATTTGAGCCCCCTGCCACTTGAACCCTTTGGACTTTTGACCCCCTTCCAATAATACTCCTACCCGGTCAAACCCACCAGTCAAACAAACACACCCACTTGTTTCCCTCCTTTTCTTCTTCCTCACCCACCATGTCTGCAAACACCAGTCTCCCCTCACCTCCAGCTCACATATCCCACACCTTATCCCTCCACCTCAACAACCATCCAAGAAACATTAAATGCTTCTTCAACCTAACACTCAAACCCTCCCACTGGCTAAAACCATTTTGGCGCCAAAATCAAATCAATGGCCAATATCTTCTCAACTCATCCAATGGTCCAAAATGCATGTGGGAATAGCTCAGAAGTCAAGGAGAAGCAGTTTTGGTGTATAAAAAGGAAGAAAGAGAAGCTAGGAAGAGAGTACTTAGCTTTAAATTTTCATTTATGTCGTTTTTAGTATAAATGTTTTAGTTCAAGCTTAAAACTGTAATCCTTTGTTTCTATGTATTAAACTCAAGTTACTTTGTCATTGTAATATACTTTTAAGCATCAATTTCAAGGTTTTATCTAAGTTCATGTGTTTATGTACACTGTTGAAAAATTCAGTTTCAAGTTCTTATATTCAAGCTTTTAGAAGTTTATTTTCCAATCCAAATAAGCTTATATAAGCTACTGATAGCTTTTGGATAACTTATAAATCAATTTCAAGCAACTTTGGTTTTTGGTCAACAAAAGTCAAACTGAGAAGAGATTTTGGTTAAGCAGGCATGGAAGTGGATTTGGGTTGATGCAGTGTTGAACATGGGTTGATTCTTAGTTAGATATAGGTTGAGAACATATTTAGGTAGTGGTTCATTGATCCTCAGTTGCAAATTGGACCTCTTGTAAGTTCATGATCAGTCTCAACTTTGCTCATTGTCATTTGAATGTGTTTGCTCTAGATATATTGCTGTCATAGTTAGTAACTGTTATAGTCTGTATTAGTGTTTGTAAGATTGTGTTAGTAGTGTTTTATATTAAGGATTTGATACAAGAACTTGCATATCAGTCATATAAGA
>BPTQ01000006.1:159464537-159613337 GCA_019973895.1 Chrysanthemum seticuspe
AATCCAGGAGCAAATGGCTCTTGGTAAAGATATCTCAAATCCGTTGACGGCTTGCAATTTGCCCAAAATTGTATGGTATTCAGCTCACCATATCTTTAATTAGTGAAGAGTTGGCTAGCCCGCAAGTTTATGGCTTGTGGTAAAGGCAGTTGGAAAACCATAATTGGTAATCAGCTCACCAAAGATAGTATATATTATCTAAGATTTGGCTAGTCCAGAAGCAAACGGCTTCTGGTAAAGACAAATCAAATCCGTTGGAAGCTGGTGGTTTGCTCAAAATCATATGGTTATCAGTGTACCATAGTTCTTACTTGAACTGAAACATTTGGCTACTCCAGAAGTAATGGCTTTTGGTAAAGAGATTCAAATCCATTAAGTTTTTTCAAAAGATTGCTAGGGACTAGCAATAGTTTAGTGTGGGGGATTGATGAGTGTGTAAATACTCATCATTTTTGGTCAAATCTGAACTGCAAAACACTTAAAAATGCTCAGAAATGCATCAAAATACTGAAAATATCTCAAAATTGCATTTTATATGTTTCAGATGCAAAATGTTTAAAATCAGATGAAAAATGAGCTAAGTTTGCATAATTGGCAGTTTCAGTCCCCCAAGTTTCAAAAGTTGTCAGAAATAGTCCCTGAGCACTTATTTCAAAAGTAAATTCACCAAAGGTCCTTTTAAAATCATAACTTGTCATAATTAGTCCTTTGGTGAAAAATGTCAAAAGTTTTGAGAAATTACAAGTTTGGTCCTTCAAGTTTCAAAATTGGCAAAAATAGTCCTTGGAAGTTTGAAAATGTCAAAAATGGTCCTTTTACTATTGAAACTTGTCAAAAGTGACCCTTGAAACAACTTTGGAAAATTGGCAGATTTGGTCCTTGTTCTTTTGGTGAATTGCAAATATGGTCCTTATGATATTAAACCAAGCCATGACCCTTTAACCTTTGGACCCCCTGCCATATAAACCATTTGAGCCCCCTGCCACTTGAACCCTTTGGACTTTTGACCCCCTTCCAATAATACTCCTACCCGGTCAAACCCACCAGTCAAACAAACACACCTACTTGTTTCCCTCCTTTTCTTCTTCCTCACCCACCATGTCTGCAAACACCAGTCTCTCCTCACCTCCAGCTCACATATCCCACACCTTATCCCTCCACCTCAACAACCATCCAAGAAACATTAAATGCTTCTTCAACCTAACACTCAAACCCTCCCACTGGCTAAAACCATTTTGGCGCCAAAATCAAATCAATGGCCAATATCTTCTCAACTCATCCAATGGTCCAAAATGCATGTGGGAATAGCTCAGAAGTCAAGGAGAAGCAGTTTTGGTGTATAAAAAGGAAGAAAGAGAAGCAAGGAAGAGAGTACTTAGCTTTAAATTTTCATTTATGTCGTTTTTAGTATAAATGTTTTAGTTCAAGCTTAAAACTGTAATCCTTTGTTTCTATGTATTAAACTCAAGTTACTTTGTCATTGTAATCTACTTTTAAGCATCAATTTCAAGGTTTTATCTAAGTTCATGTGTTTATGTACACTGTTGAAAAATTCAGTTTCAAGTTCTTATATTCAAGCTTTTAGAAGTTTATTTTCCAATCCAAATAAGCTTATATAAGCTACTGATAGCTTTTGGATAACTTATAAATCAATTTCAAGCAACTTTGGTTTTTGGTCAACAAAAGTCAAACTGAGAAGAGATTTTGGTTAAGCAGGCATGGAAGTGGATTTGGGTTGATGCAGTGTTGAACATGGGTTGATTCTTAGCTAGATATGGGTTGAGAACATATTTAGGTAGTGGTTCATTGATCCTCAGTTGCAAATTGGACCTCTTGTAAGTTCATGATCAGTCTCAACTTTGCTCATTGTCATTTGAATGTGTTTGCTCTAGATATATTGTTGTCATAGTTAGTAACTGTTATAGTCTATATTAGTGTTTGTAAGATTGTGTTAGTAGTGTTTTATATTAAGGATTTGATACAAGAACTTGCATATCAGTCATATAAGAAGTGTTTGGTTCAAGCTGCTATACTGAGTTAGAAGACTAGAAATAAAGTCAAGATCTGTTTCTTGAGTCCAACTTAGGTATATTAGAGTCATCTGGATCAAGCACTTGCACCTTAAATAAGTAAAAGTCAAAATCTTAGTCAATCAGTTCTCATTTCCAAATCTGTGTAATTCAGTTAACAATTTCTCTCATATAGGTGTTAAACTAGTTAATCTAGCTTGTAGTAGGTCCATATTAGCACTAAACAACATATTCAGTTCACAAATTAAGCCCAAAGTTCACCAAAGTCAAAGTTTCATAACTGTCAATAGTCAAAAATGTGTTTAAGTCAGTTTTTGGAAAACTTTGGGGACCTCTCATTGATTCATTTTTAAGTCAAAGTAAGTGAAATTCTGGGATAAACAAGTTCAGTTGGTCTATTATTGATATCTGATTTTTGTAAGATTTTAGGAATTTTTTATAAGCTCCAAATGAGCTTGTCGATTGGGTCAAAAGTGCCCTGTGCACATACTTAGTGTTAACTGAGTGTGCACAGGATTTTGCAAAGCTTTCAACAAGCTCATAAGAGCTTTTCTAGGGCTAAATTTTGGCTTATAGACTCTTTGGCTGGTGGTTTTGAAGTCTACACTTTTGGTTTTCAGATTAGCTCTCTTGATAAGCTAGTGCATAAGCTCAAAAGTAGAGGGTAGGCTGTTTGGATTTTATTAGCTCAATCATTGTAGTTTGCAATTCAGTGGATTAGAGTAGCTGTTTAAGGTTCATTTAGAGTAGTCTCAGCATAAATTAGCTTCTGTAGCAGTTTGGTAGCTTTTAGTGCTTATCAGCTTAATCTTAGTGCTTATTTATAAGCAGTTTGCACTGCAGTTCCATAATCTTGCACATAAGCCGTTGTTTTTATATTTTTCTTAGATTCATAATATTATTTTAGACTTTTCTTGAATTTTTCAGATTTTTCTAGTTCAGTTTGCTATTTTTCTTCATTTAAATCAATTTTTAGTACTTTTTAATTAGCTTTTAATACAATTAAATCAGAAAAACTTCAAAAAAATAAGTTTTCATTTTTCCTAGGTTAAGATAAATATAAAAAGTCAAAAAAATATTTTTCCAGATTTTTCATAGTTTAATTTGTAATTTTTAGCAATTTAAGTAGTTTCAAATAGTTTTTAATTCATAGAAAATAGAAAAATAATCAGAAAAATATAAAATTAGTTTTGAAAATTCTTTTTAGTTATTTTAGATTTTTCTAAGTCATAATTTCATTTTTCTAGCTTTATTTCATATTTTCTTGTATTTTAGGGTATTATTAAATAAGTAAAAATAGTTTTTAATTAATAATAATTAGATAAATAGTTTTAAAAATAATTTTCTTTTTCTAGAAATTTTCTCTTATCATTAGGTTTGTAAAAATGTCATTTTTATATTTTTAGGATTAATATTGTTTCAGTTTCACATTTTCTTTTGTACGTTACGTAGTTTTTTAATTTAAGTTTTATAAAAGAAAAATCAAAAACATCATTTTAAAAATAGTGATAGCGTTTATTTAATATAATTTATCTTTTTAATTTTCTTTAATTTGCATTTAATCCCCTGTAATTCATAAACTTTTTCTTTAGGTATAATTGTTCATAATCAATCAAAACCCTTTTTCCGTTCAAATTCTCTCGATCACTATTCGTTTGGTGATTCATTGCACAGCTCGTTGGGACATAACGACCTGGGGAAACACTATACTCCTCTGATCTTCATTGCATTGGTGTCTGAGCTGTTTGAAGTTTATTACGGTTAGCCATTCACAAGTGGCTAGCTTGTGTGATATAACTTGACGGTTTGGCACGAATCATTGAGCCCACGAATCGTAGTCAGTTCTGTCAAGCATGGGTGGACGAGTATCTGAACCAGCTGCTTGAACGTCCTCGGCAACAGTGGAGATGATTGTAGAAACGTTGGTAGACATGATGACAAATTAAACGGGATTTTATAACTCTATGATTAAACCGGGAAATAGATTCTTTCACGGGATTTTACTAAATCAAGAGAAAACCGTAAAGAAATCACCCAAGTCGCTAGAAAATTATGCACCAAGTCGCTATCTTCTAATTCGCTATACCACCAAGTCGCTAAAGTCCCAAGTCGCTAAACAAAAGACAAGTCGCTAAATAGCAACTCGCTAAGTCTCAAGTCGCTAGCAAAATTTTGGCAGCAATTCGCTAAGATACAAGTCGCTAAGGAATCAAGTCGCTAAATAGCAACTCGCTACTTACCAAGTCGCTAACACCAAGTCGCTACCCGTAGTGGAGCATTCACTACTTGTACTGTTAGTCGCTAGGCCTAAGTCGCTAACTCCACTAACTGTAACTCGCTACAAAAATGTAAAGCAAGTCGCTAGCAAGAAAGAAATCCGTAGGTCAAGTCGGTAGCAAGAAAAACATCACAAACATCACTTTTCAATCCAAAAACAACCCAACCAAGATGATTCAAGCATACCAAATGAAAACCTAAACACTTGTGATGATTCTAAACATAAAAGTACTAACAAAATCCAAGCTTTAACACAAGAAATCAACCAAATGATGCACAAACCACTAAACTTTTTCAAACTCAAAAACCACCTAAAAACCACTAGAAATCCAAAGATGTGCAAGATATGATCTAACCATGGCTCTTGATACCAATTGTAGGATATTTAATTTCACATACACATCAAACCATAACACAAAGTAGGCGTATAAGTGGAATTCTAGAGAGAGAAAGTTAGAGGTTTAGGGAACTTAGTGAGAGAAAGTGAAAGATATTATTATGAGCTCCAACTCTCTACCTTGCAAGGTAGAGAGTATTTATAGTCTTACATAAAACGCCACACAACGGGCTGTGGATCAGGCATACAGTGGGTAAAGACCCGTCCGTCCTCCACGGTGTTACTTAACTAAATACTACTTAGCTTAAAATAACTACGACTACGAGCTTTCTAACAATTACATATACTTGAGGTGACCGACTCTTTAATACCTGGAATTTCTAATTCCTAACATTTGGACTAGCCAACTCTTTGATACACACAAGGTATATCTGGTGAGTTAAAAACCATCAACAAAATACAACAAACCTGCAAGAGAAAGTTAGTTTTTTTTTTTTTTTTTTTTTTTTTTTTTTTTTTTTTTTTTTTTTTTAACTAAGAAATTAACAAACAAAACAAAGAAAATAAACAACACAAAAGACTGTACATATAACAAAAGACAATGTAGATTACCGCGTTCATTATGAAGATGCAGCTTGAGCTTGCAGAAGTTGAGTCTTGATCAATCCAACCAGTCGTTCAGCATCTGGTCTTTCATTTCCCACTGGATCTGGAGGAATTTCCAACTTCTGACACAGCATCCTTTCCATAAGTCTCTTGGACAATGGATAAATTCTTTCAGCAAACACGCAGACTGTGATTCCACCCTTTGTTTCAACTACATGCACACGAGGTAGAGGATAATATCTCCAGGACTCAACCTGCCATAGATGTGAGTTCTTCCAAATGAAATGCCCTTTACCATTGGGAGATTGAGAGTCAATCAGGACATGAAGATCTCCCAATAAGCACATCCCATAACCTTGTGGTGCAGTATTGCAGTAATGTTTGGTGACGAGAGTGTACAGAGTAAGTATATCTGCCCTGTCAACCAAATGGAGTATTTCCTTCAAAAAGGTGAACTCCATTGAAGTTTTGTCCAATCGATGAATGACATTCATCTCACCATTTATCAGAGACCACTGGACCAACACATTTTGATATCCCTCAGGAAAATCAGTAGCAGACCCTTCTTTAATAAAGGTTGAGTCATCAGCCTTTAGGTCCAAAGGAACATGCTTGGGTGATGGCTTATTTTTCGATGCATGAGTCACTTTTCTCACAGATCTTCTCAGAGATGTGAGTTTTCTCTTGGCCATCCTCTTCATCCTTATACCAGGCACATACATTTCCGAAGATGGAATATCTTTGGTTTCTTCATTAACATCAGTAGTAGGACTTGAAGAAGTAGATGTGGATTTAGGTGAGACATCATCACGAAGGGCATGCATTCTTTCAAGCACTTTTCTTGCCTTTTTAGCTTTGACAGTTGTGGTTTTAGCTTCTTTAATCGAACCAGCTTCTTCTGTATCAGTAGATCCTACAGATGGAGCAGAAACTTGTACATTAGGTGCTTCAGAGGAAATGGTGGTCGGTTCAGCAGATGTGACCTTTTCAGTTGAGCTAGTGACTTCTGTAGAAGTTTCAGCAGATATAACAGTAGATTCAGCAGAAGTAACCTGGTCATCTTCCCCAACCAAAGTACCTTCTTTTGCAGTAGCAGATGCCACGTTTGGGTTAGATGAAGGCATAACTAGTGCATCAGGGGAAACAGCCGATGGTTCAGCAGAAAGGACATTGTCAGACGAAGGAGTGGCTTAAGAAGTTGCTTCAGGAGAAACCATTTGAGAGATTGTCTTAGGTGGAATATCATCAAAATTATCCACTATCTTAACAAACTTGGGTCTTTTGGCCTTTGGAGCAACTTCATTCCCAGCAATTCTTTTCAAGTTGGAAGATGGTGTTAAAGCAGAAGAAGAAGTTTTCATAATCATATTGTACAAGTAAAACAATCTTGCATCAGGTAAAGCCAAGACTTGCTTCATTGTTAAACCACGGTTAAGCACCGTACAACTTTGATTTTTCACCGCAATCCTCATCTCTGTTTTCTTCTGAGCTTCAGTAAGAGGTCTCTCTCTCTTTGCCTTATTCTTTTCAGTACTCAGGGCTTTCCTTTTCGCAGCTGCTTCTTGCTTCCTTTGTTCTCCAAGCTCCATCATTCGAGCCACAAAATTTTCACTATCAAAGTCCTCACCTAAGATACTTTGAGCAAGTGAAGGATTTGAAGTGGTTTGCTTAGTAAGAGCATCCCATTGTGCAGCAGGCATCCGAGTAGCTAACTCATCCAATTCTCTTCGTCTCTCAGGAGGCAAAGAAGAAGTAGAATGGTCTGCAATTTGTTTAGCCACTTCTTCACTTTTCTTCTGATCTGCAAACTCAGCAAATCTGCTTTCTTGTCCTTGCCTTTCTTGTTCAGATACCAGATCTGGACCAAGCTCATCTTCAATCATTACACCTTCCTCTTTATTAGTAGACTCATGAATAACATCTGTTGGAGGAGAATCACTAATTTGAAATACAGAAGAAACATTTTGAGAGAGATCTTCAACAGGTGAGGTAAGGATATCAGTTGCAGGAACCAAATCAAAATTTCTTTCAACATGAGATACTACTTGATCATCTGCTGAAGGGGTAGGACAAGATGGTTCTTGAACATGTGCATGATGATCAGGTTCAGATGCAATGTCCTCCATTTGAACCTCAGCAGATGTAGTTTTGTCAACACTTGGTTTCTTGGATACTTCAGAAGATCCTTTATACAAGTGAGATCTCTTTCTTCTTTTATAAAGAACAGGTTCCTCATTCTTTGAGGATTCAGCAACCACTGAGGAAGGAACAACTATCTCCTGTGCCACATCAGCTAAGATATTTAGAGAAGCAAGCCGAGAGTCTTCATCCTCCTCATCAGAAGAAATGACTAACTTCCTTTTGCTACTATTTTCAAGTCGCTCCTCAAGGTCCTGAACTTTATTCTGCAGATCCTCAATCTTATCACCAAGAGTAGACTTGGTCTCTGTAAGCTCCTTTTTGAGATCAGTCACCTCAGCTGCATACCTGTTAACAAGAGCATAGACAGATGTAAGAGTAATAGGGTCCTCAGCTCCACCAGCAGATTGCTCTGTGGTAATGGGAGTTTCATTGGACCTTTCAGTGGAAATATGGTCATGCTCAAAGTGAGGAGGTACTTCATCAAAAGGTTCCCTTTGAGGACTGGGTGTGGTCATCTTGTTCTGGTCAGATTCAAACTCATCAATAGAAGCCTGAGTAGGTGGTGGAATCGGTCTGGGTGATGGTACAGGTGGAGTATGGTCAGGAGCAATATGAGATGCTTCAGCAGTAAAAGAGGGACCCTCATCTATATTAACTGATGGATTGCCATCATTAGCAACATTTGAAGAGGGTGGGATATTAGCAACATTCTCCTCATCAGCAGCCTCATTGCTATGAGGCAACATAGCTGCTGAAAACGGATGATGTGCCCCCTCAAAGTTAGTTCTCATAGAGGCAAATAGTTTAGCTGAAAGAGCTCCTATGGGATTAAAGGCCTGGACTTGGGTAGAGGTGTCTATGATTATTTGTAAGAATCTAGGGTACATTAAAAACTTATGTTGTTTCCTATTTATATTTTCAACCATATTATCAAAAATAAATTTAGAAAAATTATAAGTTATCCCTTGAGATAGACACACAATACCACAAGCCAATTGCATAGAGAATTGATCCCACGCTCCAGATTTGTTGCTTATGCACTGAAGCAGAGTGTGAACTAAAAATCTCCACATAGGGCAAAAATGCTTTTTCAACCATATGTCCGTTCTTGTACCTTGATACCCAATGGCTCTCAGCCCAGAGAGAATCACCTCTGTACTTGAGTGATAAGCCCCATCAGCATCATCCAAATTAAGCTTTCTCCTTATCAGGTCCTCCGTCACCACGTGCTCTGTTCTATCAATCAACGCAACAATCTCTGTTTCACTGCGTTTTTCAGCAGATTCCCAAAATTGTTTAACCAACGATTCATAAATCGCATCAGGGGAATGTGTTAGGGCAAAGTGAATCTTAGACCGCTTCAGGAACTCCACCATTGGTACATACAATTCATCGCCCTTTGCTTTACCCAGAAATGCAACCTTATTGTGATCTTTCTTGAATTGAAGAGCCATGAGAGATATGTGATTTTAGGGTTATGATTTTCGAACTGTAGAGTTTTTGGATGTAGGAGAAGAGGGAATTGTTTCTTTTGAAGTGGAAGAAATGTGATTTGAGGAATGGTAACCGTTACCAAGAATATAGTCAAAAGAATGAGAACTTTAGTTGACCGTATCCTACGTGTACTTCAACTTGACCAACGCTTCAGCAGAAACAACTAGACAATCTGCTGAAATAATATACTTCGGCAGAAACCACCCCAAGACTAGAATATCTTCGAAAAGATTCTAGAATTACTGTGCCAACTATCTCGCATTAAATTGCATTAACCCTTGCATCCGTCTATATAATCATCCCAATGCATACTTCTCTTCATCAAAAACCCCCAAATATCATCACAAACCCTAAATCCAACAATGCTCCAAAATTAACCACAATCAACCAAAAATAACCATGAACACTGCACCAGAGGTTGTTAACCCAACCTCTTCTCCATCATCATCATCATCCAGTGATTTCCTCCAGTTTTGGTCATGTTCACCTGACCCTCGTCCTTTGACATCCCCATTTCTCTCTTCTTCTGAAGATGATAGTGTAGTGGATCCAAATGAGTCTTCTGATGACTCAGAGGAACCCACTACTGAGATAACTTCTTACTCCTAACCTCCAGCACCTCAACCTCAACAAAGGCCTCGTGCCGAAAGGGAGGTGGTGCTCACTCTACCTGCGCCATGTTTTGGTGCAACTTCACTCATCGTATAGAGGAAGAGCTAAAGGAAGGTGGATGGATTGCATTTTGGTTGAAATCGATAGATGAAGCACAAACGAAACTTTATGTTTCTTCAACACCATGTGTGGTCATCGTCATCATTATCGTTTGCATCAATCCATCTTTCCATTTTGATCCTTAGCATCTTCGTCGTACCGGTCATGCATATCCAGCCATCGAGATAGAAGGAATGGGTGGTTATGCAAGATTTTACAAACGCATATCCAGCATCTAGTGTGAAAGATGTGAGCGATCATGCATATCCAACAGCCCGTTAGATGTTGGAATAGATGATATGGACTAGATTAGGATTAGTAGATCATGTATAGCTCTTTTCTTGTAGTTGCATTGAAGTTGATTGTAAGTTGTAAGTTGTAAGCTGTAACTTGAATGAATGAACAATTTGACTTCAATTTCTTCTCTTCAGCACTTTATTTTCAGAGGAAACAAGCTTTTAAGCTTACTAGACCATATACCAAGGAACCACACTTGATGAACTTGAACAGAACAGGGCATACTGCAAAACAAACTCAGAGAAACACCAGAACAAACCAGAGACTAAACAGACTAAAATATAATGATTAAGTTAGTGTTAGCAAACAAAATATACACAAAGTTTACTACAAAATCCTCCCCTGAGGCATATGCCTCCCCTGAGGCCTATGCCTCCCTTTAAACTTTACAGTTAAGGGATCTTAACAGAGGAGAAAGATCCACCTTTGTTCTTGGGTTTCCATTGAAATTTAGGTCCCTTATCATTCCAAGAACAACCTTCTGAGGACTTGACAGCAGTACCCCAACATCCTTTCCCATTATTCATAGAGTCAACATATGCAGGCCAATAACCATGTTTAAAGTATGGGCTAGTAGGTTGCACATAAGGTCTATCAGTTGATCTCCTCCAAGGAGAGTCAGTATATGTAGCTTGTGGGACATAAGGTGGAATATTATTAACATTGGTCCACACAGGTCTAGGTTTCTGCTGAGTAGCACATACACCCAATCTTTGCTCATAAAAATCACAATCCTTAATTAAATGAAGTTTACTTCCACAAATAAAACATGTCTTCCTTTTGGAAGATTTTGTTAACAAAGAAGATGTTTTATTACATGTAGAAGTACTTAAACCAGAAACATTAAAGGAATTGTTTTTAACAGACTTATTATGCAAAGAATTAAAAGACAAGTCTTCAGAGGAAACAGGCTTGGAAGTTGATTCCTCAGCAGCTACCCTAGAAGGCTTGTAGATAGACTTGGGTGCAGGCTTGGGTGTAGACTCAGGTGAGGGCATGGGAAGGTCTGACTTATCACTTGAATCACAGCTTGAAGTAGACCCTTGATCCGATGAATTGTCACTGTCAGAGAAAGAGACAAAGTCATAAGATGAAGCATCTGTGTCTGGCAAGTCTTTTGACTTTTTCCATACAGGTGGTGTGATCCATCAAAGTTAACATTAATGGACAGGTCAGTGGGCATGAATTCACCTCTAATAGGTCCAGGGACAGCATGTAAATAACCTTCCTTTTTAAAATGTGCTAAGCCAGCAGGTGTAGATCTACGCCCATCTTGACTAGCTTCCAATCCTACATACTTTTGAAAACCTAAACCTATTCCAGAGTTCACTGACTGACTACTATAGAGTTCTCTAGCTAGATTGTCACCTGATATTAACCATTGTTTATGTCTAGCTATTTCCTTAGCTAGTTTCTCTTTAAGCTCTAGATTCTCAGCAATAGCATCACCTTTTTCCTTTTCAGTGCGTTTTAAGTTAATGTCTGCAATATCTAGATCAATTTGTAACCCCTTTATCTTTTCTTCATAAGCTATTTGATTCTTTTGAAACCAAACCTTTTGTCTTTCTAATGTTTTTAACGAAAGTTTATAAGCTTCATTATCAACATAGCATTCATTGTATTTAGGTTTCATAGTATCATAAGCTTCTTTAAGTTTATTGTATCTTTCACTACAACCAAATATACAGTTGTGTACCTGAGAGAGTCCCATCAAGGCAAACTGATCATGCCTATCTTCTGAAGTACACCTTGCCAGCAATCCAAGCTTCTCAGCATCAGCAGCTTCCTCATTCACAGGTTCATGTGCAGCCCAGTTGACCTGTTCATCCAACGTGACAAGAGCTGCTGAAGTTCTGGCTTCCTTCTGATTCTGCTGATAGGAATTGTAGTTAGCTCCTTCTCCATTCTTCCTATCTTTGCATTCCCTTGAGAAATGACCCATCTGGTGACAAGAGAAACACTTGACCTTCCTCCTGTCAAAACGAGCTGGATCCTTTCCCTTGAAGCCAAACTTTCTTCCTGCCTTCTCTTCAAACCTCTTGATATCTACTGAAAGCATGGCCACCTGCCATTTCAGTTTCATCTCCTCCATTTCAAGTGGGTCCACCTGCTCAAAATCTTCATAGACAAGATGCTGCTGAGTATCATAATCAGCAACAAATGAATGAAGAACATCCTCCAATATACTACCAGTTTTAGCTTGAGGGCATGATGTAGTGGGACGATAAGATGATGATGGTAAGTAAGATGGACTTGAAGCATGCATCATCATATTGGAGTGAGATGTCCCAACAAAGGCTGTATGACCAGAAAAGGATGCACGGTAGGGAGATCTGACATCAGGTTCAAAAGATTTAAGTTTGTTGTACAGCTCATCAAAGGTGAGCATGCCCAACCCACCTTTAGCCTTAAGAGCTATACTTACATGTAACCATGATGGAGGCAAAGATCGAAGGAACTTTGAGTTGCAATCATCATTGTCAGGTTTTGCATTCAGCTGGTTTAGCTGACTCAAAATCTTGTGAAACCTGTCGTATCCCTTGTGGATACCTTCTTCTTCAAAGATGTTGAACTCTTGGAAGTGTTGTCTCAGCATGGACTTCTTCATTCTTCTGGACTCTTCATTGCCACCGAACCTTGCTTTAAGAGCCATCTATATGTCCTTTGCATCATCCATGTGGTGAAAATCACCCAAGTGATCTTCAGGAATAGCTTGAAGAAGGATGGTTCTTACTTTGTGCTCCCTCTGCACAGCTAGAATCTCTTCAGCAGTTTTGGGAGGAGCAATGGTAAAATTACCATCAAGATCTGGGATAGTCTTCTTCAGACTGTTTCCTTTCTTCACAATCTCCCAAATATTCCAATCAATATTGGAGATCCAGTTCTGCATCTTCATGGTCCACATATCATACTCTTCCTTTTTCAGATAAGGAAACTTACCATTACTGTTGGAAAGACTAAGTTGCTGCATAGAGGTGGTGTTTTTGATGTTGTTGTTGGTGACTTCTGATTCATCATCAGTTCCAGGCATGGTGAATGTGTTTTTGGTTGTAAGGGGGTGAGGTAAAATATGGTTCTCAGTATCGTAGAGACTTTCCCGAGGCTCGGATACCACTTGTTGAACACAGACAGACCTTGACAGATCTTGAGCACTCGTGGATCGTTAGTGTTGCCTATGTAATCATAAGCAAACTAATAGAAAATCTCTACAACTCGTATTCTATAGCGGAATGTAAATACAAGCTGTTATAACTAAGAACACTTAGATCCTCTATGGATCTTTTATTAACTGAAACTCTATGTTTCGAATTAGTTATCTATTACAAACTATCAAGTTCCTTTTATAGACAAGGAACCCTAAACTATTACTACTCAATCGACTAAACATGCAAGCATGCATTTAATGACTAATTACATTAAACAATATTGAGCAGTACAATAATACCCATGCTAACCTCGGGCAGTACAAGAATAATGATGGGTTAGCATTTAAATAATAAAGCGCATGCTGATCCTAGTCAGCTTCCACCCTTCAGCAGAAACACGGCACGGCTTCTATACTTCAGCAGAATCTCTTCTTCAGCAGATTCTGCTTCTACTTCAGCAGAATCCTTCGGTGGTATTGACAGCAGAAATCCTACTTCACATAATTCCCAACAGCCTTTCTTAACGGAGATCTGAAAGAAGTTGTATACGTCAGCCAACCTGAAGGTTTTGTGAATCCAGAGCATCCTACTCATGTCTATCGCTTGAAGAAGGCCCTTTACGGTTTGAAGCAAGCTCCAAGGGCATGGTACGACACGCTATCGAAGTTTCTTGTATCTAATGGATTCAGCAAAGGAGCAGTTGATCCGACATTGTTCACCAGAAAGTCAGGCAAACACTTAATTCATGTTCAAATCTATGTTGATGATATTATTTTTGCCTCGACTGACCCCAATGAATGTGACCGTTTTTCTAAGGAGATGGGCTCCAAATTTCAAATGTCAATGATGGGACAAATGTCATTTTTCTTAGGATTACAAATTTCACAAAGTCCCGGAGGCATTTTTATCAATCAATCTAAATGTGCTAATGAAATCTTAAAGAAATTTGGATTTGATTCTTGTGACCCTGTTGACACTCCCATGGTGGAGCGAACTAAACTGGATGAGGACCACTCAGGGATCATGGTTGACCAAACTAAATATCGTAGTATGATTGGGTCCCTGATGTACCTCACCGCCAGTAGACCAGACATTCTGTTTGTTGTATGCATGTGTGCTAGATACCATGCTAAGCCTACCAAAAAGCACCTTGAAGCGGTTAAACGGGTCTTTCGGTATCTCCAAGGAACCATCAACATGGGACTCTGGTACCCGAAGGACACCGGTATGTCACTAACAGCCTATGCAGATGCTGACCATGCAGGGTGTCAAGTACACGTCGAAGCACGTCAGGAGGTGCTCAGTTTTTGGGTGATAAGCTTGTGAGCTGGTCTTCAAAGAAACAAATGAGTACCTCTATATCCTCTACAGAGGTAGAATACATAGCCATGTCATCTTGTTGTGCTCAAATCCTATGGATGATATCTCAATTATCTGACTATGGCTTTGAATTCAACAAAATCCCTCTATATTGTGATAACAAGAGTGCCATTGCTCTCTCATGAAACAACGTTCAACATTCAAGAGCAAAGCATATCGACATTCGACATCATTTCATCAGGGAGCAAGTGGAGAACGGTGTGGTGGAACTATATTTTGTGAAGACTGAATATCAGTTAGCAAACATCTTCACCAAAGCTCTTCCTAGAGAACGTTTTGAGTTTATTTTTCCACGGCTTGGTCTAAAGAGTCTACAACCAGAAACACTCAAACGTCTTCAAGAGGAAGACGAGGAGTAAAAGTTTTTCTTCATCCATCTCTTGTAAATATTTATTCAAAAAGCAAAATACAAAATTATAAAATCCACAAAACAAAAATAGAAAAATATAAAATTTCAAAAATCCATAAAAATCAGAAAATCTTTGAAAAAGCTCAAAAATATTATTTTTCCATCTTTTTCTATTCTTCGATAACATCTACGGTCTTTGATTTGTCACTCCAAGAATGACACGGGTCTTTAGATGAAGTTCGATTGTACTTAACCTTAAAAAAAATGGGATGGAGAAAAATGGTGGTTTGTTGTCATTTCAGACATTAACCCGTTTTAAAAGAAAGAACAGAGCCATGCTTAATCTTATTTTTCAAATCTCATGCTCTGATTCTAAAAACAAATGTTGTATGATCTCAATGGTGGCTCAAAACTCATCCTCACGTGGATCAGTTAAAGACCTCCACTTGGATTAACCAAACATGCAAAACATGAAGAATCAAAGACTACGGGCTACAGAGCAAAGAACTTAATCAAGAATCCAAGAACAATCAAAATGTTATATCTGTTTGTATTCAATGTAAATTGAGGTGACCTCCCTTTGGGGGAGATTGTTAGGATTTAGAAAATCCATTAGTTAAAGTGTCGGTCACCTCAAGTATATGTATTCATTAGAAAGCTCGTAGTCTTAGTCAAGTTATGTTAATAAGTTGTTAGTTATGTAACACCGTGGAGGACGAACGGGTCTTTACCCACTGTATGCCTGATCCACAGCCCGTAGGTGGCGTGTCTAGTAAGAAACTATAAATACCCTCTACCTCCCAAGGTAGAGGGTTGGAGCTTCAATACCATTTTTCTTTGTTTCATCAAGTTCCCACTTCTCTCTACTTTCTCTCTCTAAAACTTCACCCATACGCCTACTTGTGTTATGATATGATGTGTTTGTGAAATCCAATCTTAAGATGTGGCCCATTTAGTTGATCCATGGGCCATAAACATTTAGTTGATCCATTAACCAATGCCCATATCTACCGGTTATCATAAATCTTAAGATGTGGCCCATTTAGTTGATCCATTAACCAATGCCCTAAGTTGACGGGTATAAACACACGATTAATATTTCACTTACCCTAAAACTTCTCACACCAACCCTAAACTCATTCTCAGCAAAATACGCCTCCATCAAACTAACTCTATTAAAAACCAGTAGTCCTAATCTCACTCAAATATATCACGCCCCCTTTTGTTAATACAAACCCTAATCACAATAATCAGAAAACATCCACCCCTTCATCTTTTCCTTCTTCTCATCGAAATGCACATCACCACAGGGATGGTTTGATGGTCTTTGATTCGAAGGTCTATGATACGCCACAGGGATGGTTTGAGAACGTTATCAAAGCCACAGGGATGGTAGATGGTTTTTGAAACGCCTTAAATAACTCACAAACCATTTCGGGTAGGTTTTAATTCATGTTTTCCGTTTTGAATTCTTTTATTTAAATGAATTGAGATGAGAAATGGCAGCATAATTGTTGTTGTTTCTTATCTGAATGGTTCGAATAAAGAAAATGAAGGCAACCTTCAAAAAGGATCAATGATGAGTTCATTCTCAAGTTGAATGACCTTCGAGTCATGATACATCTTTTTAACACAACTGGAGAATGAGTCTGAGATTCGTATTAAAAATGTTTCATTAGGTCCGAATCTTGTACATGTTAAGGCTTTTTATATGTGATGATTATTGTGAGGGTATAACCCTTGAGGTCTTGATAAATCATGTGAGAACCCCACAATATCTGAGATTAAATTTGATGAATCTGATTAAGTACAAGACTTACATATAGAGATTTTCATGGGATTGTTATAACCGAACATTAAGGAAAAAGAAATTAACCATCATGTTATTTTCTTATCTTAGTGTTCGAAAAGTATGTAGATCGAGATCAATGATGTCGTGACCTTGTGAGTGGACCATATTATAAATGATTTGATTGTACACTATGGTTTGAGCACTGAGATCCGAATATTTCTTATCATTTCAGTTTAGATTGTGGATATGAGTCTGTGTAGATTGAGATTGAATAGATGATGTCGAATGTACTTAGATGTTGTTGAATGATGTTCTCGAATGAAGTGATTTGCTTGTTTTTTGTTGATGTAGAAATGAATGTTGCTTGTGTCTGTGCTTTTGATTGTGAATTATGATAGATGTGTGTTGAACGTTGATTATGAGTCGAAAATTGTGATTTTTCTTTAATGTTCATCTATTCTGATCTTGATTAATTTATTTGATGTTCATAGATGTTGGTATAGACTTGATTAGAATCCTTGGTTTGCAAAGATAGTAAGCAAACCGCATCACCCTTTACAAATAGCTTCTATACTTATCAAACCGCTTACATTCTGTTTTCGTATAGACAAACCGCTTTCCATTTGTCAAACCGCATCAAAGTTAAAACACATGACTTATTAATCTTCAAAACGCATCTTTGTTGTTTATCAAAATGCATTTGGGTTTGACAAAACGCTTACCCTTTATATGACAAACCGCTTCACCTTTTTCAAGAGTCAAACCGCTTACCTGTAAACATGATCAAACCGCTTACCAGTTCAAACCGCATCCATCTTTTCTCAAAATGCATTTATCAAATCGCTTATGACTTATAACAAACCGCATGATTTTATCAACCTACTTAAGACATCAAACCGCTTCTTTGATAAACTGTCAAACCGCACATATGTTAAACCGCATAAAAATACAAACCGCATCCAGATTCAGTGAATATGGACATATTTTCCTCAAACCGCATAACCTATTTAACAAACCGCACCAAGAACATTGCATCTGGACAAAAATAAGACAATTTGCATATATATAAGGGTCAAACCGCATTGATGAAACATCATTAAGCATCACAAAATGATCAACAGATTTGTCACACCCCGCTAAGAGCGGAAACACGAGGTGTAACGAAATGTAACATCGCATAAGATAGTAGAACAACACCATATATGATTTTAAGAAATGGGTTTACAATGTTACATAAAGATTTTATACAATACTGAGCAATGAAAACATAAGTCTTAATATTATCAAAGCTAAGTCTTTAGAAAAAGGTCTTGGCCAAGTCACTCGGTCATTGATATGAGGACAATGTATGACTTCAGTATGCATGCCTTCAAAATACGACTATCGATCACCTGAAAATAATACTCGAAAACGTCAACATAGTGTTGGTGAGCTCGCAAGTTTAAGGAAATATAAGTATAAAACAGTTTGATGTGCATAGAACTATAAGTAAGACATGTGTATAAGTAATAGTGCTGAGCAAGCAGTAAAAGAAACAAAATCCACATCATGAAATCCGACCACCACATGGTCACAATAGAAATTCAAATACACTGGGTGCCACTTCCCAAAGGTAAACTGCCTCTTCCCAAAGATAAACTGGGTGCCTCTTCCCAAAGATAAACTGGGTGCCTCTACCCAAAGATGTATTGGGTGCCTCTACCCAAAGATATACTGGGTGCCTCTACCCAAAGATGTACTGGGTGCCTCTACCCAAAGATATACTGGGTGCCACTACCCAAAGATGTACTGTAAATTCATGGTCATGATTCACACAATATGAACACACATAATACAAAAAATATTGCATAACTAACGCACAATTATATACACATACATGTCTAAAAGAAATAAATATGAATTTAGCACAGCAAAAGAAATAATGTAAATGAAATAGTAATTGAGTATTATTTTCCCCAAAGAAAATATCAGAAAATGGGGCCACGAGTACTCACCTTGAAGCGGATGAGATAAAGTGCACAAGCCCAAGCAAATAATCTTAAGAAATCAACGCACACTCGATAACAACGATCTTCAACCAAGCTACAATAATTTCGTAACCAATCAATATTACGTTAATCTATGTGTCGTATTTTAAATAGTGGTATACTTATTTTAATGACTACTTACATTAACATCTTTAACTATATAAAATTTTAAATGTGTTGTTGCCATTAACTTTATAATTAATATGTATACCTTTATACAAAAAGTTTCATTGCATGGTAATCTCTAATATCAGTATTTATAACTTACGTATGCATGATAATCTTTGAGATAACATGATGACTAAAATAAAATAGTACTACACATGGACTCCCATGCGTGATCTGCTGTTGCTCTTTGAAACATAACCAGTGCACAAGACTTTTTTAATATTTACCCGTTTTTTTTATTTTGCTCGATCAATCTATTTAGAATAGTACAACATTTGCTTACTGTGATTATATTGACTTGCTTATGAATGACTATCATTATTCTATAAGGATCTTCTTATTAACAATATAAAGACTCAAAATATTAGAACGAATGTGTCCACACTTAGGTAGTTGCGAACGTGAGCATGCGGGTTTCTTATAGTGATCATCTATATTCGTTTAAGTTACATATTTACAGGTGTGAATGATTTACGAACGGGATATAATAGATGATAATATATCAAGATAAGTGATTCGAGATAAAAAAAAAAAACGAACTCAAATGACCCAACACAAATACACAACAAGACATGACCGACATATAGGAACCATGCATGTGATACCAGTACCATGCTATTTAGAGAGACACAACCTGATTCGAGCCTAAGGGTACGCATGCAAGATAATCACAAGTATCGCGAGACCCCATTCTTTTTAAAGCTGTTTCTTGCGCATGTTTACAAGACTCCTAAACATTTTTTAATGTGGAGTTTATTTATAACAAAAAAATAAAATGAGCGACCAGAAGTAATTCAAATGATTATTACATAGATTTTAGATTAGGCTTACTATTATGAACGATCAGGTTTTCATACGCATCCGATTTAATTTACATACGAGTAGGATTTTATTTACATATTAATGCTTAGGTTGACACACGAGTATGATCATATGAACGATTAAGGTTTTAAGGTAACATGAATTCAGATTGCACTTAGAGAGGCGAAAAGGTTAAAAGAAAATGGTTACCTATAGTAGTGAGAGAACAAGAAGAAGGCAAGACCATGAGTGACCCTCGCGATTCAACCCTAATACCCATGAAGTATTTATCAACTACGCCTTCTAACCTGTTAGGATTTAGAAAATCCGGTATTTAAAGATTCGGTCACCTCAAGTATATGTATTCGTTAGAAAGCTCGTAGTCGTAGTCATGTTATGTTAATAAGTAGTTAGTTAAGTAACACCGTGGAGGAAGGATGAGTCTTTACCCACTGTATGCCTGATCCACAGCCCGTAGGAGGCGTGACTTGTAAGAAAACTATAAATACCCTGTACCTCCCAAGGTAGAGGGTTGGAGCTTCAATACCATTTTTCTATGTTTCATCAAGTTCCCAATTCTCTCTCTACTTTCTCTCTCTAAAACCCAACCCATACGCTCCGCTTAAATATTATTTGATGTGTTTATGAAATCCAATATGTTACAAATGGTATCAAGAGCCATGGTTTGATCATTCATCTTTCATGTTCTTGGATTTCTAGTGGTTTTCATAAGGTTGTTGGGTTTGAATGAGTTTAGAGTGGTTAGCATCATTTGGATCATTTCTAGTGTTAAAGTTTGGATTTTGATTGTACTTTTGTGTTTAGAATCATTATAAGTGCTTAGGTTTTGATTTGGAAGGCTTGAATCAGCGTGGTTGGGTTGCTTTTGGATTGATAAGTGGTGTTTTAGAAAGTTTAATGGAAGCGATTTGTGTCTCGTACCATTTTTCTTCGTAGCGATTTGTCCCTATGTTTAAGCGATTTGTGTGTGTTTTGTGAAGCGATTTATGCACTAAGCGATTTGTCTATTGAGACAAAACGACAAAAAAGACGAGGTAGTTGATGTACTTGTCTGTCTAGCGATTTGTCTAATTAGCGATTTGTATGTCTAGCGATTTCTCACTAGCGACTTGTCCTTCTAGCGATTTGTCACTCTAGCGACTTGTCTTTCTAGCGATTTGTCACTCTAGCGACTTGTCTTTCTAGCGATTTGTTACTCTAGCGACTTGTCTTTCTAGCGATTTGTCAATCTAGCGACTTGTCTTTCTAGCGACTTGTCACTCTAGCGACTTGTCTGACTAGCGATTTGTCTTTTAAGACTTATTGTTTCTTATTGTTACGATTTACGGTTTTCTCTTGATTTAGTAAAATCTCGTGAAAGATTCTATTTCCCGGTTGAATCAAAGAGTTGTGAAATCTCGTAGAATCTGTAATCATGTCCACAATCACCTCTTCCGTTGTTGATGATGTACAAGATGCAGGATTAGACACTCGTCCTCCCATGTTGGACAGAACCGACTATGACTCTTGGGCTCAAAGGATCAGACTTTATTGCTTAGGAAAATAAAATGGGGTTAACATACTTAAGTCAATTGATGAAGGACCATATCAAGTTGAGACTACCAGAGACATTCTTGAAACTGCTGCTGATGGTTCAGTAATATTGGGATTGGATAGACCAAAGACGTATGATGAACTGACTGATAAAGAGAAGAAGAGATACGATGTTGACATTAGGGCTTCAAACATCATATTTCAGGGTTTACCTAAGGACATTTATAACCTGATCAATCACAACACTGAAGCTAAGGCAGTATGGGACAATGTTAAGATGCTCCTATCTGGTTCTGAATTGACTAAAGAAGACAGGGAGTCTCAACTGTATGATGACTTTGAGAACTTTAAGATGAATCCAGGGGAAAGTGTCACTGAATATCATGTAAGATTCTACAAGCTTGTGAATGATATGAGGAATATCAAAATGACAATGCCAAATATTCAGCTCAATTCAAAGTTTGTGAACAACATGAATCCCGAATGGCACAAATTTGTCACTGCAGTCAAGCTTAACAAAGGTTTGAGGAACACCAACTATGAACAATTGTATGCATATTTTCTCTAAAATGAGAAACATGTTGTGTTTGAACGAATGATTTTGGAAAAGTCCAAGACCAATTCTGGAGATGCAAGCTCATCAAATGATTCAACTGCATTCTACACAAATGTAGGAATTACCACCAAAGCATCACAAGTCATACCAACTAGAAATGGCAATCGCAAACTCATTCCAGATCCAGGGTATAAACCTCCAGACTCAGACACATTCATGGAACATCTTGTTAATCAATTGGCTTTAATGGTCAAGCAGAACTTGAACTTCACCCTACACACCAACAATCATCTCAGAACTGCATCCAATCTTCACAATCATGCTATGGTTAAAGACGGAAAGGTAGTGGTGCAAAATGTTCAAGGAAGACAGAATGCATACCTTCCACATAATGAGCAAGGGAATGTTGGTGCTGGATATGGGAATGTTGGTGCTGGGTATGGAAATGTTGGGGCTGGATATGGTAATGCTGGCGGTGGTGGTGGATATATGGGCAATCAGAATCATGGAAAGAACATGGCTCAGGGTCAAGTAAAGCCCATTAAATGTTACAACTGTGGTGGAGAAGGACACATCGCAAGGAATTGCACACTTCGAAAATGTCCACAAAATGCAGAGTACTTCAGGGACAAGATGCTGCTGCTGCAAGCTCAAGACAGTGGAGCTATGTTGAATGAGGAAGAATTGCTATTCCTTGCTGAGGAAAATTCCAGAACTTATGATGCTGATGTGGATGAACAGCCAGTGCAGGGTATGGGTCAGAACAATCCCAATGCACTTCAAGTAGCAGACTGTGATGCATTTGATTCAGATGTTGATGATGAACCAACTGCCCAGACCATCTTCATGGCTAGTATCTCACCAATGGTAACTCCAAGGACTTCTTCACCAAAACATGCCACCCCTTCCAGGGAATCTATCATTTCAGAGGTATTAAAACTATACGATGAGGTTGATGTGCAAAAGACGCATGACAAAGTACAATCAACTGAAATTATTGAATCCGATATTGAAAGTATGGGTAATAGCAATGTTGTCCCATATGATCAATATGTGAAACAAAATGAAAGTGAAATTGTACCAAGTAATGCATCTTCTGCAGTCAATAATGGCTATGTTTTTGATGAATTCACTGCATGTGCCCCTGATGATTCTATAACTTCTGAACTAAATGCCTATAAGGAACAAGTTGCTATATATGAACAACGTGCTAAGTTTGAATTGACTACCCGTGAGCAGGAGATGGATAACCAAATGCGTACAATTATCTGAAAAAGCAACTTTAGGGAAGAAATGTTAAAACAAGAGTTGGATTCCTTACAAGAAAAGCTTAACAAAACTGTTAAACAAAAAACAAGAACTTCAAGAAAATGTGAAAGTACTTAAACAAGAATTCAATGCTAAGGAATCAAAACTTTTAAATGAATTTTCCAACCTAAAAACTTTGAAGAACAAACTTGAAAATAAATTATATGTACAAGGGAACACCATTCAGAGTGCTCACATGATCACTAAGCATATAGTTCTAAGTGATAAGCATAGCGTTGCACTTGTAGATGAACCAAATCCTAAGGCGTGTAGTAAGGCTAAAGCAGCTCAAAAGGTAATCTATGATGGAAATGAGATTCTTAAGCCTAGACAGAAACCCACTTGTGCTGAGTGCTCTGAGGAAGATAGAAAATTAGAAGAAGTCTCTAGAAAAAAACTGGATGATAAATTTAATAGTCCCTTGTGCATAAGAGATAAAATCATCGTTAAAATACCCAATTATTCTAAGGAAAACTGGATTGCCTTTAATAAGTTTAGACCTCAGACCCAGCTGACCCCTGAATAAATTTTCTAGAAAAAGGATCTAGACAAACAAAAGGCTGATGATTTTATCCAAAAAAATTCCCCCTGTAGGAAATTGCCTCCACCTACTGTGTATCCCCCAAATACACTAATGCATTTAGTGCCTAGAAATCTTCCCACTAATAGCAAGACCTTAATCAGCCTTTATGTAGTTTACCAACTATTTGTTGATTTTGAGAAAACGTGTAAGAAGAGAATCACACCCACTAGAATAACTGAAGGGGAAAGGGGCTTTGAACAAACTAAAGAATGCTATTTAACTGAGGTCATGCCTTTCTTTAAACAACTTAAAGAGAAATTTGAGAGTCTTCAAAAGGGAATGGACACAGAGATTAAAGAAATGAAAAAGATGTTTAATGATATGGAATTTGAGGTCAGTATGCATGAACGTGAGCTTAAGAGTAATGAAATTGAGATAAAGAATTTACACATCATTAATGATAATTTGATCTCTCAATGTGTTGCTCAAGATGTGTTCTTCACTGTTACAAATTATTCTATTACTGCGTCTCAATTTCATGAATTAACTGTTGCATTAAAAGTTTCCCATGATCGTGTCATTGAGCTTGAAACCACAAATTCAAAATTACATGATAAAATAGAACAGGATGATCATGATAATTTGGTAAAACATTATTCTAAACTGGAAGTTGAACATTTTAATTTGCAACTAAAATATCAACATCTCAAAGAAAATCTTAAAACCTCAAACATCAAGACATCCTCGGATGTTCCTGAGTTTGATGCAATTTTTGAATTAAAAAAACGTGACGAACAGATTCGAGCTCATTGTAACACGATCAGAAAGTTGAAAACCCAAATTTCACAATTAAAGGGTGAAAAGAATAATGTGAATGGCTCCCAAATACCACCTCCTTTATATTCTCAGTATTCTCAAAACTTTCATCTTCAAAACATCATTAATGTATTACAACAAGAAAATGAGAGTTTTCTAGAAGAAAATGAAAAAGTTAAACGACACTTCAAATAGTTATATGATTCAATGAAAGTCACTCGTGACAAGAACAATGAAAAAATAACTTCTTTACAAAAGGAACTTGAGAATCTGAAGAGTCATGTAAAAGGGAAAATGCCACTTGTCTATAATGGGAATGTTGCATCTAAGGCATCTGCGGATTCTAAGTATACTGTGACTGTAAAATATATTCCTCCTCGTCTTAGAAATAACGAACTTGTGTTTCATGACTATTTATGTCACCCTAAGGATAGTCTAGAATGTCTCTGTGAGATTGTAAAAGAAGATCGCATAAATAAACCACTTGATAGTGAAATTAGGTATGCATGCTTATATGCCAAACGATCTCAGGAGCTGTTAGAATGTTTAAGAGCATCATGCCCTAAATCCTTATGTGAGAAAGGTAAAATTGTGATGCCTTGTTCTATGCCTAGTGCTAAGCATGCAACCCATGATATGCCTTGTTTTGTGCCGAAAGTCAAGCATGTGAGCTTTGATGTGCCTATAAGTACTGCAGATCCCAACACTTCTAGATCAGGAATGCAAAAAGTAGCAAAACCAACTAATGTTCCCATAATTCCCTCTACAGGAGTAATCAGTGGTACAAAAGCAAGCCGGTCAAAGCCTCCAGGCAATACAAAGCAAGATAGGACCTCGCAAGCTAAGAGTAATCAATGGAAGAGAGTAGAAGACCACCCTAGGAACATTAAGTTTATGTTGAATAAAACGAATCGTGTTGATTCTATTATTAGCTATAAGCGTACTGTAACTAATTCGAATTCTACTACTTCTTGCAAAACATGTAATGAATGTTTGATTTCTGGTATTAATCATGAATGTGTTGTGAATGATGTGAGCAATTCTATCAAATCTTTGGTAATAAATGTTAACACTAGAAAGCAGGATAAGAAGGTCAGAAGATCAAGGAGGAAGAGGGCTAGAAAACATTGGAAACCAACAGGAAAAAAATTTAGTAATGCAGGTTATCATTGGATACCTACTGGCCGTAAATTCAATCTTAATGAGTTGTGCCCTAAATTATCTAGGTCAATGCCCATTAGGAAATGGATGCCTACTGGTAGAACTATACCCCTAAGAAGTGAACATACTTTGAATAGATCTACTGTTACTACTAGCCCGGCATCTACATCTAATGATATCATTGTTTCTATTTCTGATGTGGGTTCTCTAATCACATCTACTAACCAAGTGGAACACATTCTTGCATGGGGATCCCGATTGTCCAGTCATCCACTCTTGTCTGTGTTCAACTGCAGGTCGTTCAAATCGTTTTGTGGTACCTGGACTCAGGCTATTCCAAGCATATGACTAGAGATCGCTCGCGGCTCATGAACTTCGTGAGTAAATTTATAGGGACTGTTAGATTCGAAAACGACCATTTCGGAGCAATTATGGGTTATGGAGATTATGTGGGTGGTGATAGTGTAATTTCCCGGGTATATTATGTTGAAGGTCTTGGTCATAATTTGTTTTCTGTCGGTCAATTCTGTGATTCTGATCTAGAAGTGGCCTTCAGAAAACATACTTGTTTTGTTAGAGAACTTGATGGTGTGGAACTTTTAAGAGGAACTCGTGGTACAAACTTATACACCATCTCTATCGAAGATATGATGAAGTCTTCTCCAATCTGCTTGTTATCAAAGGCTTCGAAAACAAAGTCATGGTTATGGCATCGTCGTCTCAATCACTTGAACTCGGCACCATAAATGACCTTTCCAGAAAGGACCTAGTAAGAGGCTTACCCAGATTAAAGTGTGAAAAGGATCATCTTTGTTCAGCTTGCCAATTGGGAAAAAGCAAGAAATATGCCCACAAACCCAAACCTGCAAACTCAGTTATGGAAGTTCTTCATACTCTTCATATGGACTTATGCGGACCCATGAGAGTGCAAAAGTTAAATGGGAAGAAATATGTATTAGTCGTTGTTAATGACTACTCTCGATTTACTTGGGTTAAGTTTTTGAGGACAAAGGATGAAACTCCAGATGTCATCATCAAACTTATCAAACAGCTGCAGGTTCGACTTAACAAGATTGTTAGAATTATTCGAACGGACAATGGTACCGAGTTTGTTAACAAAGAACTAAGTTAGTTTTATAAAAGCATTGGAATCAGTCATCAAAGAAGTTTTCCACGTACTCCTCAACAGAACGGTGTAGTTGAAAGACGAAATCGGACCCTTGTGGAAGCTGCAAGAACAATGCTAATCTACTCAAAGGTTCCAATGTTTCTCTGGGCTGAAGCCATTTCTATGGCCTGCTATACCCAAAATCGTTCCCTTATACACACCACTCATGGAAAAACTCCATACGAACTTGTCCACAATCGAAACCTGATCTCTCCTTCCTTCGTGTGTTTGGTGCTTTGTGTTATCCAACAAGTGATGGTCAAGATTTAGGTAAATTAAGAGCTAAGGCGGACATTGGATTTTTTGTGGGTTATGCACCAAACAGGAAGGGTTACCAAATCTACAACAAAAGAACTCGAGATATTATGGAAACTATTCACGTCACGTTCGATGAGCTGTCTAGGCAAATGGCTCCAGGACAATCAAGTTCTGGACCCGCATCTAAACATTCATTAAGTAGTCCCATTAGTTCCTCTCTTGTACAAAACCCCTCACCAGCAGTTCCATATGTACTTCCTTTTGAAGAAGATTTGAAGAAACTGTTTGATCCGATGTTTGATGAATATTATGAACCTATTGATGATGATCAGTCTAATCCATCAACAGTGGCTGCCCCTAACCCAGTCAACGTAGATAAGCCTTCAGTTTCTATGTCATTGAGTCAAGAAGCGCCTACTGCAGATCACTCATCATCATCATAAAATCCTCAATCATCGAGTGTACATCATAGAAATGTTTCTGGCAATTATGATGGAGATAACCCCTTTGCTACTCCCGAAGATGCTCCATTCGAGAACATATTTGCTCCTGAACCAACTTCAGAACCATCTTCATCAGGATATCCAAACTCTGCTACTTCAGTCCCTCAACAACAACCACACGAACACCTTAGAAAATGGACACATGACCATCCATTGGACAACATCATTGGAAACCCTTCTCGTCCAGTATCCACTCGTAAACAACTTGCAACTGATGCCTTGTGGTGCTTCTTCAACTCCGTACTATCTAAGATTGAACCGAAAGACGTTAAAATAGCCATGACTGAAGACAGCTGGTTCAATGCCATGCAAGATGAAATTCATGAGTTTGATCGACTAGATGTGTGGGAATTAGTACCTGCTCCTGACTGTGCTATGATCATTGCTCTAAAATGGATCTTTAAAGTAAAACTTGATGAGCATGGTGATGTACTAAAGAACAAAGCTCGACTGGTTGCAAAAGGATACCGTCAAGAGGAGGGTATGGACTTTGAAGAATCATTTGCTCCAGTTGCACGTATCGAGGAAATCAGAATCTTCCTGGCTAACGCTGCCAGTAAGAACATGGTAGTCTATCAGATGGATGTAAAGACTGCCTTTCTTAACGGAGATCTGAAAGAAGTTGTATACGTCAGCCAACCTGAAGGTTTTGTGAATCCAGAGCATCCTACTCATGTCTATCGCTTGAAGAAGGCCCTTTACGGTTTGAAGCAAGCTCCAAGGGCATGGTACGACACGCTATCGAAGTTTCTTGTATCTAATAGATTCAGCAAAGGAGCAGTTGATCCGACATTGTTCACCAGAAAGTCAGGAAAACACTTAATTCATGTTCAAATCTATGTTGATGATATTATTTTTGCCTCGACTGACCCCAATGAATGTGACCGTTTTTCTAAGGAGATGGGCTCCAAATCTCAAATGTCAATGATGGAACAAATGTCATTTTTATTGGGATTACAAATTTCACAAAGTCCCGGAGGCATTTTTATCAATCAATCTAAATATGCTAATGAAATCTTAAAGAAATTTGGATTTGATTCTTGTGACCCTGTTGACACTCCCATGGTGGAGCGAACTAAACTGGATGAGGACCACTCAGGGATCATGGTTGACCAAACTAAATATCGTAGTATGATTGGGTCCCTGATGTACCTTATTGCTAGTAGACCAGACATTCTGTTCGCTGTATGCATGTGTGCTAGATACCAGGCTAAGCCTACCAAAAGGCACCTTGAAGCGGTTAAACGGGTCTTTCGGTATCTCCAAGGAACCATCAACATGGGACTTTGGTACCCGAAGGACACCGGTATGTCACTAACAGCCTATGCAGATGCTGACATGCAGAGTGTCAAGATACACGTCGAAATACGTCAGGAGGTGCTCAGTTTTTGGGTGATAAACTTGTGAGCTGGTCTTCAAAGAAACAAATGAGTACCTCAATATCCTCTACAGAGGCAGAATACATAGCCATGTCTTGTTGTGCTCAAATCCTATGGATGAGATCCCAATTATCTGACTTTGGCTTTGAATTCAACAAAATCCCTCTGTATTGTGATAACAATAGTGCCATTGCTCTCTCATGCAACAACGTTCAACATTCAAGAGCAAAGCATATCGACATTTGACATCACTTCATCAGGGAGCAAGTGGAAAATGGTGTGGTAGAACTATATTTTGTGAAGACTGAATATCAGTTAGCAGACATCTTCACCAAAGCTCTTCCTAGAGAACGTTTTGAGTTTATCCTCCCACGACTTGGTCAAAAGAGTCTATGACCGGAAACACTCAAACGTCTTCAAGAGGAAGACGAGGAGTAAAGGCTTCTCTTCATCCATCTATGGACATATCTTCTTAAAAACAAAATACAAAATTATAAAACCATCAAAAAGAAAAGAGAAAAATATAAAATTTTCAAAAATCCATAAAAATTAGAAAATCTTGAAAATTTTCAAAAAATATTGTCATTTTGTCATGTTTTTCCTGGTTAGATAACATCTACGGACTTTGATTTGTCATTCAAAGAATGGCACGGGTCTTTAGATGAAGTTCGAATGCTCATAAAAAAAAATGAGTTGAAGAAAAATGGTGGTTTATTGTCATTTCAGGCAGTAACCCGTTTTAAAAGATAGAACATAGAAATGCTTAATCTAATTTTTGAAACCTCATGCTCTGATTCTAAAACCAAATGTTTGTCGCCAATAAGACAAATGTCTTCTTCACAAATATTTTTCCTTCTAAACATTCTTCTGAAAAATATTTGTCATCTTATGAAAATAAAATTGCTTTGAAAACAACTCGGACTATATTTTTTGAAAATCATCTGGACTTTTAAATTGTCAAAATCTCTAACACTCAATCAATAACATATGTCATTGATTGAAGGGGAGAATTATTTCAATCAAATCAAAAAAGTTATTTTTCAATTGGCACGTACTCAAGCAAGGTCTAACTTTGGATAATCAAAATGAGCAAGGCTTTTGATCAAATGGATCCAGACTAAGGTTAATGTCATGTTTTCATCAGATACTTAAGCATGTTCAATCATTGGAGTTTAAAGTCTAAGAATTTGATCCTTATCAGTTAAATATTTTCAAAGCAAGTCACAATTCTCCTCAAAATCTTTCAAAAACAATTTAAATCAATAGAGATCACAAATCTCAAAGGATTTGAAACTTGTGATCGGAGGAGAATTTGTGATTTAAATTAGATGGAAACTGATAATTCGATAAATGGTTTTGTAATTGATTAACAAGATCTCCTCCCTACATATGCCAAACGATTTCAAATTCTCCACGCATATGTTAAGGGGGAGCATTTATCTTAAACCATAAGGGATTAAAACGTGATTGATTTGTCTCAAAGTGCATGTTCCTACTAATACGTGCAAAACTCTTTTGAATCTCGATGCACATATTTAGGGGGGAGAAATTTTTAGAAAACCACATCCTTTCCCAATATATCTTTAACTAAGTATGTAAAATACTAACTTTGATCGGGAAAGTGATGTCGATATTTTTTAGTAAATGTAGATCAAAGAATTGAATTCTTCATTCTCAATCTGAGATTTTCAAGTCCTCTTACCTCCATGTGCCAAAGAAATTTCAAATATATGATGCACATGTTGAGAGGGAGCTTTTTCTGAAATATCAAAAACAATTCAGGTACAAAATACTTTGAATATGTATCACAAGTACCTGGATTGATTTTCAAATGGTTTTCAATTGGTTTCATTGGCAGATGAACAATACCAAAAGGATCGACCAAATTTATTTTATGCATGGAGATATAAGGATGGTTAGGTTAGGTATTCGTTCCCACGATCCCGCCAGAGCCGGAGGGATCTACCCAGGCACAATCCACTAGATAGTGTAGAAGTCCTTAGGTATGATGAAAAAAGGAGAAAAGTGAGAAATGCGAAGAGTGCGGACTGAGATAGAGCTAGAACTGGAACTAACCCAACAAGGTTCTAGTTATGAAATCTCGGTAAGCACTGAAGGGGTTGAAGAATGAAAAAGAAATGAATGAGAAAAGGGTGAAAAGAAATAGACCTCCATTATCTCTTAGGGCAGAAACCGGGTTCAATTCATATGCTACTGGTGGTTACCAAGGTAACTTCGGTATTGAAGACAAGACGTCCTGGACCCAGTGACGCAATGCACTGCAACTTCCCAAGCCACTCAAATTCCTCTTAAAAGGACTTGTTTCATTCTCACGGGGAACCTACATTATCTATCGACTTTCTCTTAGATATTGTTGATATTGAAGAAGGAGACCCTCTCCCTAGTCTCCGGCATAGGAACCAAATGAGCACTATTGAGTCTAGAGCCACGAGATCATCAATAAATCTCATTAGGACACAATCAATGAAGACTCACTGTTTCACACAATGTGGAAAGTGAGAATATATCTTAAGAGTCCTACGCATTATCCTTGTGGTATTGCTAGAACATCTGAGTGATATGCCAACATACTCACAATGAAGATGGAAAACCTTCTAGATCCAACATCAAACAAGCTCTTGGTAGGTGACATGTGAGATCTATCCAATAGATCAAACTTGTGACAACTGGATTGAAACAATGGGGCGATTCAATATTGAATCAACCTTGGTCCAGGAAATGGATTGACGGATACCTTTGGAAAACCGGTCGTTGAGCTTAAAAAATAATTCTCTCTAGCACATCGACTGTGTATTAATATTTCAAAATAAAAGGTATTTTTTATTGATAAATGATTTTTCTTAAAACCTTCTTTGTATTGCAAAACACTTTATATTAAGCAATACACGATTGTTGTTCAAATCACTTTTCATCAATCAGTGAATCTCAATTCGCTGGTTCACTCACTTCGTGTTGTCTTCTTTGAGACGTTCCGGTTTGAGAACAACTAGAGCAGCTGCGAAACCCTGTCAAGGAGATTCTTAGGAATTATACCTGATCACAGGCAGTACTTGTACTAATCAACGGGGAACCGTGGGCCGTGTACCTCAATTCAATGAAAGTGACATTTTCGTGCATTTTATTGCTAACTGTTGTATGCAGGTACACCCAACGTTTACAGCTGATCAGAATTGAGAAGTCAATCCATAGCCGCATGCTCACACATCATATTCATGTCTAAAGAACTCATGATAAGTGCATATCTTCATCAACGACTCTGATATTTTTACTCCATGCTTCTGCTACGCTGCTGCAAATATCATGAATCATTAAAAGCTTCCGCAACTCTGATAAGAAGATATCATGATCCAAAATGTGAGCATGTAGGTCCAAAAGTCACAAACTCACATGATGGCAACACAACAATGGATGAGTCAGAGATTTATGATGGCTAATGATCTCAAAGCTGACTCAAAACTCATCATAACGTGGATCAGCTAAATACCTCCACTTGAGCTAACAAACATGCGAAACATGAAGAATCAAAGGCTATGGACTACTGAGCAAAGATCTTAATCAAGAATCCAAGAACAATCAAAATGTAATATCTGTTTATATTCAATGTAAATTGAGGTGACCTCCCTTAGGGGGAGATTGTTAGGATTTATAAAATCCGGTATTTAAAGATTCGGTCACCTCAAGTATATGTATTCGTTAGAAAGCTCGTAGTCGTAGTCATGTTATGTTAATAAGTAGTTAGTTAAGTAACACTGTGGAGGAAGGATGGGTCTTTACGCACTGTATGCCTGATCCACAGCCTGTAGGAGGCGTGACTTGTAAGAAAACTATAAATACCCTCTACCTCCCAAGGTAGAGGGTTGGAGCTTCAATACCATTTTTCTTGTAAGATCAATATGACAGGACTTATGTGTTTTTTATTTGTGATAAATGGCTGAGGAAGAGGAAAAACAATCTGGATTATATAGAGGTTAGGGAGGAGCATATAAGGTATATGTGAAAGGTTTTTAATTCTCTCTTAATTGCTTTAAATATGTTCGGTTATGAGAGTGATTGATAGACCAAAATTTAACGGATTTGGTTGAGTTGGATTTGAAGATTACAAGTAAAAGAGAAGAAGAGAAACGTGTGATGGTCTAGTAATGTTAGGAGGATTTACTTTTTTGCAACAAGTATTTATTTAGATAAGTAACTTAGGTTAGGTTTATTATTTTGTATTTTTTATTTATAATGTATAGATTGAAAAGACAATTAGCTTAGGATAAGTTTTAAATTATTTATGCAAGTGAATTTAGAGCTTAGGGTTTTACTAGATTTATAATTAGAAGGCGAAAGTTGGGTCAATGGCCAACGATGACTAATATGATTTGGTGACGGTTCTCACAAGATTCCACCAGCAGATTTAGTATACTAAGACCATATTCAATATACTAGACCAGCAGATTCACCAACAGATTCAATATACTTAAACTAGTTATAAAAATAACATAAAATCAGTAGCAACGCATCAAAACTCATAACAAACGTAATAAGGAATAACACTTTTACAACTGGATTCACGCAACAGCAAACTTCAACAAAACCGCATCAAATCACATTCAATCATCACCAAGACCATATCAAACCGCATCAACAAAACTACACAAATTGCAACATCAAACCGCATCCAAACAAACTAAAACCACGTTAAACCGCATACATGAACGCATTAAGAAACCATAAAATCATCAAGACAACATAACCTGGGCTCTGATACCAATTGTTGGATCATACATATTATGTTGTTTGATGATTCGGGTATAGGATGGTGGAAATACATGTTAGCCATTAGAGAGATAAAGAGTAGAGAGGGTGTTCTTGAGAGAGAAAGTAAACAAAAGAGAAAAGGTTAGATTGAAAGAGAAGCACCACCCCTTCCAAGGATGGAAGGGGTATTTATAGTTACAACCTAAACGTCCTCCTGTCGGACTGTGGATGAGGCATACAGTGAGTAAAGACCCGTCCTTCCTCCACGGTGTTACTCTAAACTAACTAACTAAGCTAATAAACTACTAAATAACGTAAATAACGATATGTCTACGAGCTAACTTATGCTAGATTATACTTGGGGTGACCGACTCTTCACTATGGAATTTCTAATTCCTAACACATTTTAATTAAAATTTTCACACACACAACTTCTTGATTTAAACTATTACACACAAAACTTCGTTTTAAACTCTCACACATAACTTCGTTTTAAACTCTCCCAACTATCATCTCACAAACTATGACTACTGAACCAAATGAAGTGAGATGAATTATCCTTAGGCGACTACGGGGAGAACTTGAAGCTGATGTCGATTCATTATCTTGATCAAATGCGCAGCCGTGGAACGGAAATAACGAGGGTGAATTCGCTACCACTGCTTATCAGCTATGGTTTTCATACTCTGCAAACGACCACTAGAGCAGATATGCGTAACGCAAACAACTTGGTGGCGGCCAGAAATGAATTGCTGAGAAGGAAGAATTAATTAATAATTACAGAGCAATTTAAAAGCTCGAATCGTGTTTTAGTTTTTTATTTCGTACGCTTATATTTTTAATTATCTATGTAACGTTTTAATTTATGAATAAAAGTTGTATTTATTTGAATTAAAGGAATTTAGTTTGTTTGAAAAAATGAAAAAGAAAATAATATTGGGGTGGGTGGGGCTCAAATATTAAGTTATGTTAGTTATGAGTGAATGGGTATTTTAAGGTATGAGTATTGAAATGATGTGGCACCCAGTGGGGCTCAAATGGCTAAACGTTTTTAGCCATGATACCTGATGCTCTTAGGTACAACTTAACACAATGATTCTAAGTCGCTGGGTGTCTAACGTTGTCAATGTAGATACGTCGTTCAGGTTCAACTATGGAACTTCAAACAGTATCATTTGTGATTTGGGAAGGTATTATTTTTCATTGCATATGTGTAAGAGGTGTAGTGTCGAGCGATAGCCTCGTGTTATAGCAAAAAATGTTGTTAAATCAGTTTTTCAATTTATAAATTTGAACATATAACTCACCTAAAAAACAGCCTCTCTAATCAATCAAATTATAGAATTCTTCAGGCCTACAAAATTTTAATTTTTTTCATTTATTAAATAAGACAACACATTTAAATACAAGCATTACATAATTTAAATAAAATAAAGTATTACATTTAAATTAAATTATATACAATTTATGGACCAACAATGTAAGGAAAAAATCGTAAAAGTAATATTACAAACCTAAAAAGACTAATAGTGTAAAAAGTATTATAAAGGAGTAAAGTCAAAAAGATAAAACTTGATAAGTTAATATTATATATATAATAAATACATACGTGGTCACTAACAGTGGAAAAATATGAATGCCTACAGTATGTAATGCATATGCGTCATAGTATGTTTTTCAGGGATTTAAGTGAAAAAATAGACTTTGACATAATCAAAAAGGTAATTACTCCCAACATCGCACAATCCTTCCCAAATCAAACATAGATGATCAAGCTATGTATAATTGAGGATTAATGATACAAATGCTCAGCTTAGTTGGCTAGTATTTTGTTGGTTAAAACAAAGATTTAAAGCATGGTGTTTTAATAAAGTAAAATTTTGGTTATATTGTTTTAAAAACTGGCATTCTCTATAACCTTAGTTCTGATACCAAACCTGTCATTTTTCTGTCTCATTGTGTTACAATATGTCTCTGAACGTACTTTTTTCTCGGTCATAATTCAGTCACAGTATGTCACATACCTCGTCTCCCCGCACCACCCACTCTGCTAACGAGTCTGGACACAACGTTACTCTCTTTCTAGGTACCCCACACTGAACTCTGAGGAAGGACCAACCATGGATACTGATTATGAACAATAAGAGAGCATAGAGAACCGCTAGCGTCCCTAGACCTACACCGTCATCTATTCTGCCTTAGCCGACTCGTCAGGCAGACAGCTAGAAGAGATTTCTGAACCCCGTAAGAGTGTCACATAGGATACCAAAATAGGAGATTCACACATGGGAAATGAGTTCCTCCGTCCTTCACAGTCTACTAGAGGTGAGTATCACCTTAACGACCCATACGTCCCTACATTAGCACGGGCTAATGATGGGTATACGTAACATAACCTTATAAGCCGCGATGCTTACCTTACTGGACCCCGACCAAACACGAGCTGGTACCCTCACATGACTATTGGAGAACTAGTGAGTCACGGGTCTGACATGACCCTTAAAGAACTCAAAATGATGTAGATCTTGGCAGCAGAGATTTGCGACTGTTGAGCAAGGATTAATCATCAGGGGCTGCTCTTATACAAAGATTTCTGAGATAGCAGAGAGGTTGTTACATCAGGCAGTTAGAACCACATACATTGCTGATGAAACGAATAAGACCAGCAGAAGAGCTTAGTGTTTATGTGTTAGTATGTATGCTAGGCTATATAAGCCCTCATAGACTTCACTAGGAGGGTGAGACTTAGTGTGTAATTTTACTCTTTCATTATCAACAATAAAATACATAGTTTCCTTCTCTCTCTACTCTCTCTCTAACTATGGCTATGGTGTTCTTCCATCATCCCTGACCTCTCGAATCACAATATCAACCAAACACACGATCCTACAAGTGACATCAGAGCCACGGTTATTATTATCGTTGATTTTTTCGTGGTGTTTTGTTTTTGGTCAAAAATGTCATTTTTAAGCTGATTTAACCATAGGTCTACTGGTTTTACATATTCTTTTGGGTAACAGTTTCTTAAAGTTTATGATATATGTTTTACCATGGGCCTTAAACTGTTTTTAATAGTTTTTCTTGGTATCAACAAGATTTATACATATCTAGTCTTGTTTTCTGCTTTCCAGTGGTATATCCAGTCATTTAGTTGTTTTATTGTTAGGATTTAGAAAATCCATGTTAAAGTGTCGGTCACTCCAACTATAGTCTAGCATAAGTTAGCTCGTAGGCTCAACGTTATTTAGTAAGTTTATATTAGTATAAGTAACACCGTGTAAGAAGGACGAGTCTTTACCCACTGTATGCCTGATCTACAGCCCGAAGGAGGGCGTAGAAATATGTATAAATAGCCCTCTCCCCACAAGGGAGAGGGTTGGATGTTCACAAGTAATCTAATTGTGCAAGTTTGTTTTTCTCTCTAAAACATCATATTCTCTCTCTTTCTCTCTTTAGAAACTAACGATCCATACTTTAATCATTTGTGGTGTTATTATAACCAATATCTAATAATTGGTATCAGAGCACATGGTTTGATTAGCTAGGTTGTATGTGCGTTTATCTTGGTGGTTTTAGATTAAAAAGTTGGTTTTGGAAGGTTGTATGTTTGTGATGTTAAAATAAGTGTTTTATGATAGTTATAACCTTCTAGGATTAAGTTGTGCAAAAGAAACCAAGCAAAAACGTTCAAAAGGGTGAATTTTAGGTGGTTTTAGGTGAAAAAGGGTCTTTGTTCTTGACTGCGACTTGACACTCGGATAGAATTCTTTGGGGCCTTTTGTCCTGGCGAAGCTGCGATTTGATCTGAGTTGACTGCATTTTGATTATTATATTAATATCGGGTTGCGACTTGTTAGGAAAAGGACAATAGTACGTGTATTGTTGAAAGCGACCTGCGTTTTGTCCCTGCGGTTTGTCAAGCGATGCGTTTTGGGTATCTTGCATTTTGATAGGCTGTGATTTGAGCGGAATGCGATTTAATTGCTGCGTTTTGTCAAGGACTGCGACTTGTGATTCTTCCGTTTTGTCACTGCGGTTTGTCATGTCAAAAACTTGGGATTTATCAATGCGTTTTGGTTCACCTGCGATTTGTCAAGGGTTGCGTTTTGTTAAGGGTTGCAACTTGTAATTTGATTCAAACGTCACCAAATCACAATTAAACAACAATTCACCTAATCCAATCATTCCAATATCCCTTATAACATACAATCACTAATCATTGAATCGATCTAAATTTTATCATAACACGTTCAAAATGTCAACAACATCATGTCTTACAAGAAGTGGATGCAGATATCAGAAAGCTGAATGAACAAGTATCAGGTGCTGAGATATTATTAACTGTTCAACATGATGCATCTACCAATAATCTTGTGCAAACTGATCATGTCACTGAACATGACTTTCATAATGTTATGTGACTGAGGCTGAGATTGTTATAAAGTGTTTCAAAACAGATGATGTTGTTGAAAATAAAATTTATGATGAACTTTCAAACAAATTTTTACAACTTGAAAAATATTGCATTTCACTCGAACTTGCAATACAAAGTAAAGAAGAAAGTTTTCAACTTAACAAACCATGTAAAAACCCGGAACTTCCTGAATTTCGTAAATTTTTTGAAATTAACACTTTGAACAAGACAAAGACTCGACCATACCTGAAAAAACATATTTCTGTCCTGAATGAGAAAGGTAATATAATCAAGTCTAAACATGACATCGAAGTTATCAAATCTAGAAGTATCGAATTGGAACTTTGTGTGGCTAGATTACTTAAGGAAAATGAGACTTTGAAAAGGCATCACATACACCTAAGTGACTCAGTCAAAGAAGCTAGAACTAAGACTTTGGAACAGACAAACTCTTTGATAGCCAAAATTGATGAACTCAAAGCTCAACTTCAGGATAAGAGTTTCGCAATAGTTGCCTTAAAGAATGAGCTTAGGAAAACTATTGGGAAAAGTGTGAACACTAAGTTTACAAAACCATCAATCTTGGGGAAGCCAGTTTCTTATCCCAATAGAGACTGGTTTGTTGTTAGAAAGCCTACTACGTTTATATCCGAAAGAACAAAACCTTTAAAAGCAAGGCTTGCCTCCCAAGTTGATGAGAACAAAGTTTTGTCAAAACCAGTCACTTCACAAGCTAATTCCACGAAAATGAAAGATAATGCTCAGACTAAGGCTCAATCTTCTAATACTAGGAATGTGAAAAGTCTTCTAGTGCATTAAAGAAGTCCCAAATGCTAATCCCTCTCCTAAGAAAATAATTAATGATAAAGCATCAAAAACTATGAAAAGGAATAAGGTTACATCTTCCACTGTGCCTAAGAAGTCAAACACTCCTAGATCTTGCCTTAAGTGGATACCAACCGGTAGAAATTTTAAGAATATTGGACTCACATGGATTCCTATTAGCATATTAACCACCAATGGCAACACTAAGGTTGACTGTGAAATTTCCAAAAGTCTGGATACTGTTGCAGCTAACCCACTTAAATGCATACCTACTTGTGTTGTTAGTGCAAGTATTCCTCACTCCTTTGCAGGTACATTGATCAATTCTATCAAGAAAAGACTCATGGTCTGGGTGCTTAAGGAACAGAAGCCTCCTCGTTCAGGAGCTCCAGAATGTAAGAATTGATGAGCATGTACTATGATTCCTGATCACTTCAGCTCAGGACTCGTACCTTAACCCACCTCATTTAAGAGTATTTCCAATTCTTATATTCTCTATAAAGTTTTCCAGGTTGTAAATATCTTATTCTTTGTAAATGTTTTATCAAAAAGCAAAATAGAAAAATATAAAATCTTCAAAAACCCATAAAAATTTGAAAAATTCTAAAAATTCCAAAAATAGTTTCAAAGGCATGTCTTCTGGTATCGATAACATCTACGGTCCTAGAAATGTCATTCATTAATGACACGGGTCTTTAGATGAAGTTCAAACAGAAGTTCATATGTGTTTCTTAAAACATGCCTATACAATTTTTTTTATTAATGATTTATCAGTAATGCAATTGCTTTTCACATTACTGCTAAATGTGTTCTTAATAAATGGGAATCATGGGTGCATAAAATTTTCATATTCAATCAATGACTAATCATGCTTAATCTAAATTGATTCATTGATTGAGGGGGAGAGTTATGTTCAAAATTTATGATTATTAGTCAAGCTGCCTCAACTTATTGAATTCTATCTCGGCTTTCATATCTGATGGGGTATCACTCTTGCATTTTATCCGATATGGTCTCATGTACTGATTATGTGTTATATTTAGGATCTTGATTGTTATCTGCTAATTATCTCCTAGATATTCGTGTAATTATGGTTGTGTCATTCATTATCGTGACTTGCTCTCCCGTGTAGTTTTGTATCTCTAAATGTTAATCAAATGGGTTGTAAGGTTCAAACTGAAAAGATCATGACAAATGTACACCTTTAGGAATGTAAAAGGTCTAATTGGATAATGCATGAAAATATTTGAGGTTAAGAGTGCAATTTTTCAAAATGAAGGGCCAAAAATGACAAGTGATGATAATTATTAAGGTTGTGGGTGCGATTTGTCAAAGAAAAGGAACAATAATGCGATTTGTCAAAAAGAAGGACCATTTGTATTATTTTCTAAAACATGTGAGAGTTGGTATAAAAAATGGGTGCGTTTTGTCAAGTCAAACTCTTCAACTTCACAGTCAAACCATACACATATTTTTCTCTCTAATCCTCGCTGCGTTTTGATCATTGTGACTCCATTTTAGGTATAAATTGAATCAAAAAGGCTCATTGTACTAATTTAATTTCTAGTAACATCATCATATGTCTAATAATTGATCTAAATTGCAGTATCCAGGTACCTCTCATCCGATTCCCCTCTCGCACTTTAGGTTTGTCCTATCTTGAAGATTATTTGCTGGGTTTAGATTTGATATTAGTTATAGTTGCTTGTTAATTGATAGTCATTTTATCCCCTTGAATGATTTGCACTATGAAGCTTTTTGATGTCGATTTGTGGTAGTCACAGTTTTATGATTGTTTTGTTTAATAATGATGTTTGTGGTGGAATCGATGTGCATTTGATTTCCTGATTATCACCATCTGTCATGTATGTTAGTAATCTTCTGATTTGTTTGTTTTGAATCTGATTAGTGCATGGGTTCTTGTATGCGTGTTGATGGAATTGTTCTTAAATGCGTTCTGGATGAATGTTCTTAGATGCGATTTGATGAACTGTTCTAGAATGCGTTTTAGTAGAACTGTTCTTGAATCGTTTTGGTAGAATTGTTCTAGAATGCGTTTTAGTAGAATTGTTCCTGAATGCATTTTGGTAGAATTATGCTTGGATGCGTTTTGGATAGATGATTTGATGATTAAAACACTTAACCAAGCACTCTTATTTATAGTTGAATAATCCTTGGTCACCAAGCATGTTTCTTGGGAACAAAGTGTCATAAAAATGGCTGAAATATTAGTTATGGAGGGGACTTGCTCGGACTAGAGGTTAATGGCACTTAATTCCACACTTAAATGCAACTTTGAAACATACTTTCGGTAGCAACCCACGGCTGGAGTTCTCAACCTGGCGGTTGGGAACATTCTGTTGGGTCCAACCGGGCGGTTGGGATCTTAGCCCGTCGGTTGGAGTTGGCAGCCCAAGGTTGGTTTTGACTTTAAGTGTTATTCTTGAACCTTGGGTTGGAAAAATGTGCCATAATGAACTTTGTAAACATCTCTTCCTTATTTTAGTGAACTCTTGATCTTTTCTTCATGCTTGGGAACCTTTATAACTTGAATCTTTATCTCCGAAAGTCTTCCCGAGGTCTTTGTTATGGATGAAATCTTTCTTTGTGCAAATGCTCTTGCTTTGACGAATTTTCTTCGTCTTTTCTGTTATTTCCTTAGGCATGGTTGTACCTGAACCTGAATACATCTTTTGTACCTTTTAAGCGTAAAATGTTCATAAATACAACCAAATAATATGCACAAACATACGAACAACGCGACTAAAATATGTTCAAAATGAGCGTTATCATATTCATTTCTTTAACTTTAAAAAAAAGTTGAATTTATTAGGGTGTTTTCTTTGTTTTGTCGGTGGATTTAGTGTGACTTAAACTTAATACCATCATTTTGTTTATATAATATTCATTGGGGTTAACCGATACCCGCAGGGAAACCCGAAAAGCCAATGGTATCGGGTATCTGGCTGGTAATGAGGCGGGTACGGGTTTGGATATTATAAACGGGTGCGGGTACGGGTACACTAAAACCCGCCTCGAACCCGACCCGTTGCCATCCCTACCGGCAGTTGTAACACCCCAACCCGACAAGGGTCCGAATGTCACATTATGGAGTCATATCAGAACATACTAATAAAATTTTGCAAGCGGAAGTCTTATAAAATAAAATACCAAGTCATATAAACGAATGACTTACAAGGAAAAATACAAAATTCAATATGTCAAAAATGTAATATCAAAACAATGATCTTTAAAAAGAGTCCAATAAGATAGGGAAACTAGGGTCGGTTCACTCAAATGCTCCTACTCTCAGCCCATCAAGCCCAGCATCCTACTAGGTACCTGCCGCATGGAAAAGAAAGTGCGGCTAAGCTTAAAAAGCCCATTGAACAGATATGACAAAATAAAAACGAAAAAAAATAAAGATATAAAGGGAATCAAAGGAAACCGATAACAAGGTCATAGCAATAAACAAAATGAGTGAATGAGGAACCTGCAGAACACAATATTAACATATAACAAGAAGAAGAACAATCGAAGGAGACCAAAACAAAGCAGTGCATCAGCGAATAGATATAAGCACGTATAAATAACCAAACATACAGATACCGAACATAAACAAATAGGGGTTGATAAACAGTATCATAAACAAAACAAGTAACCAAACAGTGTACAAGTATAACAGTCAGCATATCAACTAAACCTAAATATGGCAACACATATAAATCAGATAAATAGAATACATATAAGCCGCAAGTGATGTCCAACTCAGTTGGATTGATGCATCCGGTTATAGTCTCCATGTGTAGGAGGTCAGGAGTTCGACTCCTGCTATTCCCCATGTGGGGGATTTTCCCTGAATTGGCAACTGGGTTTGAATCCCAGTACGATGCCTTGAAGCCCCTTAATGGGAAACTGGATGGTTAGGCTAGGGGTTGTTATTCTCTTCGTGAGATGATTCAAACTCGGGTCGAGAGACTTGGTGCCTTGGTGGCACGCAAGATAATCCACTGCACCAAACTGCCGTTCAAAAAAAAAGGAATACATATAAGCCAAGCTGGATTCTATAAGCAGGTGGAAGAAACTAAATTGAACGTAAGCATAGCAATCACACAAGTCAGACAACCCACAGTTAATAAAAAGAACAAGTATCATAACCAGCGGAAATACTAATAGCAGTATAAGCATGATAGTCACATGTATCCGGTAGGAATACCAAACGAACATCATAATTGAATGAATTAACTAAACAAGAATATAACATGGCAAACTAAACAAGTCAACTAGACGGATAACATAAGTTGAACAATATTTCTTCATCAACCAGTAGCATGAACAGAAGTGTAAACATGGTAGATCAACAAGTCATGTAAACATCAATTACTAAGCCAAAACAATATCGTAAGCAATGGAAAAATACCAACCAAAAGTACAAAAATGGTAGTCACAAATAGCAGATAGGAATACTAAATGATTGGTGCTAAACAGTCAAGTCAAATAGACTTAAAACAGCTCAAACACTAATGCAATTAAGATCAGAGGAATATAGGGAATTCCTGGGTCGTTAAGTCCCACGGAGGATGAATTGGTGTTAAAACACTTAATCAGATGGTAGAATGATCACTAAGGATAGCAATCAGTAGGGTTTTGGATGGAAAATTATACCTAAAGAAAAGATTAACAAATAACAGCGACTTAAATGCAAATTAAAAATATTAAAAAGTTAAAATCTATTAAATAAACGCTATCACTATTTTTAAAGGCGATGAACGTTTAAAACCTAAAACTTAAAACTTACGTTAAAATTACGTCTACGTACAAAATAAAAAGTGAGTTTTAAAGAAATAAAAGACCTACAAATATGAAAATGACATTTTTATAATCCTAACAATAAAAGAAAATTATTAGAAAAAGAAAATTATTTTTACAACTATTTATCTATTTATTATTAATTAAAAACTATTTATTAAGTATTTAAATTGCACTAAAATACAAGAAAATACAAAATTAACCTAGAAAAATGAAATTATAACTTGGAAAAATCTAAAATATGATAAAACTTATTTTAAAACTAAAAATATATTTTTTAGACTTATTATGTATTTATTATTAATTTAAAACTATTTAAAACTAATAAAAATGCTAAAAAATACTTTTTAGACTAAGAAAATTATGGAAAAATAGTTTTTATTACTTTTATATTTATCTTAACCTAAGAAAATTGAAAAATCATTTTTTTTTTGACTTTTTATAATTTTTTAGTATTAAATGCTATTTAAAAAGGCCTAAAAACTGTTTTTAATTAAGAAAAATAGCAAACAGTTATGAAAAATAATGAAAATTTCAGGAAAAGTCTATTTTAATATACTGAATCTATGAAAAATAGAAAAACATGGTCTTGTGTAGAGAAATAAGCTACTGCTATGTAAACTGCTTATTAATAAGCACTTGAAACAGCTAAATGATAACCAAAAGCTACCAAACCTACACAGAAGCTATATTAAGCTAAAATAACTCTATTTCAATCAAAAACAACAAGCTTGAACTTCTGTATTACAAGTTTAACACAGATTTGATGTTTGAGCTTGTTTATTAAAACAGAAATTGGTATACTACTTTAAGCTGATGCACAGTTCACTCAATAAGCTAAAACTGAAAAGAAATGATTGGAACTTGGAAAAGACCTGGTTGAATACCTATAAACCAAAGATGATGGCCAGACAAGCTATAATGAGCTTATGAGAAGCTTATACAAAATCTGAGAATTCACTGAGTAAAACTCAGTGAATGCTGAGTTTTTGGGACAAAATGATAAGCTTATGCAGGCTTAGTAAATAAGCTGCAAATTGAGATTATTAACTTGGACTTTAAAGAGGACCAGGTAAGCTATCCAAAGAAACAAAAATCACTGGTTTAGGTCAACTAATAAGCTTTTTAGAAGCTAATGAAAATGGTTAGAAATCCTGTGCACAGGGCACATTTGACTTTTTAAGAAAATAACTAAGTTGACTATATTGAGATTTAAATCAATTCTAAGGACTGACTATGATATATTAAGCTAGAATAAGATGAGATTAAGCTAGGTGAACAACTTTCAAACCAGTTTGAATGATTATGCAGTCAAAAATTCCAACAGTTGAATAACCAAATGAGATTAAAGATGTTTTTGACTTTTAATAAAACAAGGTCTGGTTTTCTTGCTTGAACTGAGTTCTTAGGACCTAATGTAAATTAGAACAACCAAAAACAAGGTCTGCAACAACCCTTAACACAGATAAACACACAAATCCAAACACCCTTTTCTGAAACAGATTTGAGGATTTTCAAAGAGAATCACTGATCTAGACCTTGTAACTGATTTCAAACCTTAAATTATCATCTAATAGGACTAAAGAAATATGAAACAACAGTATTAATACCATAAAACTCAAGATTAATGAGAATGCTATATTGACTGTTAAAATGAAAATTTTACTAACTACTGATTTAAATAGAATAAGCTTACTGTTTTAAAACTTAAATACACTTAATTATGACTAATGAGCATTAAGAAACAGATATTACACTTTTTAGACAACTAAAACATATAAATGCAAGAATTGATAAAAAGGCTTACAAATGGCTATGAACTGAGAACACAGAACCAAGGTCTAAAAACACATCCTAAAGCTTCCCATGAAGCACTAATCCCAAGGCAATCCAAAATATACCCTGCTCCAATGTCTTGATCATTTTCTTCATTGATTTTTTATTTTTATCTAATTTATGTGAATTTTTTTTTTGTATTTTTGGTTTTTTTATTCTAAACTGAGTTTTATAGTATCTAAAAGCTTCAATAAGCTTTCTGAGGAGCTTATGTGTGCTTATGAGTCCAAAAGAACAGTTTCTAACAACATTTCAACTTATTGAGATTTTTGAGTAATAAGAAAATTGCATAACTTGATAAAAGACTTGAAACTGAAATTGATTACTTACAAAAGTTTTATTTCAACTTAAAAACATAAGATACAAAGTTTGAAGCTTAAACAAACACTGAAATTTGAAGGTTAAACTAAAACGACAATAAAATTGAAAATTACACTAGATTTCTATCTATGTTGCTTCCTCCTTGATATTTATTGACTCCAAACATCTCTTGTCGACCTCTGAGAATATCCCACCACATCTAGACCATTGAAATGAGCCAGATCATCATAATTGCCACTTGGCGATTTTGGCGCCAAAATTCCAACGAGCAGGTTATTAGCATTAATTGAAGTTGGATTGGTGTGGAGGTGGAGGGGGAAGATACTCAAGTGGTGTTGGTGAGGTGTAAAGGAGAAAACCAGTGGTTAAAACCACTGGTTTTGGCTAATACTGCTTTGGAAGAGACGATCTACAGTGACCGCGGTTTTTTTGAATTTAAAATATTGGGCCGGGTTGGATATTGGGCTTGGATTTGGGCTTATATTAAATAAAGGGTCCGGTTTGGCTTATGTTAACAACAAGGACCAATCTTGCAATTCTATGAAAGTTGAAGGGCTGAACTTGAACATTTCCCCAAGCTCTCATAAGGACTAAACCTGCCAAGTGATAATAGAACAAGGACCTTTGTTGAAAATTTCCATTTTTACAAATCCAGGGACCAAAATTGTCAATTTAGAAACTATAAGGACCAATATTGTAATTTTCTCCAAAGTTTTATCATAAGGACCATTTTTGCCATTTATTAATAGAACAAGGTTAAAACTTGATAATTTTTACTTTTTAAATTAACCAAGGACTATTTTTGACAATTTTCAAAGTTCAGGGACTAAAGTTGTCATTTTGTGATTTTTAAACTTTAAAGGGTTTATTTTGACAACTTTTGAATCTTATGGACCTAAAATGATATTTTGCAAGATTTTGAATTACCAGGGACTGATTTTGACAACTTTTATAACTTGGGGGACTAAAACTGCCAATTATGCAAACTTAATACGTTTTTTCATCTGATTTTGATATTTTTGAATTTAAAACACATAAAACACTGATTTGTGATAATTTGATCATTTTGATGTGTTTTTTAGCGTTTTCAGATGAATTTGCAGTTTAGATTATGTAAAAATGATGAGTATTTGGAAACTCATCAATCCCCCATACTGAGATATTGCTAGTCCCTAGCAATGATTTGAGAAAACTTTGATGGATTTGAAAAACTCTTTACCAAAAGCCATCACTTCTGGAGTAGCCGATTGTTTTGATTCAAGTAAGAATCTTGGTACAACGATAACCAGATGATTTATTGGCAAATCATAAACCATATAACGGATTTGATGTGTCTTTACCAGAAGCCGTACCCTTCTGGACTAGCCAACTCTTAGATAAATTATCAGGATTATCTTTGGTGAGCTGAATACCAATTATGGATTTTCCACTGCCTTTACCACAAGCCATAACCTTGCGGGCTAGCCAACTCATTATCTTTTGAGGATGATGGGGAGCTGAAGAACCATACAATTTTGGGCAAATTGCAAGCCATATAAACGGATTTGAGAAATCTTTACCAAGAGCCGTTTGCTCCTGGATTAGCCAATCCTTTAGTCTTACAGACATGGCGGACTGATAACCAAATGAGAAAGTGTAAAACACTTACTCCAAAAAAAAAAAATTTGGCCAAAAACGGGGGAATTGGGTAGATAATATATATGAAATTCGTGAGAATTCCTCCCCCCCCACACTAAGAAATGAATATTGCCCTCAATATTCAAAGTACCGGCGGTTATGCCGAAACAAAGAACGTGAAAGGGAAATATTAAGGCCATTATTAAGAAAGGATTTTTTTTTTTTTTTTTTTTTTTTTTTTTTTTTTAGAAAAGAATGAGAATATACAACAGTGTGGGGAAAACTCCCTCACACTAGGGTGGTAGAAAGGGGATAAGAAAATAGAATTATGGGTGAAAACCCATATGGTGCATGCTAATGTTTTTTGATTACCGAGTCACTAGCTTGACTCGATCCCCGCATTCATTGGTTCATGGGGAATGTTTGTAAATCCGGGACAACCACAGGGGGAATGTCCTCTCCAAAGTAATGCTTGACTCGATGACCATTCACTTTAAAATTAGGACCATCGGGTTGAGATAACTCAACGGTACCATAAGGATAAACCTTGGTGATAGTAAATGGACCAGACCAGCGGGACTTAAGCTTTCCCGAGAAAATCTTTAATCTAGAGTTGAAAAGAAGGACTCGATCACCAACGTTGAAAACGCGGTTCTTGATCTTGGAGTCATGAATCTTCTTTGTCTTTTGTTTATAAATTAAAGAGTTCTCATAAGCTTGATCACGAAGTTCATTTAGTTCATTCATTTGAACTTTTCTGTGATCACCGGCTGTCTGTATATCGAAGTTAGCATGTTTTAAGGCCCAGTAAGCCTTGTGCTCTAGTTCAATCGGAAGATGACATGCTTTTCCGTACACTAGCTTGTATGGAGTACACCCAATTGGTGTTTTGCAAGCTGTACGAAAAGCCCAGAGTGCGTCATCCAGTTTATCCGACCAGGATGCACGATTTTCGCCTACTGTCCTTTCAAGTATTCTTTTAATACCACGATTTGAAACTTCCACCTGCCCACTTGTTTGGGGGTGGTATGCAGTAGATAGACGGTGGGTAACACCATACTTTTGCATGACACGATCAAATTGGTCATTACAAAAATGTGTACCACGATCACTGATTATTGCACGAGGAGTTCCAAACCTGGCAAAGAGAGCTTTCAAAAATTTCACAACTACTCGGGCATCATTTGTAGGTAAAGCTTTTGCTTCAACCCATTTCGACAGATAGTCAACAGCTACAAGTATGTACTTGTTACCACGAGAAGATGGAAATGGCCCCATAAAATCAATACCCCAGATGTCAAATATTTCACAAACTTGAATGGCATTTTGTGGCATTTCATTCCTTTGAGATATATTTCCATGACGCTGACAAGCGTCACAAGTTTTGACATAATCGTGGGCATCTTTATAGATTGTGGGCCAATAGAACCCGGAATCAAACACCTTTTTGGCGGTGTAGTTTGGACTATGATGGCCCCCGGTGGGTCCAGCATGACAAGCTTTGAGAATGTCAAGAGCTTCTTGTCCATAAACACACCGTCGGATGACTTGATCCGCACAGATTTTGAATAAGAAAGGGTCGTCCCAGAAATAGTGTTTAACATCCTTGAAGAATTTGTTCTTCTGCTGGGTTGACATCCCTTTCACAATGAAGTTACCCGCATGGTAATTTGCAAAGTCAGCAAACCATGGGGTGGTAGAATTTCCACGAAAAGAAACCGCATTGAGTGTCTCGAGAGGAAATGTTTCATTTATATCCTTTTTCTCGAAAACATCTTGGTGAGGGTTTTCTAATCTGGAAAGATGATCAGCAGCCAGGTTCTCAGCTCCTTTTTTATCACGTATGATGATATCAAATTCTTGGAGGAGGAGAACCCAACGGAGCAATCTCGGCTTTGCATCTTGTTTTGCAAAGAGGTATTTAAGAGCCGAGTGATCCGTATACACTACACATTTGGTCAAGATTAAGTACGGCCGAAACTTTTCAAATGCATACACCACAGCTAATAGCTCTTTTTCTGTGGTGGTGTAATGAGTTTGAGCTTCAGTCATAGTCTTACTTGCGTAGTGAATTGGCTGAAAATGCTTGTTTCTTCGTTGCCCTAAGACTGCGCCGATAGCAAAATCACTTGCATCGCACATAAGCTCAAAAGGTAAATCCCAGTCGGGAGCAACGAGAATGGGTGCTTCAGTAAGCTTTTTCTTCAATGTTTCAAAAGCTACGATGCACTCGGGTGAAAAGATAAAAGGAGCATCCTTTTCAAGAAGATGGGTCATAGGCCGGGCGATTTTGGAAAAATCTTGAATGAATCTACGATAGAAACCGGCATGACCTAAAAAACTCCTAATACCTTTAACGGTAGTAGGATGAGGTAATTTAGCAATAACATCGACTTTTGCTCTATCTACCTCAATCCCGTTCTTGGAAATCTTATGGCCAAGGACTATGCCTTCTTTGACCATAAAGTGACTTTTCTCCCAGTTTAGACAAAGATTGGTGTCTTCACACCTTTGAAGCATTTTATCTAAATGGGAGAGACAAGTTTGAAATGAATCCCCAATGACCGAGAAGTCATCCATAAACACCTCCATTGTTTCCCCGATCATGTCGTGGAAAATGGCCATCATACATCGTTGGAACGTGCCAGGAGCATTACATAGGCCAAAAGGCATACGTCTATAGGCAAAAGTTCCGTATGGACAGGTGAATGTGGTTTTATCTTGATCCTTTGGATCAATGGGAATCTGAAAGTACCCCGAGAAACCATCAAGGAAACAATAGTATTCATTCCCTGCTAATCTCTCAAGCATTTGGTCCATAAAGGGCAGAGGAAAATGGTCTTTACGGGTAGCGTCATTCAACTTACGATAGTCAATGCAAACACGCCATCCCGTTACCAATCGAGTTGGAATTAACTCGTTATCTTCATTTGTGATAACAGTTATGCCACCCTTCTTCGGAACACAATGAATTGGGCTAACCCAAGGACTGTCTGAGATCGGGTAAATCAATCCTGCATCAAGAAGTTTGATAACCTCCTGTTTGATAACATCATGGATTTTTGGATTTACTCTTCTCTGATGTTGAACTGCTGGCTTAAAGTCATCCTCCATCAAGATTTTATGAGTACAGAACTCAGGGTTTATACCCTTGATGTCGGAGAGTTTCCAAGCAATTGCTTGCTTGTGTGACTTCAAGATTTTTATGAGAGCAGCTTTTTCATCTTTACTCAAATCTCTAGCAATAATGACTGGTAATTTATCATCACCTTCAAGAAATGCATACTCGAGATGAGGTGGTAAGTCCTTAAGCTCAACCTCAGGAAACTCTTCAGTTTTCTCAACTGACTTGATTTCCTTGTTATGAAGTTTGATGGAAGGGAGAGGATGAGAAATGTCATGATTTAACAATTTCTCAAGAAGAAAATCTCCCTCCAGATTAATCTCATTTTGATTAATCTCATCAGGAATTGAATCACTAGAGTGAGGAGTGGATGATGGATCATCATTAAGCAACTTCTCAATGAGAAGTATGTCTCCCTCAATGTCAATTGGAGCGTGATCAATTTCCCATGGTACAGAATCACTGGATAAGTATGCTTCAATCTCTTCTAAGATGAAGTCACTTTCCTCAAATGGGGTGATAGAAGGAGTAGAATTGGCGATGATGGGTTGAGATGAATGAGTGAGATTATCACTCGAAGAATTATGATCATAACCAAGAACTTCTTGCGAGTATTCTTCAGAAGCAACATCTATGATATCTATTCGGTTAACCGATTCAGAATCATAATTTGCAGAGTACCTCGAAGTCTGATCAAGGTTAAAAGTGACAGCTTCATTTCCAACACGCAATGTGATTTCCTGCTCAAATACATCTATGAGAGCACGGCCCGTTCTCAGGAATCCTCGACCAACAATGAGAGGAACCCGATGATCGGCATCAAAATCAACAACCACGAAGTCAGCTGGGAAATGGAACTTTCCTACTTTCACAAATACGTCCTCAGCAATGCCAAGAGGACGGGAGATTGTACGATCTGCAAGCTCGAGAGTCATGCATGTAGGAGTAAGTTCCGGAAGAGAAAGTTTCTTCCACACTGAATATGGCATAAGATTAATGCTTGCACCAAGATCGGCTAGGGCAAAGCATTCAACCATTCCTGGGAATACACAAGGTAAGAGAAATTTCCCAGGATCTCCAAGCTTTTCTGGAAGCTTCTTTAGGATAACTGCAGAGCAGTTCTCGTTAAGAGGAGTTTTAGCCATTTCAAACAGCTTTTCCTTATTGCTTAACATGTGTTTGAGAGTAGATGCAAACTTGGGCATTAGCATGATAGCATCCGCAAAGCTTATGTCAAAATGTAACTCTTGGAAAATTTGGAAAAATTTATCCATTTGATGACTAGCTTTTTCACGGAGCTTTTGCTCATTCAAACGTGATGGATATGGAATAGAAGATTTGGATTTAATATTTTCAACGGGAGCTACAGGTGGTTCAAAAACAACTCCTGGATTAGACTTGGGTTTCTGGACAACTTGAGGATGGACTACCGAAGGTGGGACTTGTGCGGTATTACTTGGACTTGAATAATGCACCTTGTCCGTTGTTTCCTTGGTAACTTGACTTATTGCCACAGGAGGAGGGGGCATTGGAGTCGTAGGTCCATTGTGTGTCCTCGGTTCACTTTCCACTACCTTTGGAGGAGAAGAAGAAGAAGAGGTAGTAGGAATAGCGGGTCCATTGTATGAAACACCACTTCTGGTCGTGATCGCCTTAGCATCGCCCCTCGGGTTAGCGATCGTGTTGCTCGGTAAAGTACCTGAGCTCGAGGGTCGATCATTTAAAGACTTCTTGAGATCAGCGATCTGACTGACCAACAATCTGTTCATCTCATCTTGGGATTTCATAAACTGCTTCAGTAACTCATCAGATGATGGTCCTGGAGGAGTAATGATGGGAGGTGGATTAGGAGGGAAATTTTGAGGTCGGATGTTTTGATTATGACCTTGTTGTTGAAAATTCCCTTGATTAGGATTCACATTCCCATGAAATTGATTCCCTCGATTGAAATTGTTTTGATGAAGGTTCCCTTGTTGTTGGAAACCTTGATTGGGTCCAGGATAGAAATTACCTTGGTTTTGATAACCTTGGTTCATTCTAGGTTGATTCTGATTCCGGTTAGGATTCTGGTTAAAACCGGGTGGTGCCTGATAAGTGCTAGCACGGTAGTTTGGATCATTCTGAGGACGGTATTGATTACCTCCTTGATTTGAAGTACCGGCTATAGCATTTGCTTCAAACGGACTACCATCGGTGGCAGTACAGTTGTAGTATGCATGAGGACCACCACAAGTGACACAAACTTCAACTTTCTTCACTTCACCATGTGTTGGTGTTTGAGTGAAGGTGACTTTCTTTTGGTTAGCAAGAACCAAAGCCTGAACAGCATCTGTGAGTTTATCAATCTTAGCATCGGTGCTAGATGTACTCACAGGAGATGAAGTAGAAGGTCCAGCATTAGACTGATTTTGATATGTCTTAGTGCGGAAAGAACGGACCTGGGACTTGTTTTCAATGATTTGTAAGGCTTCTTTGGTGGTTTTGCTAAGGAAATTACCTCCCGCGGAGGCATTCAGAGAGTCTTGGTCAGCTGGTCTCAGACCATTATAGAAAGTATCCATTTGCATTAACTCGGTAAAACCATGATGTGGACACTTGCGGAGCAATTCTTTGTAACGATCCCATGCCTCCCCGAATGATTCATCAAATCTCTGAGAAAATTTCATTATCTCATTCTTAAGACTTGTGGTTCTGGATGGAGGATAGAACTCGTTAACAAACTTGGTAACTAGATCTTCCTATGTCTCTATAGAACGAGGGGGTTGTTTCTCAAGCCAATTCCGGGCTTGTCCCTCTAGAGAAAATGGGAACAGAAGAAGCTTGATAGCTTCGGATGGGACATTCTTGTACTTGATGGTTGATGCAATTTTATTGAACCATCGAATGTGTGCATGAGGATCATCCCGCTCAAAACCATAGAATTGGCTTTGGGTTACTAGATTAAGCAACCCGGTCTTGAGCTCGAAGGTATCAGCCACAATGGCTGGGACAACAATGGCATCTCCGTAACCCTCAATGGGTGCTTGGAGAAGCTCATTCATAGGTTTGTCTTCTGCCATTTCGACAGGTGGTGGTGGTGGTAGACGTTCCTCAGTCACGGCTGAAGGAGCTGAACGTCCTCTACGTCTGCGAGGAATGTTTCCAAGTTCGGAAAGTGGACTTGTAAAACTGGAAGAACGAGTGCGCATGCACTAAGTATAAAAATCAATTTCCAAAACAAATGAGGCAAAACACAAGTGAACTTAACCAATAATCACAAACGAAATGGCTTCTTTGAAAAAGGTACACCAAATCACAAGTGACACAAAGGCAAGTTTTAAATCTGATGTTCGGGAACTTATTAATGGTCGCACCCCCAGTTAGGTAGTGCACTGCCTTGATTTGCGGTGGTTGATTTTTATGTATAATTAAGTACCACTGAAAAGACGTAGGTATGATTTGTGCTGATGGGGTTTAAAAACTTTTGGGAAATATTTTTGGTATCGTCCCGTTTAACCAAATCGTATCTCTTTAAGAATCACCTTAAAAGAAACACAATACAGAAAACGTTACGATTGTTTTGTTGTTTTATATTGTTTTTGGGTTTATAACACTTTAGGAAAAGTGTTAATGAACTTTTTGATTTATATTAACTTTACAGAAAACTTTTTACAAATTGTGGTATATGTGCAAGTACGGGTCTGATAATGCTAGAAACACGCTTACAGCCTCCCCGGCAGCGGCGCCAAAATTTGATTGGTGCTAAACAGTCAAGTCAAATAGACTTAAAACAGCTCAAACACTAATGCAATTAAGATCAGAGGAATATAGGGAATTCCTGGGTCGTTAAGTCCCACGGAGGATGAATTGGTGTTAAAACACTTAATCAGATGGTAGAATGATCACTAAGGATAGCAATCAGTAGGGTTTTGGATGGAAAATTATACCTAAAGAAAAGATTAACAAATAACAGCGACTTAAATGCAAATTAAAAATATTAAAAAGTTAAAATCTATTAAATAAACGCTATCACTATTTTTAAAGGCGATGAACGTTTAAAACCTAAAACTTAAAACTTACGTTAAAATTACGTCTACGTACAAAATAAAAAGTGAGTTTTAAAGAAATAAAAGACCTACAAATATGAAAATGACATTTTTATAATCCTAACAATAAAAGAAAATTATTAGAAAAAGAAAATTATTTTTACAACTATTTATCTATTTATTATTAATTAAAAACTATTTATTAAGTATTTAAATTGCACTAAAATACAAGAAAATACAAAATTAACCTAGAAAAATGAAATTATAACTTGGAAAAATCTAAAATATGATAAAACTTATTTTAAAACTAAAAATATATTTTTTAGACTTATTATGTATTTATTATTAATTTAAAACTATTTAAAACTAATAAAAATGCTAAAAAATACTTTTTAGACTAAGAAAATTATGGAAAAATACTTTTTATTACTTTTATATTTATCTTAACCTAAGAAAATTGAAAAATCATTTTTTTTTGACTTTTTATAATTTTTTAGTATTAAATGCTATTTAAAAAGGCCTAAAAACTGTTTTTAATTAAGAAAAATAGCAAACAGTTATGAAAAATAATGAAAATTTCAGGAAAAGTCTATTTTAATATACTGAATCTATGAAAAATAGAAAAACATGGTCTTGTGTAGAGAAATAAGCTACTGCTATGTAAACTGCTTATTAATAAGCACTTGAAACAGCTAAATGATAACCAAAAGCTACCAAACCTACACAGAAGCTATATTAAGCTAAAATAACTCTATTTCAATCAAAAACAACAAGCTTGAACTTCTGTATTACAAGTTTAACACAGATTTGATGTTTGAGCTTGTTTATTAAAACAGAAATTGGTATACTACTTTAAGCTGATGCACAGTTCACTCAATAAGCTAAAACTGAAAAGAAATGATTGGAACTTGGAAAAGACCTGGTTGAATACCTATAAACCAAAGATGATGGCCAGACAAGCTATAATGAGCTTATGAGAAGCTTATACAAAATCTGAGAATTCACTGAGTAAAACTCAGTGAATGCTGAGTTTTTGGGACAAAATGATAAGCTTATGCAGGCTTAGTAAATAAGCTGCAAATTGAGATTATTAACTTGGACTTTAAAGAGGACCAGGTAAGCTATCCAAATAAACAAAAATCACTGGTTTAGGTCAACTAATAAGCTTTTTAGAAGCTAATGAAAATGGTTAGAAATCCTGTGCACAGGGCACATTTGACTTTTTAAGAAAATAACTAAGTTGACTATATTGAGATTTAAATCAATTCTAAGGACTGACTATGATATATTAAGCTAGAATAAGATGAGATTAAGCTAGGTGAACAACTTTCAAACCAGTTTGAATGATTATGCAGTCAAAAATTCCAACAGTTGAATAACCAAATGAGATTAAAGATGTTTTTGACTTTTAATAAAACAAGGTCTAGTTTTCTTGCTTGAACTGAGTTCTTAGGACCTAATGTAAATTAGAACAACCAAAAACAAGGTCTGCAACAACCCTTAACACAGATAAACACACAAATCCAAACACCCTTTTCTGAAACAGATTTGAGGATTTTCAAAGAGAATCACTGATCTAGACCTTGTAACTGATTTCAAACCTTAAATTATCATCTAATAGGACTAAAGAAATATGAAACAACAGTATTAATACCATAAAACTCAAGATTAATGAGAATGCTATATTGACTGTTAAAATGAAAATTTTACTAACTACTGATTTAAATAGAATAAGCTTACTGTTTTAAAAAAAATACACTTAATTATGACTAATGAGCATTAAGAAACAGATATTACACTTTTTAGACAACTAAAACATATAAATGCAAGAATTGATAAAAAGGCTTACAAATGGCTATGAACTGAGAACACAGAACCAAGGTCTAAAAACACATCCTAAAGCTTCCCATGAAGCACTAATCCCAAGGCAATCCAAAATATACCCTGCTCCAATGTCTTGATCATTTTCTTCATTGATTTTTGATTTTTATCTAATTTATGTGAATTTTTTTTTTGTATTTTTGGTTTTTTTATTCTAAACTGAGTTTTATAGTATCTAAAAGCTTCAATAAGCTTTCTGAGGAGCTTATGTGTGCTTATGAGTCCAAAAGAACAGTTTCTAACAACATTTCAACTTATTGAGATTTTTGAGTAATAAGAAAATTGCATAACTTGATAAAAGACTTGAAACTGAAATTGATTACTTACAAAAGTTTTATTTCAACTTAAAAACATAAGATACAAAGTTTGAAGCTTAAACAAACACTGAAATTTGAAGGTTAAACTAAAACGACAATAAAATTGAAAATTACACTAGATTTCTATCTATGTTGCTTCCTCCTTGATATTTATTGACTCCAAACATCTCTTGTCGACCTCTGAGAATATCCCACCACATCTAGACCATTGAAATGAGCCAGATCATCATAATTGCCACTTGGCGATTTTGGCGCCAAAATTCCAACGAGCAGGTTATTAGCATTAATTGAAGTTGGATTGGTGTGGAGGTGGAGGGGGAAGATACTCAAGTGGTGTTGGTGAGGTGTAAAGGAGAAAACCAGTGGTTAAAACCACTGGTTTTGGCTAATACTGCTTTGGAAGAGACGATCTACAGTGACCGCGGTTTTTTTGAATTTAAAATATTGGGCCGGGTTGGATATTGGGCTTGGATTTGGGCTTATATTAAATAAAGGGTCCGGTTTGGCTTATGTTAACAACAAGGACCAATCTTGCAATTCTATGAAAGTTGAAGGGCTGAACTTGAACATTTCCCCAAGCTCTCATAAGGACTAAACCTGCCAAGTGATAATAGAACAAGGACCTTTGTTGAAAATTTCCATTTTTACAAATCCAGGGACCAAAATTGTCAATTTAGAAACTATAAGGACCAATATTGTAATTTTCTCCAAAGTTTTATCATAAGGACCATTTTTGCCATTTATTAATAGAACAAGGTTAAAACTTGATAATTTTTACTTTTTAAATTAACCAAGGACTATTTTTGACAATTTTCAAAGTTCAGGGACTAAAGTTGTCATTTTGTGATTTTTAAACTTTAAAGGGTTTATTTTGACAACTTTTGAATCTTATGGACCTAAAATGATATTTTGCAAGATTTTGAATTACCAGGGACTGATTTTGACAACTTTTATAACTTGGGGGACTAAAACTGCCAATTATGCAAACTTAATACGTTTTTTCATCTGATTTTGATATTTTTGAATTTAAAACACATAAAACACTGATTTGTGATAATTTGATCATTTTGATGTGTTTTTTAGCGTTTTCAGATGAATTTGCAGTTTAGATTATGTAAAAATGATGAGTATTTGGAAACTCATCACTAAATGATAATCATAGCTCATAAAAATAACTGAACGAGGTATACATGGTAAACGGATGAGTCAAATAATTACATACTAGCATGGCAAACAGGTGAATCAATTAGTCACGTAATAGCATGGTAAACAGATAGTCACATATTAATCATATAATAGCAGGGTAAACGGATGAGTCAAATAATTACATACTGGCATGGCAAACGGGTGAATCAATTAGTCACATAATAACATGGTAAACGGATAGTCACATATTAATCATATAACAACAGGGTAAACGGATGAGTCTAATAATTACATACTAGCATGGAAAACAGGTGAATAAATTAGTCACATAATAGCATGGTAAACAGATAGTCACATATTAATCATATAATAGCAGGGTAAACGGATGAAGTGGTAATCTGAAGAATAATCTTGGTAGTCAACCAAAATGAAATGAGAGTATGACAAATCAAATGAACTGGAGTATAGTATGGTAGTCGGATGAATCACATAAGGATAATGAATGAATGAGTAATTGACGGAAAACTAAAAACGAGAAATATAGAATATGGTGCATTGTGGAATAACATGAGGCATAACAAAGATAAAAGGTCATGAAAGGAAAATATCAGTAATCTACCACGAGCCCGAAACAAACATATCATAACATAAGAAACTAATGGAGTAGCTAACTCCCGAAATGTGAAAGACGTGTATTGCACACAACATCAATCACCGAAATAAATCAATCATGTCATATCATATCATATATAGAACAAATCTAGGATGCATCCATACGCCCTGCAAAGATATTAGTGGCCAAACATATATAATAATCTTAAGCTCATAATATATATAACGAAAAAGGGACATGATGGTTCATCACTCGACCACCCTGGAGTCATGCCATTGGTGCATCAATGACATGGCCATGTTACCTTCATGGCTAGGAAAATGGCTCGGGTATTAAACTGAAGGGTCAAAAGGTAAGGTCAAAGTTTGGAAAATGTCTAGGTCAACAGAACAGTATAATCAAAGGTTCATAGCAAAGGTTCATAGTAAAGGCTCAATTCAAAGGTTCACATAAAATAGTTCAAGGTTCATAATCAAGATAGTTAAAGATCAAAAGATGTGTAAGAGATCATGAGAAACCTTAAGAGAAAGGTCAGAATATATGTACCTTACAAAAGCAACAAAGAGAAATGACCTAAAGAGTAGGATCAATCCGACTTCACCCGATCTACACGAATTATCATAACATATTACTTATACGTACAATTAATCTCATAATTACAGTTATTACGGATTTTAGGGTTTCTGCCATTTATAGAAACTTTTTAGGTCAAAACAAACTTAACCAAGTTTTATGAATTAATCATATAGGGTTCAAGTGAATTAAATGATTAATTACAAGGTAAATGAGTTTTACTCTTATTAACACTTAATTAGGGTTTAATAGCGAAATTTAATTACACTTATGCACAAAAGTATATTAGGTTACTTAATAATCAAATTAATGTTCACGTATTATCAAATTAGGGTTTCATATACCATAAATCGTACAGGTCCAAATGTACATTAGAGGTCACCAAATATCATTTTAGTGGTTTAGTAGTCATTTACATAAGTTCATAAGCTTACATGCATCCCGGGTTAATTTACAAACACTTATGTATACAAAATATTAAAACATGCATTCAAGTCATATTTAGATTTATTTACTTTCCATCAGACCTTTTTTCTACCAATTAAATAAAATAGCTAAGCATCAATTCAGGTCCCCCGGTTCGACACTGAACCAACTATATGTCTCTAGTATTTATGTGAACTTCCTCAGAACTTGTAGACATGCCTAAGTATTTTATAAAAAATCATTTTCACAAACAGTTTCAGAATTCACAACTTTTAACACTTTGCAAGTTTGCATTTTTAAACCTTATTTAGACTACTCTAAAAATCTCCTAAAAATTCTAGAAATTATTTAAGACATTAATTAACATCATACAACAATTGGGGCTTTCCAGACCTTACAATTAATTTATGAAAAATCCCACAATTGACTGAAATCCTAGACCCGAAAGACAGTTTTGACATGTTAACTTTTAAAAATCATACCGGTGTCTTCCCGACCACCAATGACCCCGAAACTCGACACACAAGTAGTACAGAGGTTAAGTTCAATTCTAGAATCAAAAACCACCCAAATATGTGTCGTTAACAATTTATTATATAGTTTATAAAAAACTAAATTTCTCGAACAGCCAAACATGAAATCATAACTTCCAACCAGACACATATAAATTTATAACGACACCAAAACCACACCTACGGTTTTACCGATCATCATACACGTGTATTAAGGTCTTATTAACATCACAAAACTGGTCTTACACGTTTTTATCCACTGAGTACAAAATTAAAAATGTTTTCATCCAATAAAACCTTAATCGACCCTTAATATGTACCACTAGTTTCAATAATTTTTATAAATCGAACCGAGCACCATATGATCATCACAAATACCTTTTTAACATCATCATAGGTTAGGATTTACAGAAAAATTACCCACATAATTTTATATAAGCCGAATTAATTAAAATAAATATGAAACACAATACCTAGTTTGCGATTTAGGGAAAATTCGATTACAATGAATTGAAACTACTTGCTCCCGACCTTGGCCGCCCTCTCCTAGAATCCACAGCCTCCAAAAACTTTTGTGTGTGTGTGTGTGTGTGTGTGGGTGTGTGTGTCGAATGGGAGAGGAGGGAGGAAATAACCGGTTATAATAAAAACCGTGTTTTTTTTGGGCAACAAGTAAATACCAATTAATACTAATTGATAGGGAATATTTGTTTTTAATGATGATTTGTTCGGTTATAGGAGGGATTAGATGGGCCGAAATTATGGTGTAGAGATTTTAGGGTTTACATATTTTTTTGTATTTAAATTATTTTTATAATTTAGTTTAGGTAATTATTTAATTAGATTTACTCTTATTATTAATTTATCAAATGTCACTAAATTAAAAGTATTATTTCAAATGTTTATTAAATATTTTAGATAAATTTCATAATTAGTACCTCGAGTTAATAAATTTTAAATTAGACGCAAATTTAATTTACGCGATATTTCCAGGTTTTACAGCAATAGTCATTAATGGTTGAGAAATTATATAAAATTACATTCATTGGGCCTTCTTATGAATAGTGTAGTGGGGGTTTTTTATAGTCAGGCCCTTCGGGTTTATTTGTTTATACTACCTGACCCATCCCCTATTCATCTTCTTTCAGATGCTACGTTTACCTTTTAGATTCGAACGGGTGTACCGCCAGAAAATTATCCGGCGATTTTTTGATCCAAAAAAAATGGAATTCGTTGTTAGTACAACTGATTGTGAGGGGGCTACAGTGAGACGTACCATCAACCTATTTTTTATTGCGTTTGTGGATGTGTTTTTGCCATTTGGTAAGTGCTACAGCTACACTCTTCTTTTGGTCAACATCCTTTTTTCTGCTTCATACATAGTATATTTGTCTAATTAAAGTTAGGTAGAGCAATTATTTGTGATCCAAATAAACTTCAATAAGTTTGCTGTTTGGAAGACTGGATACTAAGTTGCATGTTTTTTCCTTTAGTTTTTGCCTAGGTTCGTTATTGTGAGGGTTTATGTTTAATTTTTTTGGTTAAATAGTTCATACGAATCAGGGTTTAGGTTTAATTTAGGTTTTTTTATTTTCTAAAATTATTTTGGGCGTTTTCTATTTTCAAGTTTGTAAATTAATTTAATGATGATAAAATTAAGTCCTCTTTTCATAATTTTTGTCAATTTACTCTGTGTAAAAAAAGGTTCAGCTATATGCTGATGTTGGTGAAATGGGATCTTATATCTTATGCTTAAGCATTTTACGTGAATTAGATTTTACTGAAATATTATAACATCTACAAATGTTTGTGGGTTTGCCATGTTTTCAGGTGACGCTGTGGCGGGGTAGGCTTGCTGAGCTTGCAGCCATAGCAGTGACATGTATCTTGGTAGGCCGTAATGGCAACTTCTACTGAATGATGTTGTTACAGACAAGGCTTTGGTTTTTATGTTGATGCTGGTGAAATGTGATTGTCTGAAACTTTCATTTTATGATCGTGGATTACAAATACAAAGAAGGCCCAATGAATGCTATTTTGTATAGTTGCGGTTTTTGGGCTGGCTACCCTGCTAAATGGTCACCCTTTGTATTCCTTTTTTGAGGCTGTGATGAATTGGGGTTTCTTTGGTAAACATGAGATGACCTGTATCTTGGCAGGGTGACATACAACTGTTGCGGCGATGGCGAGTTTATCCTCTTTGCCTGAATATTCGCCCATCTGAGCCACCTGTACAGCGACATTTGCAATTTTGTCATAAAACTGATTGTGGGCTCTTCACCGTTAACCTTCATTAGTTGCACCCAAGACAAAAACAAATGTCTGGTTAAGGCAATGATGATGCTTGTATGCAATTGAATGTTTCGTTTACATAATCTGCTGATACTGGTATCTTGGCAGGGCAGTTTGGAATTGCAGCCATGGCCGGTATTTTGTTTCAGATTTTTAATGTGCAAATCTAAGCCTTATAAATATTTGGAAAAACACTTACCCACATCAGATACATTTATTCATTGGGCCTTCTTATGAATAGTGTGGTTGGGTTTTTTTTACCCGGACCCTTTGGTTGGACCACATAAGAAGGTTCTTGGCCTTCCTAATGGTCATTTTTGTGAAGAGATAGGTATGAAACCGTTTGGCAAAGATGGTGTTACTACAAATAAGCCGTAAAAACATTTATTTATATTTTACGATCTTCTAATGTTTTGTCGATAACAAACGTAAAATAATTTTAACGAAACAAATAAAATACGTAAATGGTTTGAACTAATAGTTTCTAACATATTCACATTTTCACATAAAACACTAAAACAATTATAAGTGATTTTATGATTTAGTATTACATATGTACAACAACTAGTGTTTACATATTTGGGTAAAATATACACATAACTAGTATGTAGTATATTGGGTAATATAAATGGGTAGAAACTAAGTATCACAACCCATTGACCAAATACATTGAATGTAGTTGGGTACAACCCAAAGTCCATTACCCATGGAGCTTGACCCATAACCCATTGCATGACATCATGCTTATATCATATATGGATAATATCCATAACCCATGGTATTGACCCATACCCATATGACTAGGTGCATTGCACTCAAGAGATACATTGTATCTAGCTAAAGACCCATGGATCAACCCATGACCCATGACCCATAACCAAAATACCCATGGGTAAAGAGGAGCGTCCCATGGATCCCTAGCTTTACGCTAGACGGATCCCTTGTAGGAGGGATCCGTGGGATCCGGGGAACAGTAGATTTTTTCCTCTATAAATAGTGAGCCATTTCTTCATTGTTTCTCACCCCTTTCCAACATACTTTCCCCTTGAGTTAAAAACTCTCTAACCTCAGATCCAAGAGATCTATGTTTGTAGTTTTATTTTTGTGTGATCTTCTAGGTTCCTCTTAAAGGCGAGATCACCACCTTTGAAGTCGAGCAAGCTCAAGTCTATGAGTTTCCATGTTTCCTCATCATCAAGACTACTGAAGTCCTCTTGTTGATGATTATTTTCATTCTTCTAAGAAGTGTAGTGTTGGAGACATTAGTGAAAGATGTCTCAAGTGTCAAGACGAAGACATTAGTGAAAGGTGTTGATCGTCCATACTATAGGCATTAGTGAAGGGTGCCTAAAAGTCAAGTCACAAGATATTGGTGAAGAGTGACTTGAAGATCTAACTAAAGGCATTAGTGAAAGGTGCCTTAGATGTACATTCAATATGGTGTGTTTCGATGTACAAGATAGATTAGCATTAGATCCAAGGATATTGATATCCTTGATGATGTTGTAAAAAGGAGTTGATCTCCTTTGGGATTAGTCGTTGGTGTAGTGTTGGGTAGTAGTTCCTCCATGTTAATGGAACTCGGTATCTAGCCTAGTACCGGATAAAGGGTAGGCGACGTTGTGTTAGGTGTGGTTCACCTTGGAGTGAAAGAACCCGGTGGTTAGCCTAGTACCGGAAAAAGGGTAGGCAACGTTGTGAAGGTTTCTCCACCATAAGGAGTTGGTGTCGTGTATTGATTACGAACTCTCGAGTAGGTGACTCGGGGAGTGGAGTAGGGCAAGGAAGGTGTCCTTGTAGCCGAACCACTATAAATACTCGTGTTGTGGTTTTGTGCTTCTTACTCTTATCTTTTCATTACATACTTTATATGCTTGTTTATCAACATCCAACACACATCCAAATAGATTGACATAAGTTGATCTAATTAGTTTAAAAGAAAGTTTTAATTGGTAAAACTATTCAACCCCCCCCCCCCCCTTCTAGTTTTCCACAGATGGGTCAAAAGGGAACGGGAAAAAACTAGGGGTTAGTCATGAATGATGTATGTTGGTGGTTTCTCTATGGCTTAAATGGCCTTCAATAAAACTATTGTAAAATTATTTTTATTTAAGTTTTTTTAGTTTCTAAAATTATTTTGACTGTTTTCTAATTTCAAGTTCCTAAATCAATTTAATGATGATAAAATTAAGTCCTCTTTTCATAATTGATGTCAATTTAGTTTGTGTAAAAAAAGGTTCAGCCATGTCTTATGCTTAAGCAGTTTACTTGAATTAGATTTTACTGAAATATTATAACTTTTACAAATGTTTGTGGGTTTCCCATGTTTTCAGGTGCTGTTTTGGCAGGGTAGGCTTGCTGAGCTTGCAGCCATGGCAGTGGCGTGTATCTTGGTGGGCCATAACAATGTCATGTTTGCAGCCATGGCTGGTTGGATGCCATTTTGGTTCTATAGGTTTGCTTTGCTGATGCTGCGACACAAATGGCAGCAATTTACATGGCACGATCGCTTTGGTATGTCTAGAAACATGGTTACGTGCGGGTTTGTCATTTGTATCGTGTGCGGTGTAGGGTAAGGAACCATGATATTTGACAATCTTTGTTTGTCTTAGTAACTGAAGTTTGCAGAAAACATACCTTGGCGAGGTGACCGTAGGGTTGCAGCCATGCTGTTTTTCGGGTACCACATCCATTGGGCTATCATGATCTTTTCTGCAAATTAACTCTTCTGTGACTGTGGCTTTTGTTTTAATGTTACTATTACACGCGAGCATTTGTTTCTTATGTTGCCACTATTACTAAGGATTTCTCGGGTACGACTTCCACTAAATGATGTTGTTACAGACAATACTTTGGTTTGTTATGTTGATGCTGGTGAAATGTGATTGTCTGAAACTTTGATTTGATGATCGTGGATTACAAATACAAAAAAAAACATCGTGAATGTTATTTTGTATAGCTGCGGTTTTTGGGCAGGCTAGCCTGCTAAATGGTCACCCTTTGTATTCCTTTTTCGAGGCTGTGATGGATTGGGGTTTGTTCGACAAACATGAGATGACCCGTATCTTGGCAGGGTGACATACAACTGTTGCAGCCATGGCGGGTGTATCCTCTTTGCTTGAATATTCGCCCATCTGAGCCACCTGTCCAACGACATTTCCACTTTTGTCGTGAAACTGATTGTGGGCTCTTCACCGTTAACCTTCATTAGTTGCACCCACGAAAAAAAAACTATTTGGTTAAGGCAATGATGATACCTGTATGCAATTGAATGTTTGGCTTACATAATCTGCTGATACTGGTATCTTGGCAAGGCAGTTTAGAATTCAGCCATGGCCGGTATTTTGTTTCAAATTTTACATGTGCAAATCTGAGCCTTAAGATGAGGTTATCCGCATGTTGGCAGGGCAACCCATAATGATTGCAGCCACGGTGGATGTATCCTTTTTCTTAACATGTTACTTTTGGTATCTGTTTGAGGTTACAACTGCTGCAAGTGTAACCGTTCTTTTCAGATTGTCGCTACAACTATCTTCGGATCAAAATATCGCCGCATAATTTTACGGAGGTATACCCGTTGGCATCTAAAAGGTAAACGAAGGGTGTGACTGAAGATGAATAGGATGGGTTCGGTAGTATAAACAAATACGCCTATCTGGTGGCTTTATCCCAATAATGTTGTGTCAATGAGGTATGAGCATAATATATATTATGTTTCCTATTTTACTTTGCATTGATCTGTTCATCAAAACCCAATAGGATGTTGCAACCTTGCTTTATAATTTTTTTTAGAGTAAAGACACTTGATAAAGAAGCTTAGTAGAAGAAATCTTGCTAATTGTTATGTAGATATATATAATACATAATATATAATACCTAATATATGTAATAAGGTGACTGACGCGATGACGATAGTTTTCTGCATTTATGTCTTTGTTGAGCGTAGTTTATCAACTTCCGTCTGTTGGCATGGCACCCACATCCACATTGTGGTTGTAGCCATGGCGGGCCTCTGGTACTGCTTCCTTACTCGCAGATCTGAGCGTCTTTATATATTAAAAGGATGACAATTGATAAGGTTTTAAAAGGTACCATTTTGAGGGGTCGTTTAGGTCCTTATTTGATCACTTTTGTATCCGTTATTGCTTAATATCGTTCCTTTACACTTTTTAGGTCTCTTGAAGGCAAAATGCTGGAATGGCACTTATTTGGACGAAAAGGCGCGAATATATGAAGAAAATGGCCAAAGTCAAAATCGAGACACTCACAGTTGCTGAAATTAGAAGGCGACGGCGTCAGGTGCTAATGGCGACGCCGTCCCAAGATTTTTGTGACGATACAGAACTCAAAACTCGTATTTTCAAGTGACGACGTCCAGTTGTAAAAGAGTAGGCCGTCGCTACTCAGACGGCCTAGATGCAATCCAGACGACGTCAGAAGCTGAAGAGGACGGCGTCACGGACATAAGGTGACGCCGTCGCAAGGTTAACGTGGCCAAGACGAAACCCTAATGACGGCGACACGACGGCGTCACTAAACATAAGGTGACGCCGTCGCATATGTAATCTTATATATAGAATCCGAATTTTTCAGTCTTTTGTGGAGAGTCTTTTGGAGTAAAAACCTAAAACCGAACCTAAGGTGTCTTGTACAGTATTTTAGGGTTTTAAACCCTATCTTACATCAAGATAAGTCTTTACTTCATTAATTCAATTATGTCTTTGATTATTTGTGTGTATGCTTGCATGTTCTCCATGTCCGGCTAATTTATTTGTGTGTTTGCTTAGGAAGTATGAAACTTAATTATTGAATATTGATTGGTTGTTTCTTATCTTAGTTGATTAATGATCTAGTAATGCGATAGGTCATTCGTTGTGTACTTAATGCTTGATTCATCTTTGTGAACCTTAGAATATAATTACCTGAGTAGTTGTAGGCTAAACCATCCAAAGAGCGCCTTAGAGTAGGAGTTTATCATCCCTAGTGGGTTTGTAGACAAGACCCTTTGGTAAGTTCAAAGAGTTAGGGAGAAACGCATACCCTACAACTTTAGAAACACAACGCAACTAAGAATAAGACGTGACAACTCAACCATCAATAGGAGATAATTAAGGAGTAATACAACCTAAGTAAACACATCTTTAAACTATCATACGAGCACACATTAATTAGACATAGACTCCCACAACCTTAGTTTAGATAATTAGATAATAGTAGAGTAATCGGTAGAAATACCAACCCCCCAAATCCAATACCCGAGATTCGTACCTTTCCTTTTCATAAAATATAAAAAGATAAAAAAATAATCTTCCTCAACCTTAACCTTAGCGTAGTAACTCCTTACTAGCATTCCTATTCCCCTAGAGAACGATATCAATACCCGTGGCTTACCCTAATTACTACACTACAACGATTAGGTTCACTGCCTAGGGTGTTATAAAACTTGCTCGAAGAAAAGGAAGTTTCCTTGACCCCGAACGACGCGTGTAGCGTTATCAACAATTGTTTCCTGTTTAGTATGGCATGTACATTCGCCTAATAGAATGTGTTTTTGTTACCTTGGTACAAGACATGTTTGTTAATAAGTGCAGTTAATATTGTGATGATTATGTATGTATTGTAAAGTCACTAGGGCGATGACGATAGTTTTCTGCATTTATGTCTTTGGTGAGCGTACTTTATCTACTCCCATGTGTTGGCAAGGCACCCACATCCACATTGTGGTTGCAGCCATACTGGGTCTCTGGTACCGCTTCCATACTCGTACAGCTGAGCCTCTATATATATTAAAAGCCATGATAAGCGCTATCGTTTTCATGTGATGACATGTAAGTAAACCATTTTTAAAACACACAATAAACCAAATACTATTTTTTTTACATCCACTTCTCCTCCACAGATAAAAACAGTTTTGCTCACATGTGCTGCTGTAAATCTATACATTTTACTTATACAATATCTGGCCTTACCATTCAAAACTAAAAGGCGAGTTTTTTACTATTTGCATGGGTCCTTTTATTTCACTCCAAACACTGCACTGTGTTTCCATGTATTATTACATATGCTCATTTTTGGTTTCTTGCTACTGTTGCAGTGACTGAAACATCCATACGTGTGTCGTTACAGGATTTTTCTGCTTTGTTGGTTAAAGACAATGGAAAAGATATGTAGCACATTCTCTCTCAAATGGTATAACTTTTATCTGTCTTTTATGTTAAGCTATATACTAACCTTTCTACCAGATAGAAAGAGTACTCAAAAAATGTAACCTGCACACATTTAGTTATGATCACAGTGTTGCACAATAAATATATGCACTTCTAAAGCATGTCCTAGCACCTACGCTTTACCAACATTAAATAGCCAGTGTAAAAAAAATTGTTGATAATGTGATTCACAATACTCCTAGAATTACTTTAGAAATTTCAGATGGTTATACAACTATATATGATACTTTCTTTTTTGTCTACCATTAGTTACTAATACAACGATTTCTTTTTTGCCGTGTATACCTGATCATCAATCTAAAACAGCAAAGACTTACATTTACCGTATTTAGGTAGCTGCCTTAGTAAAATTGATTATCCCATTCTTTGTGGTTACGTTCAAGTTCGAAGTTCCCATTTGAATCGCCCTTTACATTTAAATTGGAATTTCAGTTGTCATAATTCTGAAAGCTTTAACATTTAATTTTGCTCCTTACATACTAACAATCAACTTATTGTGACAGGTTGCGCATTGAACTACCAGTAGAGCCAACTACTTATGGAACAAACCAAAGGCTCCCAAGATCAATTTAACACTACATGGCTACAACATCATAATAGCAAGACAGCAAGCTACAACAGATATCAAAAACAGGTATGTTCCAACAAAATTAATATGCAACCATAAAACATAAATTCATTAACCACTGAAACATAAAAAAAAAAGCAGATGTTCAAAGATCCAAAAGCATAAACATTAACAAGTGTTGGTCAACATATCCGAACAACCCTACCCATTTGCAACATTGCTTAAACCCAAAATAGATTTCAGAAACACCAAAATCAACCACATCAATACACCATCCCCTTTAGCTTCTCAATAATGACAGAAGCTCCTGTGCTCGCTTCTGCTTCTTCATGACATTCACCAAAATCACTGACGCTTCGCTCAACTCTTCAGTTTGCAACTTGGTCAGCTCTGAAATACTCTGCACACAAGAATCGAAAGGATACAAAAGCTCCAACTCTCCAATGACATAGTCCCTCTCAGCCACAAGAGACCTAATGTCTTGGGCTTTTTTCATCAACTCTCCTTCATCCACCATAGTCACAGTCACCTCCCTCTGAAATCGAACAACCATCATATCCCTAACAAGACTCGAACCAGCAGCAGCAAGCTCTTCACAAAAAGGCATTGGTGTTTTCATCCTTATTTTTCTGCCTTTTTTTTGTTCTAAAATAGATCTTCTTTGCTATGTGTGTGTTTTAAAGAGCAGATTTTTCTTAAGTTATAATTGCTATAGTGTCATAGTACAAAACTTATGAGGCCTTTGATTTGACTGCCACCCTAGAGCCACCAAAGCCAAAAGAAAGTAATGATGGATTTGGCTTCCCCATAAACAACCATTAATTAGGCAACATTTCACATACTTTCCCTTTTTTCCAAATGCATCCCCCAAAAAAATCAATCTGCTCTTATTTAAAAAAAATACAGAAAACCAGATAAAAAAAATGTGTATATATATGAAACCAGAAAAAAAAATGGTAAAAACTAGAAACATGATTGTTGCAGAATTTAACCATTATAGATATAGAATGAACACTGATATATCTTAAATGCACGCGAGTTGAACCAGTGCAGAGCATTTCTTTACTTACAATCCAGCTTTTTTGGTTGAATGGCACGTCAAACCTAGGATAATTTGTACAATTTATAGACCATCCTAGATCTGGCATGCCATTCAATCAACAAACCTGGATTGCAGCTGAACAAACAGTCCACAGTGGGTTACTTGGTATGCGTCGTTATATTCTGTCGGGTCATCAAATGCTCTTATTTAGAAGCCTCTTTTACAGTAACGAAACTGTTCAGCTCTTTTTGTTCCAATTTTGACCCACATTCACTTAATGGCCATTTTTTTGTTTAATTGTTGCTTCCTTATCCGTTAGTTTAATAATTGTTTATAATGAGTGTCGTTTAAAAACTCGAATTGCTTATTTAAGATTTTATCGCTTGAAAGTTTTGGATTTCAATAAATGTTTTGCTAGATATACTTATAATCTTTGTGTGCCATGAGGAACAACCTATGTTCTGCTCCATCAGGAACAAGGTGTGTTCTGTTTTATATACTTCTTAATATTCCATTTTTAGACGACATTTAATTAAATTCAGGGTCTGAGAATAGTGGCTTTTCTGTCGCAGGATCGGCATAATTCTTTCCCAGTTTGTCAACATTACTTGCTAACTGATTAGCATGAATATGAAAGTTCAAATGAGCGAAAGGAGGAAGCCCAAAAAGATAGGAAAGGAGTTGATAATGCAGTTTGCAACTGCAACAAATACACCCGGTGATTACAAGATTGTCCACCCGTTTTAATATTGATCTTACGCTTATATTTTTTGCCTATAGGTAACAGCATTATGGTTGGAAAATCTAATTTGTGGTTCTAAATTTGTGTTCAGATTTTGGTTCGCTTTTGGGTCAACTTCACGCGCCTTCTAAGGTCTGCACTGGAATCGCAGATCATCTAGGAGAGCCCAGCATCATTGAGGTTGCAATTGAGGTAATCATGATAGTTTTAGGGATAAAACTGTATGGTCAATCTAATTGTGCTTCAATCTAATCACTCACTATATTTCTTACAGGTTCAAGAATATCGCTGTCACTTCAGTCCGAAAGTTACTTTTATACATACAGCCCATGTAAGATTGGAGGCGGTGATGCAGCAACCTACCGGCTCTATTGTTTGTAACAAAGTGTTCGCAGGTAAAATTTACTCCATTATTTGCTGCTACAAAATGTTTTGTGTGACCACCATTCATATGTGGTAACTATGTGATTGAGAATATGTGCATGCAATATGTAATTCAGAATCTGTCATGCCACATTGACTACTCTCAAGCCTGCACTGCACAATTTGGATTCACTCTTTTTTTAACTGCCTAGCACATTGACTGCTTCTTTTAATGAAATGAGAATCTTTGATTCACTATTTTTTTCTTCAATCATGCACTGCACATCTGTGCATATTCCATTATTGAAATTTGATCATACAAAGACACTCAACTGAAGCCTATATATTGTTTGCTTTAATCACATCAAGACTGTATACATTGACTGCTTTAATTCACAGTTTTTTTCTTCAAGGCTGGACATTGTCTGCACATATTCCATTCATAAACCAAACACTCATCTGAAATTTCATCTATAAAAAGCCTCTCCACCAAACAGTCATTCACCAAACAATAATCTGAAACAAACCACACCATGAATTCCAATAAGAAAAAAGGTTTCTCTTTTTCATTTCCATCCTTATATCAGAAGGGCACACCATGAGTACATACACTGACTTTTTTTTATGTGCAGAAATCATCTACATTTCAAGCAGTGAATCAAGCTCATAAGGTCATGAACTTCCTATGCCATGGGAAGACTACCTTCCAATTGATTATTGTGCCTCAGGCTCTAAAAAAGAAGATGCTCGGAGGATTAAAGCTCCAAAATAGCTTGCCCGAAAAACTAATGATACATGGATAAAACTCTAAAACAGATTGCCAAAGAGGCTTTTAATGCCAGGGTCAAGGTTCTTGGCCTTCTCAATGCTCATTTTTGTGAAGAGATAGGTATGAAACCATTTGCCAAAGATGGGTCAAAAGGGAAGGGGAAAAAAACTAGCGGTTAGTCATGAATGATGTATGTTGGTTGTTTCTCTATGGCTTAAATGCCCTTGAAAAAAAACTGTTGTTAGGCTAAGGAACCATAATATTTGACATTTTTTTGTTTGTCTTGGTAACTAAAGTTTTCCAAAAAAAAACATACCATGGCGAAGTGACCATATGGTTACAGCCATGCTGTTTTTCAGGTGCCACTTCCATTGGGCTATCATGAATTTTTGTGCAAATTAAATTTTCCGTTAGTGTGGCTTTTGTTTTTATGTTGCCGTTACACGCGAGCATTTGTCTTTTATGTTGGAACTGTTACTGAGTTTTTCTCGGGCACCACTTCCACTGAATGATGTTGTTACAGACAAGACTTTGGTTTTTATGTTGATGCTGGTGAAACGTGATTGTCTGAAACTTTGATTTCATGATCGTGGGTTACAAATACAAACAAGGTCCCATGAATGTTAAACTGATATACAAAAGAAAAGCACATATTATACATTTACTTTAAACCTATTATGTTTTCACCCATCTTTAAGAAAACAAACCGCGGCAACGCGCGGGCTCTCTACCTCGTGCATCTTAGGAGTGGAGGTCATGGTGTTGTTCCCTTGAAATTTTTTAACACTTTTATAGCACATTATCTAATTTAAAGCATAAACAAGAAAAGCAATTAAGCAAAATGTACGCAACTCATTTTTTAACGTTTAAATTCTTATTTGAATGCATAAAAGAATTTACAAAGATTGTTTGTGGAATTACAATCTCAATTAAATGATAAAATATGGTGATCCTGACTAACTTAGTATCTAATCAAAGTAGTTGTTTAAGTAAAACTTATATCTCTCTCTGAATTAGTTCAAGGACTAAGTTTTATTGAGGAGTAAATGCGCTTTTAAATGTGTATCACATTGATTGCAAGAGATCATTGTGAAAAACTAGAAGGCGTGGTTGAATAGTTTTAACGATTTTAATTTGGTTTCTTAACATCGAAAGTATACTTGTATATTTAAAGATGTAAGTATACCTTGTAAAATAAAATGTCTAGTTAAGTTTTTGTCAAAATAAATATATATTTTACTAAGTGTAAGTAAACTATAATGTTTGTACGAGAAAAGTGATTAGTTTACCGTACAAATAAATGTGTTTATTTGTTGGTAGACATTTTACGAAATATGTATTCGTATAAAATACTTGTAAGTGCAAGTTGTGTTCATTTTATCATTACTACAATGTTAGATATCCATTTATTCATACTTTAGTGATGTAATGGAAAGTTGAAACTATAGTTTAAAACATGTCTATTTTAAACTTTGCGTAAACTAAGTTTATATTCGTTAACAAAACTTAGAAAGATCGTAAAATATAAATAATATTTTTACGCGATATTTGTATTAACAACCATCATTTACTCCTTTGAAACATAATCTTTTATGGGCAAGGATCGAGGTGGATACCCATGAAGCAATAAAGGTGAGTCAAGCATTTAACTGTATAGTACACTAATACCAACTTACATTAAATGTTTTATTATATAAATGTGTCCAATCTCACTTTAAGAAACAGTGTTGACAAGTGACAACTGTTCATACCTTTATAACAACTCTTTTACTTTATTTCACTTTCTTGACAAGTTTTTCTAGTTATCTTCCCAAGAAAGTTCCCGCCTAAATATCTTCAGCTACTTAGATATTTTTTTAACTATGTTATCTATGAATGTCTTTTAGTGTTAAGGAAATCAAGGGAAGTCAGTGAGACATTGGCAGAAGTCACTGACTCGATCATCTTCTTTTGTTTAAGGGATCTCACTAACTGAATACCGAATCAGCAAGTAGAGAAACTTATTATTTGCCTCTGAAGAACTCTAAGGATGACTTCTTGAATGTTTATTCATTTAGGGACTAGATTTACCATTAGGATTTTTTATATTCAAATCATAGTCAAAGACCATTGGGCACTGAATTGGCCCAACACATGGGTTAAAATCCTAGCCCATATCCTTTTTCATGGTATTGCGTGGTTCACATGTCTCATATTTACCGTGGGATCGTTCGGTGGGTTCCGTCAAAAGGTAAGCCACCTTGTTACTCCACGTTCACTAATTTACGAATCCTTTAAGTCTATGTCATCTTTATATCATCCACGTTCCTCTCACTCGTTCTCGATCATTCATCACTTAAACCTTATTATTTGTTTATAACACACACAACACTTCTCTTTACAACCACGCAAAGATGCCTCACTAGCGTGAGCTCGATCACAAGTTCTTGTTAGAATGTGAGTAAGTGAGCAATCATCAAGCTGGTCACGAGCAGTTTATAATGAAGAAAGGAAAATGACTATGAATAGAGTATGTGACTACATGTCAAATATTGGAATTGATTAGACCCAAGTTTATAAAGAAATGACTGGAATGCCTGAATACATGTCTAATTTTATGCTTAGATATGCATGACAGTAGTTTATTAAAGGGTTAAAGACATATATTACCAGCGTACTTTTTCAAATTTCTAAATACGGTTAATGTACTCTTTAAAATACCATTATCACCATCCAAACTTATTGTTACCTGTAAATATCACCAATATACCCATATAATTTTCCACGTCATTTGCAATCCGTGTGGAATTTCATTTCTTTCACCTGGGTTTAGTATACCCAGAAAGATACCTAAATGCAACTGATCTCTAAATACATCATAATACAAACCCATAATCAAACAATCAAAATCCCATAAACCAGTAAATCAAAACAAACTCATAACATAGATCAAAATCAAGTATCATTCAAAATTCCAACTAATCTACTACCATTCAAAAAACATTCAAAAGACATTTACAACAACTGATCTGCTGGATTACTACTGATCAACTACCATTCAAAAGATATTTACATAAAATGTATCATCATTACAAAAGATAAAGATATAGCAGTTATACTACCATCATAAACAATTAATTGTTATCCAAAAGATGAATTTTCAAACTACCATCATAAACAACCAACTACTATCATAACCTACTAAATACAACAAAAGCTTAAGTTCCAACTCCTAGACCACCTTCCTTTTTCCTTTTCCTTGACTGCCTGCAACTGCTCCTAAAACTTTGGGTTTTCTTATTCCAAAAGTCTTGTTAGTAATAGAACCCCAAGTCAAATTTTCTGCAAGGCCTAGTACTATATCCGTGTCAAATCTCCTGCAAGGACTAGCCTTCTGAGCTGGAATATGATTGGAGTTGGAACCTTTTTTTTGGCATGAATAGGATTAGAGTTGGAACCTTTTTTAGCTTGAATAGGATTGGAGCTTGAACCTTTTTTTAGCTTGGATAGAATTTGAGCTTAAACCTTTTTTATATTGGATAGAAAATTGGTAATCATTAGAACTTCAATTTGCAATGACATACTCAGAGCTTGTAGAATCAGTTTGTGGCGAATACCATGAAATCATCTTTACTTCTCTACTTGTTGCTTCAAAACTTATATCAAAAGAACTTGTATCATCAGAACTTGTATCAACAGAACTTTTATCAACAAAACTTGTATCAATAGAACTTGTATCATCAGTGCTTGAATCAGAGCTAATGTTTATGGTTTCTGAAAATAAGAAATGTTTGGTAATACCATTGCTTGAATCAAACATAAAACTTTACAAGGTTTACAAGGATCAATGTAATACCTGTGTAGACCATTCAATCCAATACAAGACTGTGTGGCAAGCCATGTCAAACTGTTCCATGGAAGTCGCTTATTTGGTTCTCAGTGTAATCTAATATAAGACTGTGTGGCAAGCAATATCAAATTGTTCCATAGAAGTCTCTTATTTGGTCCTCTCAGTGTAATCCAAAAAAAAACTGTGTGACAAGCCATGTCCCAAAATGATATTCATAAACATAGAGTGAAAAAAGAGATTGAAATGTGGAAATATTTCACTAACTGCACTATATCTATACAATACTGTGTGGCAAGCCATGTCAAAATGTGGTAAGATTTCACTATCTAAACTGTCATTTTAAAGTCAAATCTTCTAACTACATTCTATTACAATAAATCAAGCACTTTAGCAGTGTTTAGATTGGCTACTTGCAAAGAGCTTATAGGAGTTTTCACTGAGTCTAACAGTCAAATACTATGGTCTTTGTAACAGTCAAATGTTATGGTATTTCTAACAGTCAAATACTATGGTCTTTCATGGTTCTGAATAAGGTTTTGAATATGGTCTTTCTAACAGTCAAATACTTTGTAAACATTTCATTAAACACATAACAAGCATCATAAATACTAAAAACAGAGCATAAAAAAAATCATATGAAGAAGCAGTAACATAATAACCATAACAAACCCCACTCAACACCAAACTAACGCACACTAAACAGTCAAATGTTAACCCAATACAACCCTATTTTTTACATTTTTAATTAAAAAAAAAAAGTCTGCAAATGCTAAATTAAATACACCGAATGATAGATCAAAACATAAATAACAATTTCCTTATCAATACCTGGATGATTATTAGGCTTCATTGTTTGTGAATTAAGGTTAAAAGATATTTAGGGTTTGAGAGAAATCAGTACATGTGTGTGTGAGAGATTGATCGGGTAGGTGTGGGATTAAATGGGGTTTAATGTCACACCCCCAAAATACCTGTTTTGCGGCGGAATAGAATACCTGGGGCGTGACTGCCATAGCATCACAGTTATAGTTATATTGAACGACCTAAAGTGTCGTTTTGAAAATACATCGTTTGATTAAGTAAAATAATCAGAGTTTACAAAACATAGGTCCCAAAAGATTTCCAAATTACCAAAATGAGTTTGTTACAATCAAACGATAGTTAAGTGCATAAAATATATGTGAGACACGTCAACTCAGCGACTCCATGCAAGCCATGATGATATGCTAATACCTGAGATAAAACATGCTTAAAACAGTCAACACAAAGGTTAAGTGAAATCCATAGGTTTAAATAAATCGTTTGAACACAATATTCGTAGTGTGAGTTACGTTGTTTCACACTCATCGTTGAAAACAAAACAGCATTTATTTCACTAAGTTCATGACAACCAAAGCGTAAACCTCGTACCAATAGAAATTGGTAAAATCGTTTCATCGCAGCCCTAGTAGGTAAAATTTCCAATTTTCCTTATTGATTCAAATATAGTGCGTTCGATTTCCCCTAACTGGGTCAATAAGAACGGGAGTGTTAATTCCAATAGGCCTATTCACAATATTCGCGCTCACTCGCAAGTGACTAATGGTGCATGATGTAGGGACTTCAAACATGGCAATAGAATACTTAGTGACAATAAACCATTTGGATATAACGTAAGGTTCAAAGAATTTGTGTTCGATTAAAAATATAGCATGCATCTCCCCCAAGAGTTTGTAAAACAATTAAGTAATAGAAAGTGGGGCTATGAACTCACCTGATGCAATGATTATGATGGCAAAAGTGGATACACTGAAATGAAGCGAATACTCTAACTACAACCTATATGAATGATATGATCTATTATAAGCCATGAATTTATATCGTACATGCAAGTTCACATGTAATCTATACCACTTGTACATTTTTAAAAATGAATTTATCGTCGAAATATATGTTTATGACATCTCGTCAAGTTATAAAATACTTTACGCGTATTTATGTTGAAACAATATACTACGATAATCGTTTAGTGATAAATTAAGAAATTATAGTTTTTCGTCGTAAAATAATATACTTTGACAACTCATGAAAATGACTAAGTAGCCTCGCAAAGCTAGTCGCAAAATGGTGAATATCGAATGTTAGAAAACAAACTCAATGGTTTTGGAAAGCTTGTAGCGATATCTAAAAGTCTTAGCATTTAACTTTTGATCATAGAAGTCTTGATCATAGAGTAAAATATAGATGAAGTAAGGTAGTCGAGCTAAAAATATAGTTTATGAGTAGTTTTCGGAAAAGTTTGAGTGATCGTATATTATTCGTTACAACTTCGTTTGACGAACGGTTGAACATTTTGGAAAATAGGCTAGGCGAGCTCACTTTTACTTGCAGACATCGTTTTCTCAAAAGTACTCTATCAATATGAAAAACGGCTCCAAACATGGTCACTTGCGATAACCATTTTGGTCTAATAGAAAATATGGATGTGTTAATACTTGTGAAAATAATTACGATAGCCATAATTAAAACGCGTATAACTTAGTCGTTATAAGTCCGTTTTCTACGTTTTATATATCCTTAGTTTCGTGTTAATATATACTAATATATCCTTAGCGAAGCTTGCAGTCAAATTGCCACTCATTTGACTTTCAAAAGTCAAACTGAAGCGTCCACCATTAATCTGGAGTCCCATCCTGAGCCCTCGTCTGATCTTACCGAAGAAAAAGAAGAAGAAGAAGAAGAAGAAGAAGAGATACATATCTCAGACAACTTGAATATTGCAGCACAAAAAGCAGCACTCTCACTTGTCTCTATCTCACAACAGCAACCATCAACTAGCCATCAAGATTCTGAAACCGAATTAGGGTCAAATGAGACTGAGAAAAATAGCAACGAAAATAATAAAGAACCGTTCAAAAGGACTTGTTCCATTGATTCTTATGAGGCTCTTTGTTTAAAGCTAGAACCAAGCAACGTGGATGAAGATTGTGCAACATCAAATGCGTATGAAATAAAAGAATTTGATGAAAAGAAAAGCGGGATCAAATTAAAAAGAGGAAGGAGACTAAAAGATTTCCAAAGAGACATACTTCCTACATTATCATCACTCACACGATACGAAATTTTGGAGGATATTAACCTTTTAGAGGGTGTGCTTAGGTCAAGAGAATACCAGAAGTACAATAAAGCAAAAACAGGCAAAGGGGAGAATTGGTTTACGCCAGTGAAAAGCAAACGGTCAAAAGCCAATTATGCCGGTTCAAACAAAAAGAGATAGTTATAAAGTAGATGAGGATAAAGATTGATTCTTGAGGTAGTTCTTGGATTGCTATTTTTTGATACTCGTAAACTTAGTTTACGAAAAATGATGAATAGTAAATCATGAATAGTGATTTTTCTCAGGGAATGAATAGTGTTTCGTGAATAGTAAAATTTTAAAATAACCTCTCAAAGTCGCAAACTGACTTAAAAAATGATGAATAGTAAAATGATGAATAGTAACCATTGAATAGTAAATTCCCGAGATGAATAGTAAATTTGAGAAATGACCTAAAATTACGAGTTGTCACATTTAATGAGGTGGAAAATGAATTTTACTGAGGTGGAAATGTTTAAATGTTAAAAATACAAAATGACCGGTTCCTCTAACGACGTGACAAAAATTTATATTTGGTAACCGGCTATAACCGGTTACATTTGAGAAAGTTGGTGACTTTTGAAAGAATATAAAAGTTTGGATGATGATAATTATATTTTAAAGAGTGCATTATAAGTATTTAGAAATTTAAAAAAGTACATTTTTAATATAAGTCTTTAACCTTTTATTAAATTGTAAAATGCAACAAACATAATGTTATCACACATGTTTAGGCACAAGTTTAAACATACATTTAAACATCCTACTCATTTCTTGGTTTAGAAACATGACTTTTTTGAATTTTCATATTTATTTTTGGGTAAAAGGCGATATACTCCATCAATTTCGTTACCATATCACTTCATGTTTCAATTTATCATGTATACTAGCTTAGAGACCCGTTGACACCGGGTTAGTTTTTAAAGAAATAGATAAATGAGATGATAATAAAAGCAATAACGTAAATTTGTTAAATTTAAAATATGTTTGAGTCACAATCGATTTACAACCATCGCGTTGTCAAAATAAAATAGATTGACTCGAACATAAAATGATGTGTGATTTCAATGAAAATTTAAGTTGCTAACAAACCTTGTAACATTAAAAATAATGAACGTGATTACACCAATGATATAACGTGAACCTTGTTCAAAGACCTTCAAGTACTTCTTTATACACGACATTTGTTGTGGTTTTGGAGAGATTACCATCCTGATCACAAATGACAACCTTCAAACCCCGGTTGCTTTTTACTCTTGATACGGCAACGTACAATTGTCCATGTGTGAACACAGGACGGGGCAAGTACAAACCAACTTTAACATATTCCATTAATATATGAGAGAAAAATGATACAAAACATGAATTATTCGACAATCAATTGAGTTTGTAACAATTAAAATAATAAACATCGATGCCGTTGTTGTCTCCAAATTTGATGGTCTTGAATAGCAAATGATGTGTGTGAGCGCTAATCAATTTGATAGCAAATGTCCATTCCGTGCATACCTAATGTTCCATGGAAAATGTAAGTAAAATTAGTTTGTGATTTATAATCTATTATAATTTAAAATATGGTAAGAAAAACTTGTGATATGTATATTGTACATAGCTTAAAGACCCGTAGATTCACAGGGTTTTTTTAAGAAATATGAAATGAGATAATAAGAAAACAACGAACGTAGACATGTTCCAATTAATATATGAAAGAAACAATGATATAATACGTGAATTATTCGATAATCAATTGAGTTTGTAACAATTTAAATAATAAATGTTTATGCGTTGTCGTCTACAAATTTGTCTGACTTCTTAAATTGTTATATCATCAGAATTGCCAATCCTTTTTACTTATTATGCTTTGTTAGATACATTATGTGCTTAAAAACATAAGAAGTTTATGTAAGCAATCTTAAACCTCACTAAATACTCAAATAAACACAAGTTCCATATACCCAAACAACTAATAATGCATTTCGTAAGAGAAGAAGCAAATTTAAACATTATTTCCTACATTGTAGTATAGATGGCAAGTTTGACCCATCTAAACTCACACTAAAGAACTACCCATTTTGACCCGAACTCAGTACCCTACCCACCTGACCCGTTCATTTTGCTACATCTACGACACATTCCAGGAAGTAAGAACAAATACAAATATTAACACAAAAGACCTCTTAAGAGGTTTTCTTCTTGGTTCAAACTGATCAACAGTTCCGATCAAACCCTTTATGTCTCAAGAATTTTAACACAGCTTCATCTCTTCCTTCAACCAATATGTCTCAAGAATTTTAGAAGGCGTATATTTCATTATTGTCATGACTGCGCAAATTCTCAATCTTTTCCAGCCCCTCGGCATCATTAATCAACTGAGCATAGAAATTAACTTCACCATTGTTTCCTAAGTTCTTCTCCACTTCACCAACCTTAAGGATGTTCTTAAGCCCTTCTATAGAGACGGTCACAATCCTTGGTCGGGCCATATTAAAAGATCAAACAATGGTGTTATGCACCCTTGACTCACCAAATACCTACAAATCAATGTAACATTTAAGTGTCAGCTATGTAGATTATTTTAGGGGTATAACTTTTGAAAGATGATAAAAAAAAATGTGTCAAAATGTGTGCTGATGGTCTTTTTGTTCCTCCTTTAATTCCTTCTTAGAACTTCTGTCGACAAATTGTGCAAGCTCTATGGTCTTTTCATTTTCTCATTTATTGTATATTCTTATCATGGTTATCATTGATGGCCAAATAATATAAGGTCAAACAAAGAAAAAAAATATAAGAAAAAAAAACACAACTTTATTGCAAAAGAAGATTTATCTAAATTTCACTTTAGAGCAACGGTAGAGTAGGAACTAAGAACTGGGTTCCTTAAGTATGACAGAAGCTCCAACAATCGGATCTATCTAATAAGGAACAAATACCACCCTTTTTGCAGGAAGTATCGCTCTTCAGCATATGCTCCAATTGGTGGCCCGCCATAAGCAACTACATCTCCAACTTGTCGCCCAGTTAGTCCAGGGCCCATAGCTATTACCACTCCCACTGCCTCCACTCCTTCAAGTAGAACGTATAGTTAACTAAGAAAAAAAAATACATATATTTTGTGACGGTAGAGAGTAGTAAATATCTTAGAAATCAATATCATTGTCTAAGAAAGGGCGATAATAGCATCAAACCTTGTGTGATGGCATCGAAGATGCCTTGAATATAATACATGTACGTATATAAACATCACAAAGGTTTAACCCGATGGCCTTGTTCCTCACCTTAACCTCTCCATATTTGGGGTCTACTATTTAACGTCCTCCCATTCAAGGACCTGTGACATTTTTAATTATTATGTGAACGAAATAGTTTTCATTATTATGTGAACGAAATAATAAGTAATGTATGAATGAAACGATAAACAATTTGGCTTCCAACTATTAAAATAATAAACACCCCATTTATCGCCCTATCCAATTAACTGGTAGATAGTCATGAAGAGGGAAGATTTACTTGCACGGAATATACTGACTTTTTATAAGTCGCACCAAATGTACAAACTTTTTATTTTTTGAGCGAATTTACTTGCACGAAATATAAAAAACAAATGTTACCTGCCCATGTGGTATTATACCATATTATACCAAATAAGTAGAGCATGTTTTACTTTGTATTGGGTGTTATATGCGTAATTCTAATTGTTGTTGACATAGATAAGTGTTTTTTAGTAAGTACATAATTATTACAATATTGCGTATTTAAAAAAAATTATATCAAAGATGAATATGTAAGCATAATAGAAATACGTTTATTTTATTCATACTATTGCATCCTTAGAGCTTTAGGTATTATGGCTAAAATTTGAATGTTATTTGGGCCAAATCGGGTGCCACATAATTTCAACACTCACACATAAAAATACCCGTTCATTCGCAATTAACTTCAACTTACTCATTTATGACCAACCACAATTTATTTTTATTTTTTTATTTTTCAAATAAACTAAATTCATTTTATTTAAAAAAAACAAAAACAAAATACAATACCATAAAAAAAAACAAATGAAATTAAAAACCAATAGCCCAAAATACACTTAACCAAATTAGGATATATGATTTTCATTAATAAATAGCCCAAGTCTTGTGGTGTCGAACAGCCCAAAGTCAATAAGAAAATCAGACCAACCACAACACACATTCCCATTTCACTCTACCAAAACCAAACGCAACCTCCATATACTTCGTCTTCCATCCCAAATCTGCTACTGACCCAAACTTATATCTCAAATGAAACAAAGAAGTGTTCTTCCTTTCTTCTTGTTTAATACAAATAAAAAAATAACCAAACATCAAATCCCACTCTCCTTTATTTCTTTTACTGGGTGTGTTTTTTTTTTAAAATAAATAAATAAATTCAAACTCAAACGGAAATTAAATTCAAATTCAAACAGTTATATCATTTATCTTATTAGCATTGGTCTTAGCTGAAATATGCAAGTGCAGTATTCACATTCCGGTATGGTGGAATTGAAACACCGATTTTGTTAGCTGCGGTTTCTTTCTTTCTTTCTTCTCTGTGATGAGTATTCCAATATCATATTCCAAAGGTCGTCGGCATTCCATCCATTGGGAGTAATCCACTTTGTTAGCAGCCGAAATCCACAAAACCTTGTCATCGCTACAAAATAAAGAGTGCAGTAGTTTAAACTTTAAAATCATGTCTAACTTTTGATATGTTAAGCTCTTTTGCCTGAGATTAGAGGTAGCAAATGAAAAGGTTGGGTAAAGGGTTGCAAGTGGTTTGGGTCAGAACCCGTAAATAATATTAAGAAACCCGTAACTAATAAGTACATACTCAGTTAATTTCCATGAAATGATAATAATCCCAAGAACTCATGATCACCATTGTTTTTCAATTGAGAGATGAAAACATAAAGATAAGTCAAAAACTTTAGACTGCTAAAATTAAGAAACCAGTTTTATTCAATAAAAGTGGCGTCTATTCGAACATCGAATGAGAATTAGTAAAGTTTACGTATCAATTGCAGACAAAAGCAACCTATTAAATTGCAAAGATTTGAAAATTTCATATACCTGAGAGGCAGCAAGTCATTGTATTACAGCCTTCAGTTCAAGGTCTCCCCCGAATGCACCACAACCCCAATTTCCAGTAACAATTCCTACAACATGTAATAGAGAATGATTAGGGTGTCAAAAATGGTTACTTGAAACAATGATTCACATCATAGTATTAATGGTCAGGGCAGAAGGTGTAGAAATTTAACATTAAACCAAGTTAAAAAGCAAAAATTATCAGTTTTTAAAAATGCATCTATCAATATATATAGCCAAATATTGAATGAGAAACTTACAATTGCCGAAGGTGGGTCTTGAAATGTCAATATGGTATAATACTTGTACGTTTTAAAAGCTTCCATTCTTTGTTTAACATAAGACACATTATAAAGCATCAATGACTAAGCAAATTGACACATTATGCAAAATCATTTGCCAGAAATTACAACACTCATGCAAAAGAAAATTGAAAAATGCTGATGTGAAGGGATGTTTTGGTTGCTGTAAAGGGGTGTTTGGATACTACTGTCAGGGGTGTTTGCTGCTGTCAAAGTTGTTGGATGGCTGCTGTAAGAGGTTGCTTGGTTCTGTTGTAAAGGGGTGTTTTGGTTGCTGTGAGAAGGTGTTTGGAATATGTTGTAATAGGGTGTTTGGCTGTTGTAAAGGGGTGTTTGGTTTTTGTCAGGGGATGTTTGAATGCTGCTGTAAAGGAGTGTTGCGCACCGAGTTTAGAATCAGTCACAGAAGCAGTAATATATGGTACCTAAAAAGAAGATCAAGAGGCATAGGTAATTACATTCACTGTCAAAATATATGCTTAAATGAATACCAATTTATTCCGTCAATAAACAAAAAAAAAGAAAATAGATAACAAACAATGATCGCAAATAGTTTTCATTATTGACAGGTTATCCCAAGCATGTACAAAAATAATGACCCAAGACTTTTCATTTACTGGACTGTAAGTGCTATGTTTATTTATTTTATTTATTAACTTCTCAACATTCTACTAAAAGTTTCTAAAAAATAATTCTACAGCCTGATGGGTATATATCCGGTTGCTACAATTTGCTATGCCCGGGATTCGTCCAAATCAGAAGTAGAGTTAGCCTTGGAGCTGCATTTGGTCCAGTATCAAAATATAACGGGCGACAATATGAATCTGTCTTCATGATTTGGAAGGTAAATACTTAAATCGTTTACTTATTACTTGTTTTCTTTGTCATAACCGAACTATGGTTGTAATCTACGTTTGATGTTGATTTTTGTAGAACCCGAGGAGTGGGAACTCGTGGTTGAAGGTGTGAAGCGAATTAATAGGTTATTGGCCACAAACTTTATTCACAGACCTTCTGATCACGCAACAACAATTGAATACGAAGGAGAAGTTTATTCTGAAAACCCGGGTAAGCAAAGAAGACCCAAATCAATTTAAATTAAATTAGTTTACAAAAAGTTACCTGTTGTTGCGTAGAAATTAGTCAAAATCGTGTCTCAAACTCATACCGAGGTCTGTTATACTCGTCAAGCACATCTTGCACGACCTAAACACATAAACCACAGAAGCATCACCAAAAAAATCCAAATATGCAGTTTTATATCACTTACTTCGAATTATTAATGTCTAATTGGTTATTTATAAACCTTTTACTTCAGTAGCATGAGATAACATAACAACAAACAAATATGAATATTGTGTATTGCATTATCATCAGTTACATCACAACAAACTTTTGTAATACTTACAATATAAAAAACTATTAAAAAGCCGAAAAAGATATTCAAATACTATGAAAAAAGAAGCAAGAACACAATGCAAGCTTCAAGTACGCCAATCAATACCTTCAAAACTGTCCACCAATGAAACTCATGAACCGAAGTACCATCAGCAATCATCACCGGAAAATGACATTCACCAACCGATGGATCCACACCCGTCACAATAGCCATCCCTGAAAATAAGCAATATCCCAAACACCCCTAAAGTTCACCCATTTATCAAGTTCAAATTTAAAATTTGTTTTGAATTACCTAATTTATCTTGCAAGCCAAATAACCACATCATAACTGATACCATATCCATGATCTGTCTGAGAAATTTCATTAAGGGTTGAAACGTTAATTACTTAATATTTTAAATGTATATTAAGGGTCGAAATTTCATTAAGGTTCGAAACGTTTTTACACTGCTGTCATGAAGAACCCTCTGCAGTCACAAATTTCATTAAGGGTCGACACGTTAATTACTTGAGTCGATATAGACATTACTATCAATAGGTCTAGCATGTTCAACACATCATAATTATGTTCAGAGTTACAGTAGTTGAACATCGTCAACTACTGTGAAATCTGATGCATGTGTGTTGTTTCTGATTAATGGTGGGTTTGTGCCACGAGTACTACCAGAGATTGTCTGTTTTAGTTTTAGAATAACGCCTTGGGTATGAGGTTCCCCTAATCAAAATTGACCCGTTTGATCAACCATTAGCAGTGAACTGCATCCGTATCCTATCAATGACCGCTACGAATCAAGTGACTCAAACTGCAAAACAGATTTTCCTGATACAACCCTCCTTTGCATTTGCATGTACTACAGCATTGCTTATGTCCAGTTAAATAACTATCATGGTTTTTAGATAAAACAAATATTAGGCGGTCTGTATTGTTATATTGACCCAAGAATCATCATGTGAAACATATATATGACCCTACACCTATCATTTTCTCCCAATCTATCAACAATTATATGCAATGAATTCAAGATCAACAAATTGTAACCTCTACTACATATATGTGCAGCATGCACCAAAATGGTGTTTCGCAAGTAAAAGATAGTCGAAAGTTGGATAGAGGATTACTTGTGAGAATAATTGCACAATTTTGTTTAGCTCACTTCAGCACATTCCATAGATTGTTTCTTGAAGCTGGGATCAAACCGGTGCTGGGCTCATCCATGTACACAACCTATTGTTAGAAAAATATATTAGCGGAGCATATGAGAAGATGGTCAAAAGTCAATCGAATACATGGACAGCTAACCTACCTTGGGATCTCCAATTAATGAAATGGCAACACTGAGCCTCCTTTTCATGCCTCCACTGTACTTCCCGGATTGCTTGTCTGCAACCCCACCGTTGAAGAGATTGACACTTTTAAGAGATTCTTCAACTGCCTAAATTAACAGCATTTGTAAAGTAAATAACTTCAAGAGTCACAACACAGACCAATAACAATCCTTGAAAGTTGTGGCAACAAAATGAGTCTTTTGGAGGGTTAAAAACACATACTTGGCTTATTGCTGCGCAAGTCATATTTAGGTCAAGTTGGATTGACCCAGACACTCTTTGTCCATAATTTTTATGATTAGTTATTTTCTAACAAAGTATATATTATTCCAATAATAATCTAACTTATTAATAAAACGATTTAGGAGGTTTTAAATATCGTGAATACAATTTGGGTGATATTTAACCGGTTTCCCTATTTACCAATTTTTTTATAACCCATTTGAAGGTTAGATATATTATACAACCCAACCATAAGTAGTTGAATGTCAACTTACTTGGGTCAATGCGGAACGTTTAAGGTTCTTAAGTCTTCCATAAAAAGGAAGATGCTCCATACCTGTTAGGGTTTTCCAGAGCAGGCTACATACAAATAACGTAATAAGTCAATATTAATAACTTCCTATGTCACCTTATAAATAGATCTTGATACTTACTCATGCTGAGGACAGACACCCATGTTGGAATAAATCTGATCCATGTTACTTCGTATATCCAGACCCTGAACGTATGTTGTGCCAGAGCTTGGCTTAATAAGTCCAATCATCTGCCAAAACCAACACACTTATATTAGTTTGAGATTTCCCTGGAGAGAGAACAAAACAAATTAATACATTTCATAAGAAAGATTATCGAAGCATAATCGGTTGTTAGATTAACAACTGGGATAAAAAGGATGGATCGGGTGGGTTAGGTGACAGGTCAAAACGGGTAAAATGATAGTCAGGTCACGTTGGGATGACCAAAAACACTTTATTTATTCCATTTCTTAGAGTTGTGAATGGGGTTACCTGAAGTTGTATGAAGCCGACTACTATCGGTCGCGCTAGACTATGGCTGACGCACGCATTGACCTGTAATGGCATTGTTACCAAAGGTTATGAGTCACATATACACTAACCTGTATAATGTTAGACAGTCAGACGACATAGCATATCTTGGTAACTGGACGTCATTGGCTTCAAATTAATACCTTCTTTTCAAGAATCGAGTTACTTTTCAAGAAACCTTCTTTACCAAATTTGCAAATCTATAAATACCTTGTCGATATCATTGGCTTCTTAGAATCGAGTTACTTTTCAAGAAACCTTCTTGCAGCTTAACGGCTCCTTATTTTCATAATGAGAATTCGTGTTCTTCACAAAGCAAAGACTTTTATCAATACAAAACACGTAATTAAACCTCTAAAACAATAATGCCGAACAAAAGTTTCATTGAGGAATTTTATCAAATAGTTGGCGTACATTTCAAAATAATAGCAATAATATGAGTTTTAAGAGGTCATCGAATACATAAACAATTGCTACGTCAAACAAATCATTTCCAAAGCAGTTTCATGTAGCCCCTATAAGCAGTTTCATAAGCAATCCCAAACAACCCCTATAAGCACTTATTCTAATAAGTAATCATAAACAACCCCAATAAGTAGTTTCTATAAGAAATCCTGAATATCCCCTAATAGTAGTTACTCTAAAAAGCATTCCCATATAGGTTCTAAAAGCATTCCCATCAAGTGAGCCACATCGGAGTTCTGTCACAATATCGCATTATATTAAAATAGATTAAATTTATATTAGCCTAATCTCTTGCTTCCAATGAGACTGTTTTTAACCATTTTCATCAATCCAGATCATTTACTTACAATTAAATTGAAGAATGAAAAGAGATAAAACATGTCAAACCTCGTAAATCTTCCTCAATCACATTCTACCTACAAAAAATAAATTATTTCATAATTAATCGAAATATATCATGGTAATTTCCCCCAAATAATAACATATTCATCAAGGTGAACTTCCCCAATTTTTTAGGGTTCTGATTAAACAGATATATTAAAATTATAACATAATCAATCGAAATATTATCATATGTTTGGATACTTACCAATTCGTCCATGTTGACAGCGTACAAATCACCGTATGTAACCAATTAATGACAGAGGAAGATTGATTTGAAACGTATAGAGGAAGATTGATAAGAGGTTTTGAATTCGTGTATGGTAGAAGCTTTCGATTTGTATGGTAGGAGCGTGTTTTGATTTTTGGAAGTGATTGTTTTGATTTGTAAGAACCGTGTTTTGATATATGGAGGTGTGTAAATGGAGCGTGTGAGAGAGAGAGGTTATGAATGTATGGAGGGTATTGAATATATTTACTGATTTACAAAATTTACAAAAATACTGATTTACAAAACCTCCTGCATAAAATCATTATACTATGAAGCTAATTAAGGAAGTGCATTAAACGAATTTTTAATGCTGGTAGCTTAGTAGGCTTGTACAAAAGCTTATTTTATAATAGATAATAGATAATAGATTCGGTTATTAGCATAGGGATTTGACTTGGACACAATTTTTTTTAGACACAATCAATCAATCATTTAATGCTTTAGATAGCACACATACATTTTGTTTTGTTTGCTCGTACAGTGAGCAAATGAAAATAACAAAGTATGATATCATCTCCCACACACATAACTCATGAGTAGAACAATGGTTCGTACTTTATACAAGTTATTTTCATTATATGATGGGCTTTTGTTTTACATTTAAAGACGGTATTGATTTTGCACACATTTTTCGTTAAAGTTTATTGTGAGTTGTATCCCCTTTACCATTAAAGTTCAGCTATTAATATTTTCGTTACAGTCGAATATATTCAAAAATATTTTCATTATTTAGTGATTTTTGTATGAAGATCAAGACAAAATATTTTTCACGGATTAATTTCCACCATCAATTTTTATTTGATGTAATTGATGAGTTTAATCATAACAATTTAAAAAACACATTTTCATCATTTTTTTTCTTCAAATATTAATATATTTCAAACCGTTAATCGTTGAGCGAAAAAAAATATATTATTGCGACGAGCGGCACTTTGATATACTTTCGACATTTTTTTTTTTTTCGTATTTTTCACTTTTTTTTTAAGTTTTTCATTTTTTTAACATTACTGAAATTTGCATTAAAAAATCATATATGATTAAACACTAAATTGAATATCACATGTGATATTAGTGTTAAATCATATATGATATCTAATATTACATGTGATATTAGTGTAAAATCACATATGATATACATATCATATCACATGTGATATTACATATCATATATTATTTAACACTAATATCACATGTTATATTCAATTTAATGTTTAATCATATATGATTTTTTTTCATTCAAATTTCAGTAACGTAAAGAAAACGAAAAAAAGTGAAAAAAAAGATTTTTTTTTTGTTCGAAAGTATATCAAAGTGCCCGTCCATAGAAAGATACTTAAAAGCTCGTCGCGACAGTGTAAATATTTTCGCTTAACGATTAACGGTTTACGATATATTTAAATTATAAAAAATAGGTGAAATAATAAAATGCTTTTAATCTCAACTATTAATTTCTTTTTAAATGAATGATGAAAATGAGTTTTTAGTATGTGAGAAAAGCTTGATATGTAAAATAACTCTCTAGATTAATTTCATGATCAGTTTGGAATCAGTTGGCCTCGATCTTGCAAGGTTTTTAATAGTTACGCCAAGTTTGAAATGTTCAAAAAAGACATGTATATCGTGGAGTTTTGTTTAGGAGCTTCTTAAATTTCAAATTTTTGCTTTTTTATTTTTTATTTTTATTTTTAATTTTTATTATATATTTTTTTTAATGAAGAAAAAAAAAAAACTACAGTAAAACCTCTATAAATTAATGATGTTTGGATTGTGATATTTTATTAATTTAGCGAGATATTATTATATCGATAAATTAATAATTATTAATTTAAATAAGTTTTACGTATAACTTTTAAATTTCAAGTCTAATATACTAGTTAGAATATATACTAGTTAATGATTAAAAAATAAATTAGAAAAAACTAGTTCAAATTAACATTTTATGAATTCACATTCACAATATAATTGAATTTTTCAAGTTATATGTTTTTGAATAAGTAAAAAGTTAGTTTCTTTAGGATAAGTTTCAATTACATATGCTTTAATTGAATTAATTGAATTTGTACAAGTTCTAATTACGTATGACCTTTATATATATATATGAAAAATTTTAGTAATTATTAATTTATAGTTTCGTTGGGACTAATATATATACACTGGGGTTTCAAAAAAATTATTATCTTATTATGGACAAATTATTAATTTTATCTAGGTTATTAATTTATAAAGGTTTTATTGTAGTTCGAATTTTAAAGCTTAAATTGTAATTCTCTTTGTTTTAAAGAAAAGCCTAATTGCGTAATTGAAATAGATAAAAAAGGAAAGTGGAATTTTAATTTTTTTTTAATATATATACTTACCCAAATATCATTTAATTCATCCTATCCTATCAAAGATACTTGACGACTTGACCTACAAGACTTTCACCAGCCGAAACAAATCATCAGGTAATTTTTCATGCGATCTACTAAACAGATAATTATATATACAAGTATGAATGTATGTGATTAATGTGTGCTTGATGATTAACAAGTATCCGTTATGAAACATTATAACATGAACATGTTGCCATGTTGGGTATTAAGAAAACGTATCAAATATGCATATGGAATGGGCTCTTGACGAACTTATTATTATATTTGGTTATTTTACATATAGTTGATATGATCGAATTGAGTAAGTTATGATACTTGTACACGATTCATGTATTGTTTAAGATGCAAATATTAGTGGTGGTAAATGCAACAACTAATACCGTTGTTTATCAAAAACGTATATCCGTGTTAGGATCTCATCACGCGTGTGCTATTGGTGGCAATTTTGGGTTAGATTAAGCAGGATAACGGCTCAGGTAACGGGTTGAGTTGATGGGTTAAAATAAAGAGGTGATACTCATATTACATTTTTTGATGCATGTACTACAATTTGTGCATTACGGTATTGTACGGTATAAATTATAATGCACAAATTGTGATGCATGCATCAAAATATATGGTGTAGGTATCAATTCCCGTTTAAATAATCAAACCCAATTAAATATCACATGTTTAAGTAAAGGAGGTAATGACATATGTACCAACTAAAATTTGTATATTTAAAACATGCTTAACTTAATTGTATATTATGCATTAAAAATTTGTATTTTAAAAAAATATGTAAGTATTTGAATTTTAGTAGATATATATAAAATGTCACATTTATCTATCTTAATCTTTTACATATAGACTTGACTCTTAATGCAAACCTTTTGACCAGTTTATTCAAACATGCCTCCGTATATAAGTTATTTCATTGTTTTAAAAGAAGGTTTAGACAAATTAATATTAAATCACACATGTTTGACTTGAAGTAGCCTAGTGGTAATACATTTAAATAAAAAAACTCATCCTCTCAAATATTATTTATTTGTATCAATATATTATCTAACCTATTGGCAAACCCTAAGTTACCATACACGATATTTGTATGTAGATGTATATCTTTTGCTCAAAGTAAGCCGCTATTTAAAGTAAGTATAATACAAGGACCAAATATATAAATACAAGGGTTTGTTTGGTAGCTTTTGCAGCGGTAACCGTCCCACAACAGGATCTGACTAGTCTCCTTTTTCATAACCAGAAAATCACACATTCTCACATATATTTTCCATTAAAAAAATGAATACTACGTATAGATACTATAAAGACATAAAAAGTAAAAACATAACACATTTAACAAGTTCCCGTCTATAACACGCATACGCACCGACTGCGCAAGTTAGCCACCACCCCACCACCACAACCATATCACCTCCTCTATAGCTGTATATCCCCTCTTTCTCTCTCACAGAGTTACACTTAAACACACACTAACACTCTCTCTCTAGGCTCTAGAGAGAGAGTGTCCAACTGGGTTGCATTTATTTTCATCTTTTTTGGATCCCATAATATAATACTCCATACTCGTTATCAGCATACATGTTCTTGCTAACGTGCGCCTGACTCTCTTGGTACACTTTTTTTACTCATACTTGTTAAATATTTGTAGTTTTTATTGTGTGTATATGAATCTTTTTACATGGGTTGTGATTAAATTTGGATATTTTTATATGGGTGTGAAAAAGATTGGATTTTTATTGTTTTTATTTGTTTTTTATGTATAAAAATAATGGGAAATTTATAAAGATTGATAAAAATTAGATCTTTGTATAAAAAATATCAAGAAAAAAAAAATATCATATTTGTGCAACTATTGCTATACTAAACATGGATATATTGTGTAGTTGCTAATTAGGTAAAAGTTTTTATAAGATGTACTATTGCCTTAAAGATTTGTACTTTAATTACAATGTCAATGTCATACATTAACCATGACTATCAAGATGTATGTTATGTGCTTGTTCTATTAGCTTAAATGCTTGTACCCTGAGAACTTGTCATGAACTCATGATATTTTTATTTTTTTTGGTTGAAGGTGTTCTTGATATCAATTGTTTGCTAAAGTGCCCCTGTCAAGAATTGTTGGAAGATATCATGTTTGATCACGAGATAATGTCGAAGAAACACGTATGTTTTTGTTTATGTTATGCGAAAAGTTATCTGCTTTTTTGGGAATTTGTTTTGATTGGTGATTATTTGTTTACGTAAAGGAGCACGAGCTTGATCGGTTGTATGGGGTACAGAAGTCGTTAATAACGAGTGGTTCGAAGTATTTAAGACGTGAACTTTTTCCCACGAAGAGAATGTTTGAAGAAAGTCAATTGGTAAATGTCATTCAATTTTATCTTTAGATAATTTTAACTGTAATTAGATGTTAGTTTTGTAGGTTGTTTAGGTATAAAATGTTACTCTTGTTATGATAAAATTGAGACGGGTCCCACAGTTGTGGAGCCTTAAGATGGGCTCCTCGGATCTTGAAATGGGACCCACAATCTAATATGTCTGAGGATGTCCTAGAGTCTATTTGACTTGTAGAATCCCGTAGAATTGGAAGTTCCTTTGACATACTCCTTCCCGTGAACCATATGCTTACTTAGGACATACTCCTTCCCGTGAACCATATGCTTACTTAGAGTGTCTGCTATCGTAATAACTTGTTAAAGGTTTATTAACATGTCACGCAATGACGAATCACCAATTCATAAACCTCTTCATGTTATTAAAGTTTTTCACTTTCCATAAACGTTCTATAGAAAATGGATATCAGATTAGTATATTTTAGCATAATGAAAATTTTGAGGAAGAAAATATATGAGACCGACATATGGCCAAGAAGAGGTTTATAAAAACGAACCTTTCTATGACATGCCTGCATAAACGTTAACTGGTGGTTTTTGGGTGTATTTATCTAGTTACCTGAATGTTTGGTCATATGTTCTCCAGGTGGGATCCACTCGATCCTTATTAGATCAAGATTTTGGATCTATATATCAGCACAGACAACTTGATCTCCAACCTTCGACTGGTAACTTTTGTAATGATGATGTTTTGGATGAAGAAGACGCGAAACTTTCTTTGAGCATTGGGACAAGTACCAATAAAAGAAGCAGAACTTCGGGAAAATCTTGGAAGAACAAGATCATGTATCCATCTTCCCATGATACGGTCGATCTAGGGGAATCTACAGTAACAGGATGGAATGTGGATGCTTACAAAATCTTTTCTTTGGATAAGTCCAGTCAAAGCTCTACAGATTATTTGAACAAAGTTGTAAATTTGCAACAAGGTTAGTCGCTCTATAGCTTGATATCCGTCTCTCTTTTTTTTTTCTTTCTCGTAATTTAAACTTTGGAGAGTCAAGTGTATTATTTCTGGAACTTAAATTAAAACGAGTGATTGAATTATGATGCGTTTTAGTTTTTCTATAGATGTTATATTCGCATGAGTTTAATGTAGTAGTTAATTAGTCGGCTTAAGTTCTTCACTAGCCTTGAAATATATAGTTTAGGTGACTTTAAAGTCAAATATGGGCTTCTTTTGAAGTAGTAGTATTTAACATGCCGCTAATATTAATTGAAATTCTACAGACCATTTGAAGATAGACCCGCCTTGTAAGAAGAAAGAATTTATGGTGAACGATGGCGTGTGTCAGGAATTAAGCTCCATCACTCAAGGTTTGATCTATAACTTGAGTTTTGTGCTTTGACCTTTAAAGTCAAAAGATGATACAGGTTATTGGTCAAAGGCAAAATGGACATGCATTAGTTTAGAGTTTAAACTATAAAACCATATTGTTCCTAATGTGGTGTCACCATATATTTTTATAAATAACTAATAATATATATTTCCCAAAAAGTTGACATATTCTTTTCTTTCTAATACTAGCACGCGGTTCATTTGACTTGAAAAGTCAAATATGCACAACGCAAATTATTTCCATTCTCACAGTCAAGAACATACTTTTGTCCCTTTCGGATGGAACCGATTGTAATCTTGTCTTCATCATGCAGGATCCAACGGTTTGCAGGATGTCAAACCAAAAGTGTTGCTGGATTTTGACCTCAACGAACCCCAACCCGATGAATATTATTTTCACTCAAACGAACCATTGGGACCCTATCCATCGTCCGATGGCTCGAGCAGCGAAGCTTGCAGTCAAATTGCCACTCATTTGACTTTCAAAAGTCAAACTGAAGCGTCCACCATTAATCTGGAGTCCCATCCTGAGCCCTCGTCTGATCTTACCGAAGAAAAAGAAGAAGAGATACGTATCTCAGACAACTTGAATATTGCAGCACAAAAAGCAGCACTCTCACTTGTCTCTATCTCACAACACCAACCATCAACTAGCCATCAAGATTCTGAAACCGAATTAGGGTCAAATGAGACTGAGAAAAATAGCAATGAAAATAATAAAGAACCGTTCAAAAGGACTTGTTCCATTGATTCTTATGAGGCACTTTGTTTAAAGCTAGAACCAAGCAACATGGATGAAGATTGTGCAACATCAAATGCGTATGAAATAAAAGAATTTGATGAAAAGAAAAGCGGGATCAAATTAAAAAGAGGAAGGAGACTAAAAGATTTCCAAAGAGACATACTTCCTACATTATCATCACTCACACGATATGAAATTTTGGAGGATATTAACCTTTTAGAGGGTGTGCTTAGGTCAAGAGAATACCAGAAGTACAATAAAGCAAAAACAGGCAAAGGGGAGAATTGGTTTACGCCTGTGAAAAGCAAACGGTCAAAAGCCAATTATGCCGGTTCAAACAAAAAGAGATAGTTATAAAGTAGATGAGGATAAACATTGATTCGTGAGGTAGTTCTTGGATTGCTATTTTTTGTTCTTGATTATTAACTTAGTTTTTCGTTTCTGATTTCCTGGAAATTAAATTATACAGTAACAATGATTCTATCTTTGGTGTCTTTATCTTATGTTGTTTCGTTGGAAAAGATTATGCACAACATGTTATGCGTTTGAGTTACAGTTGCAGTCTCTTACCAAATGAAAGAAAATGGACTGATTTCTTACATGTGTAATGCTCTACATAGTTTGTTTAGTTTGGTTGACTTCTATAACTTTTATGTTAACATTTTAGAACAACTTTGTTAATTATCAAACTGTACGTTGCGCGGCTTTTGTTGCTTGTCCTGCAGACAGAATTTTTGTTCATGGATTAGAATGTATGAACTTTTTGAAGAAGGTTGATATAATGAAGGTTTTTGGATTCATGATGGATTCATTTTGAACTTGATGCGGTCTTTCCTCACAAGTCACAAAGACATTTGTATAAAGGGAATAAGCATCCGCATGCTAGCCCTAATGTTGTTTGTACTTTAAGTATTTTAACTTGAGTTTCTGTTGAAGAATTCCAAACCTCTGTATCTAGGCCACGCATTTGGGGTCAAAAAGCTAGTTTGCCAAAGCAAGTTTAGAACTAGTTGAAACTCAAAAGTTTGTTAAGAAGTTGCCTAATTATTTAATAAAATTAAAAGTTTGGACCATGGATCACAAAAGTGATCCAATACAATTAAGGGACTTAGGCAATGTGGCATGATGGTCCCATAAAACATTAAAGGAACATGCAGCTTGAAATAAGACTTTGAAGCCCAATTGCCTTTGAACATTTAACCATTAAAATGACCTAGCAAGTAGCAACAAGTAATTCGAAGTTGAGTGCCCATTACCCCAAGTGGAAGTTATAAAGCAACCTCAAGTCTCGAAAACTATGACCTTGCAAGTTGCATTGATAATTTAGAGAATAAGGGCTTGCTTTAACTTTGATATATGTATGTACCGCGCAATTGATGACCCTGACATGATATCTCCATATCGACTCTTTGGCGTTCAACTTTGAACATGACCATTAAAATGACCTTGCAACAAGTAATTTAAAGTTGAGTGCCCATTACCCCAAGTGGAAATTAAAAAGCAACCTCAAGTCTCGAAAACTAACTCTTGACCTTGCAAGGTGCATTAATTATTTAGAACAAGGGCTTGCTTTAATTTTAATATATGTATGCACAATGGCAGAGATAGGAGGGGGCAGGTGGGCACGTGCCCCCTAACAAAAAAAATTATAGTATAATTTTTTAAAATATCTAGCTATTTTTGTTATTTGCTTCATTAACGAACTGATTTGTAATGGTTTCTAAAAATTATCAAAATTGACTCTCTCGGCCATACTTTTTTTACTCCGCCCTAGTGCGAACCGTGCAATTGATGACCCTGTCACGATATCTCCATATCGACCCTTTGGTGTTTAACTTACACTGTGTTCCTTGTTTATGAGATGGAAGGAAAAAAAATGACGGGATATCAAAATATTTCATGTTTTTAAGATTTTTTAAAGGAGAAAAAGAAAGTGTAAGATAGGATAAATTGCAAGACTTTGGGCAATTTTATATCCCCTTCATACTTAGGCTGATTTGAATTGATACCAAAGGGTTAAATCTAAAATGATTTATATAACCTTTCTAACATATAAAGACTACACACATGAAGTGTTTAAAAGTAAATTTATCAGTTTTCTATTCCTTTCCTTTCAACTCAAAACACAAAATATATATTATGCGCTAATTTAATCTAAAGAACACAAATTTCTATGTCTATTTTTCTGATATGATGATATCCAATCATTTCTTCTTTATTTGGTTATATCATTTCTTATTCTATAATAAAAATCTCAAGAACTGAATGTTAATGAAACATATCTTTTAAGCTAATGCTAATGGTAACCGTAAATATTGTGGTCATTCCCTGTTATATCAGCGTCACATCAGATTTCTCTCTCCAAGGCTACACCCAACCACAATTTGCTAATAAGGCGACCGCAATCACAACAAAAAACATACCTTACAAAAACCAAATAAAACAAACTACATCACACAAAACAAATCAATTCTTTCGGTTGACAACACAACCATAACTTTGAAAAAGTTAAAAGTGACCGGTCACCAATTCGGTTGAGCTAATAGAAAGAACTCGATCGATTATGCGATTGATGGGCAACCGACCATGCCATTAGCATTGGCCTTATGTGTTAATGAAACAGATCTTTTATGAACTCCTCAAAGGATAACTCACTTTTATAGTTATTTTGCTTATTAGCAAGGTTAAAACGTGAAAACTAATACGGGGTATTTGTTTTCGTCGTATCATAAATTCATAATACCAATTGCATGTGTCAAAAACAACAAAATGGCATCGGTTCTCTCACCATGCAAGTAGTATTAGAAAGTAGGAGTTGTCTTTGTCTTTTATAGTATTATATAGGGGTAATTCTCAAAAGAGAACAAAAAGGTTCATAGTAATCACTTTGAGGTACAAAAATAAACTCTTTTCCCAAGTTGGTTATGTGCGAATATGCGATTCCACTGAAATGTTGACACGTGTCCAGACAATAAGAACATTTTCAATCATTGGCAAGTACAGTCACTATCAATGCCTTGTTTGACTTATTTATACAAATGTGCGAACGGTGAATGTACGAATGTGCGATTTGAACATAAATTTATTAGGAAAGATCACTTGTAAAGAATAAAATCTTACTTTATGGTACAAAATCTTTATTAAATTTTTAAAATTATTTTAAATAAATAAATATTTATTTAAATTATAATAATTTAAATAAATATTTAAATAAATATTTTAAAGAATTATTTTAAATAAATAAATATTTATTTAAATTATAATAATTTAAATAAATATTTATTTATTTAAAATATTTTAAATAAATATTTTAAAGAATTAATAAATAAATATTTATTTATTTTAAATAAATATTTAAAATATTTATTTAAATTATTATAATTTAAATAAATATTTATTTATTTAAATAAATAAATGTTTATTTAAAATAATTAAAATATTTATTTAAATTATTATAATTTAAAAAAATATTTATTTAAATTATTATAATTTAAATAAATATTTATTTATTTAAAATATTTTAATAAATATTTTAAAATATTTTAAAATATTTATTTAAAATAATTCTTTAAAATATTTATTTAAATTATTATAATTTAAATAAATATTTATTTATTTAAAATATTTTAAAGAATTAATAAAGATTTTGTACCATAAAGTAAGATTTTATTCTTTACAAGTGGTCTTTCCTAATAAAGTTATGTTTAAATCGCACATTCGTACATTCACCGTTCGCACATGTGTATATAAAAGTCAAACAAGACATTGATAGTGATTGTACTTGCCAATGATTGAAAGTGTACTTATTGTCTGGACACGTGTCAACATTTTAGTGGAATCGCACATTCGCACATGACCAATTTGGGAAGAGAGTTTATTTTTGTACCTCAAAGTGATCCCTATGGACCTTTTTGTCCCCTTTTATAAGAAGGCAAAAATGCATATATATCCATCCCAAAGTGAATAATTGCATATATATCCTTTGTACAAGTTTTTTATGCACATTTTACAATAGTTTTTATGCATGCTTTGGATATATATGCAATTTTGCATTTTCGGGAGGATATATATGCAAAAGCCCCTTTTAAGAAGGGTTTGTCTAACATGTGCCCTAAGGCACATGTTAAGCACATAAAAAGGACACCGGGTTCCACAGAAAAGGACACAAGAATCCACAGAAAGTACAATTTTTGTGGATCCCTGTGTCCTTTTCTGTAAGACCCGTGTCCTTTTTATGTGCTTAACATGTACCCTTAGGGCACAAGTTAGAAAAATCCTTTTAAGAATTACCCCTATTATATATGTTATTGCATGCTTGAGTAAAAGATTACTTAGTCATATATAATTATATATACACTCAGATTAAGGACAACTAGAGATCAATATTTTGTCAAGAATGTTTTTAAGTAGTTTTAGTACATCATATGATCTTTTTTCATATGCCTACTACATCCTACCACTATCTTCTTCTTTTTTTTTTTTTTTTTTTGTCTTCCTAAAATAGCCGTGTGAATTGCTGAAATCATTCATGAAACTATTTCTTAGTTTGCAATCTAACTCCCTTTTAGGGTGTGTTTGGTTAAGAGAATTTAAGATGGAGAAATGGAAATGGCTTTAATTCTCGTGTTTGGTAAGCCAGAGAAATGAAAAAGCGGAGAAATTGGAGAAATTGGTAGGGAAATGGAGAGAGTTGAGTAGTGTAATTTAAATAGCCTCATTTCCATTAATTTTGTAGAGAAATTGGAGAAATGGATTAATTTTTTTGAAAAAATGTCTTTTTTTTTTTTTTTTTTTTTTTTTTTTTTTTTTTTTTTTTTTTTTACATTTAAAAAAAATATTTAAAAAAAAATTTATTTTAAAAAAAAATAAGTTTTTTTTTTAAATAAATACATTTTAAAAAATATTTTTTTTAAAAAAACAAGTTTTTTTTTTTAAGTAAATACATTTAAAAAAAATAAATTTTTTTTAAAGAAAGTACATAAATTTTTAAAAAATAAATTTAAAAAAAAAAGATATATATTTTTTTAAAATATTTTTTAAGAATTTTTATTTAGACAAAATATTATTTAAATAAAAAAAATTTTCATTTCTCGGGACAAGTCTCTGTTGTTACCAAACATTAGAATTGAACAAAATTCTCTACTGATTTCTATTCTCTGAGATTCTATTCTTTACTTCATTTTTTTTCTCTGAATTTCTCTCTACCAAACGCACCCTTATAGTTTGGTTGTATTAATGCTATACATTCTTACAATATCATTTTAATTAGGGATAATGACAAAAATACCCAATTTTTCAAACCTACTTCACAAAATACCCCATTTAATACTAAAAAACCCAAAATACCCACTAAATCCGCAAGTTTTTTGAGAAAAATCGCAAATTTGTGAGTTTTTGCGATATTTTTAGGAAAAAATATCGAAAATTTTCGATATTTTTAAGAAAAATCGCAAATTTGCGATATTTTTAAGAAATATCAAAAATTTTCGATATTTTTAAGAAATATCGCAAACTTAAAAATATCAAAAATTTTCGATATTTTTAAGAAAAATCGCAAATTTGCGATATTTTTAAGAAATATCGAAATTTTTTGATATTTTTAAGAAATATCGCAAATTTTTGCGATATTTTTAAGAAATATCAAAAATTTGCGATATTTCTTAAAAATATCGCAAATTTTCAATATTTTTAAAAAATTTCGCAAATTTATGGATAAAACTTGCGAGATTTTTGTCAGTTTGCTAGATTTTGCTGATAAAACGTCTTTTATTGTTATTTTAGCTCCCTTCACTAAAAAAACTCAAATTCTCACTAAAAAACTCAAGTTTTCCATGAATTCCGTCAAAGAAACCGTCAAAATACGTGTATGTAAAGGAGGTACATGGGAAAGAGTGGATGGCGTGTTGGAGTATATGCCGTTAAATTGTGTAAAACGTACACTAATTTTACCATTGTTGTCATCATATTCATGTTTACTAGAAGCGGTATCCGAGAGGCTAGAAATCGATGCTAATAGTGGTTTTATGATAACTTATTAAGTATTTTTTGCCAATATGAAAAGTAGACATTACATTACATCACAATGATAATTAGACATTACATTACATCACAATGATAATTATTAAAATAACAAATTATTAATAGCAAATAACAATTTCCAAAGTCACGTGCATTACCCTGAAAAATTATAAAATAACAAATTATTAATAGCAAATAACAATTTCCTAATGAACTACCATTAAAAAAAAAAAAAAAATCGATATTTTTAATAAATTTCGCAAATCTTGCGATTTTTCTTAAAAATATCAAAAATTTTCGATATTTATAAAAAAACTCGCAAATTTTCGATATTTCTCAAAAAACTTGCGGATTTAGTGGGTATTTTGGGTTTTTGAGTATAAAATGGGGTATTTTGTGAAGTAGGTTTGAAAAATTGGGTATTTTTGTCATTATCCCTTTTAATTATCCCCTAACGTTAATTTTGACATGTATATCTACTATTTATCTATTTTAATATTTATCTTTAATTTTTACACTTGTCATAATCATAAAGGTAGAGCGTAGAATGCTTTGTTGTAACATCAAATAGGAATATCTATCATTTTTCTTATGTTATATTTTGGCTATTTTGTTACAATCTCCTCCTTTGATCTATTACAACCAGAGGGTATCTGTGCAATGCGGTAGCTGGTAACCGGTGACTATTTTTTGTGGCGATCAATGCTTTTCATTTTAAATTTTTCTTATTTAGCATCTCCTAAATACTTTATAAGATAGTAGATATATGTTTTTTTTAAGTAAAACGTCTAAATTATTAATAGTGTAAATAGTTAGCAATTTTATTTTTTTAACTTTAGCATTAAATTTGTGGTTATAAGTTTAGTGAGCTTTTCTTATAAATAATAATATTAAAATATATCATTATTGGAGGGGGTTACTATATGGTTTAAATGAGACTTAAATTTTTAAATTTTACCCTAATTTTCTAATTTTCCTTTTATATTAATGTTTTTTGTCTTAGAATTTTAAGCCTTCTTTTTATACGAAGTCTCAAATCCTTTATAATGTAGCATAGATTAGGGTCTGTTTACTTTCAACTTAATAGGCCATAAGGAGAAGGAACCGGATCCACAAGAAAATATAACAGTGTTTCTTTTTTAGATTTGCTACATCCACATAATATTTACAAACAAACTTTCAGATAATAATGTGGTTTCACACTTTGGCCACTTATTTTCTTTTACAACTCTTATTTTATTTAACAATTATTTTGTTACACCTTATTTTTGTGAAAACTCTTTTTTAATATTTATGTGGATGTAATTTTTTTTTTCCTTTTTTACTTAGAGGTCCACTTCTCTCTCTTATATACTCTATATCACCAAGACACCAAAGAATGGAAAATGCTCTCCTCCCCGGCGATCAATGGCAACAAAAGAAAAACACTTGCTTTATAAGTCACTTAATTCCAAAAAAAACCTTTAGTCATGTTTGTTATGCAAGAAGTGCATTAGTAAAGAGAGGTGATATGCACATCATTTAAATTAATGTACCATAGCGGTGTTGTACCGTATGTATTACTGGTGTGATTTAGTGATGAAATACTCAAAAAGTATGATGATATCAACAACCATTAGTAAAACACACAATTTTCTTTCGTGATCACTTCGAAGCTAATACATGTTAAAGTTTGAAAAATAACAATAAGACTTATTGAATTCAATAAGTCGTCTAGTAATGAACATAGTCTCATTCTTTTCTTTAACTTGATCATAGTCTCATTCAGAAATCAGAATCTGTTGAGTGATCCTCATGAATCTCGAAGGACAGTCACACCTAAATCATTATAGGTTGACAATCTATCTCAATCTATCATTATAGATAGGGACGCCGGTGTCTATGTTTACGAATAAATGACTTTTATATGACCATTTGGTGATTGATTTGTAATAATTACGACGTTTAATCTATACAGTGTTTTTATATTTTAATAATGATAAACATGCAATCTGTAATACATAATGTAAAGTGTATAAGTAACTTGTTTACGCAAGTCATTAATGCATGTACGCATCAACATTTTCCGACGTCTCAAGTCTGAATCACTTAAAGTATGTACAAACAAGCTACCAAACTAGTTAAGTAATCAAAGAAATTATTTTTATCCTAAAACCTCACATTTTTATAAATGTGACAAAATCGTTTTTAAAAAAAAATTATACAAATTATTTTTTTAATTATATAGAAATATTTTAATAAGAAAAATAAATTTGAATTTGAAATTTGAATATCAAATTCCCAACAACTATTTTTCCCGCCCAAATCAGTTAAATTTTCACCAGAAAAACATTTCACCACTAAAGGACAAAAACTGCCGAGAATGTCCCTTAAATATGTGACGTTCTCGTATATATATGGGACCGTTCCATGTTTATGGGACCGTCCCCCGCTCCTCGAGCTGGTTATAAATACCGCACTGTTTTCTTCAGAAAAACCAACCCTCTTTAGCACAAAACTTTATGTTCTACCTCTGATGTGCCCGGTAGGTGCAAGTTTTAAATTTATAAAAGGTGAATTACCAATTTTACCAATAACACATACGAGCAAGTATACTCGTCCGTTATAGCAAGATTATGAAGGTAAGTCGGGATCGTTCGCAGGGATTTGAGTGAATCAGAGCACAAGTTTGAATTAACGGAGTCGATCAAAAACATATAACAAAGCAAATAGATATAATGAAATTCAGATGATTAAAAACTACACTTGCTCAAACTAGTATCATATCATAGATTAATGTGATTGTATTAACTACTTAACATGTTGGTTGTGATAATTAGTTGAAACTAATCTATTGTTCTTATAAGATAAACCTTCGTCAAGATTTTAGTTCATAAAAACAAGCTTTAAGTTTAACCAATCAATTCAAGATCAATTCAAGTTTCATAAGTCTACTTTCATAAACTTAAACACAAAAACATCCACTTGTTCATCAAATTGCTTAAGAAATGGTCAATACAAAAGGTACCCGATCATAGACAAAAGGCTACAATTAATTTTCCACAACTAATCTTACGACCATTTAGATGTTTCCAACTAATCCAATTTGATAATCAAAAAGCGTTTCTATTACAACCACACCTTAGTTCCTTTGTATAATCAAGAATAATGGGTAAAAACAATCATCCATAGACAAAATGATTATGACTAGTTGAATAATACGAAGTTCTTTCGACCCCAACGATAGTTATCAATTAGCCAAACTTGATTAACAAATGTCACTATGAAACTTTAGCACAATTGGATCTTAGAATCAACTTGAAATTGAATTAAAACATGTTAATACAATCACTAACTAATCATATAATAATCAACATCATTTAAGCAAGTGTATAAAGAAACTAGCCACTCATAGCAAACATGAACATAAACTCATAACTTTGATCATTAGAAAACATGATAAAAAGTCTTACAATGCTTGGAATAAGATTACAAATGATGAAGTAATGATTCCCAAAGGATCGTGGTGGACTTCTTAGTGTTTCGGCTTCCAACGGTGGAACTTCTGGAACTCCAAACTTCTCTGGATTTCTAAGGACGAATTTCAGGAGGTTAAGGCTTGGTTTGATGAGTAGAGAGCTTTGTAATTGAAGTGTGTCTAATATGCTCACATTTAGCCTCTATTTATACTAATTCCAAGGCCTAGGGTGTTAAATGCTTGACTTGGCCTCCAAGGAGTAAGGAAGGGACTAGAATACATCAAGAGAAGGACCTAGAATCGTTTGGATGCAAAAGGGAAGCTTAGTGATGAAGATTTGACAACTGCAGCTTCTCCAACCGGATCGGTCATACGACCAACCGATCCGGTTGGTCTTCAATAATAACACACCGACCGATCCGGTTGCGGGTTGCGACCGATCGGTCGGTCATGGTAAAAACATGTATTCCGACCAAATGCCAACCGATCCGGCTGAAGGTGTAACCGGATCCGGTTGGATCTTCTGAGATAAGAAACTTGATCTTTCTCTCTTCACTCTGACTTGTAGAACTTGGTCCTTCAATCACTAAGGTCTTCAAAGGTACTTGGGATTTAGCTTTACTGAGACGGGAATCTTCGATTAACTGCATATTTCCACATTTTCCTCCATTTCCCTGCACTTGGTTATGAATGCTAGACAAACATATCTAGATTCGATTAAGTGCTAAAATCACACAAATATAACCAAATAACAGATATAAAAGTACACACAATGCTACTAAAAACATGCACAATCTGAGTGTTATCAAATTCCCCCACACTTAAACTTTGCTTGCCCTCAAGCAAATCTAGGACAAACATCCACTGGGACAAGATCGTGATTATGAAAAATGTGATGCAAATCAACCAAGTATAAATACGAGAGAAGATTCATCAATTATGCTTATAAAGGTGAAACATCAAGATGTTTGACAATATCCAACGATTTTCTTGCATGATTAACATTTCAAAACACCTCACGAAAAATAATGGAATATAATTCACTCAATCACTCATTTTTAGTGGAGTAACAAGATAAATCACACTCATTGCTCAGTCATGATTAGATTATTACCATAAGCTTGTACAAGAAACAAAACTCCACCGACGTGGCGTGAGCACCAAGTAAAAACATCTAAAGAGGGCTTTTATTTGGGTTATAATGATAGGCTAAGGGTTAAGGGTATGGATAAGGCATGGGAATGTTAATGAAATTGGTGTAAAAATAAAAATGAAATCAAGTCTAATACCCGTGTTGCTAGCTATCAAACATTCCACGAACCAAATAAACGATTATAGCTTTGCTTTCTTCTTTTTCACTTTCCACAGCTTTTTGCTTTGCCATGATAATTATTCTACGATCATAGCACATTGGCTATTATTTCCATACTTTCAACACAATTTTTTTTTTTTTTTTTTTTTTTTTTTTTTTTTTTTTTTTGAACATAAACTCAACACATGGCTCAATCAATCGCATATGATGTGGTACTCATAATCATTTGAACAATCTTCACTTTCCATGAAACTAGCAACCAACCGTTAGACATTGATAAGGGGTAGGCTAAGGTTTAAAGTGTAAAATCTTTTTGTATTTTCTGGGTGAAGCAAAAATGAAAGGGATGGCTCAGAAGGTGTAACTAGGGGTATCTAGTGCTAAAAATGAGCACTACAAATAGGTCCATGTGGGTGGTTAACTAACCGATGAGGCTAGCTAATATATCATTAGATGTAAAAATGGAAGGCCATTTGGGTTAAATCCTAAGTTGCCTCTTTATCACACGAATTCACTTATATCGCACGAATGCAATCTCACTGCGGTCTAGTAATGATTTACAAGCACAAGTTCTAGAATAAATAAAATCACCGGCACACTCATAGCAAAAAGATCCAAGCATAAAAGATGTATGCTAATAAGAAATAGGCTTAAATCCTCACAATTTAGTGGAAAGGGTATAATATGTGTTAGCAAATGTTTATCGATCCAAAAATGGATTGCAATAGTAATCGGAACACATCTCGAAGTTTCAAATATTACCAATTTTACCAGTGGAATGATCCAGTTATTCTAATAGATAATCCTAAAAGTGTGAAAACAACTAGATCACAAGGGCAAACAAAATTTTAAATTTAAGCATGAAAACTCTAATTTTTCCTATTCACCCCCCCACACTTAAGTTAGACATTGTCCTCAATGATAAACGAACTTCAAAGTATAGAAATAGGGAAAATAGAGATGAAACCAGATATGTCAACGAGTTTATCAGCTTAAAATTCTTTCTTCATTCCTGGCGTCCACTAGAGAAATCATCACCTGCACACAATCTTATAAACAAACAAAAGATTTTATTAAAAGGGTGGCACCCCCCCACACTTAAGTTCAACCAAAGGTTAAGACTTTGGGGAGTGACCACAGAAAATCAAAATATGAAACACACGGGTTGCCTCCCGAGAAGCGCTTGTTTTATTACCGAGTCATCAGCCTGACTCGATTCTTCCCGAATTTATTCAGCTGCAAGGGCAGCTTTGAACATTTTATAGAGTTCGGGGATGTACATGAATTCTTCACCAGTATCTTCAATATCGTTCCAGACGAATTCAGCAGTTGCTTTCCATGGGACAGTTTGTGGAATTCGTCCAGGAAATGGTGCTACAAAAGTGATAGTTTCGAATTCATTCTCATGGTGTCTCCAGGACACTGCCGCAACTGAAACTTCATTCGTTTGCTCCTTATCGTAGTATAACTTGATTCGGTGTCCATTAACAATGAAACTTCCACCTTGTTTGTCATATAGTTCGACATACCCAGATGGATATCCATGTTTAACGATGTATGGTCCAAACCATTTTGGTTGTAACTTAGGAGCTTTGAATTTGAATTTCATGTTAAAAAGCAGAACTTTATCTCCGGCTTTGAATTCTTTTCGAATTCGTAGCTTTTTATCATGATAGGCTTTTGTTCTGGCTTTATACAGTTTGGAGTTTTCATAAGCTTGGAGTCTTAATTCATCGAGTTCGTGCAACTGCAGAAATCTTTTCTCTCCAGCTATTTTGAGATCGGTGTTACATTGTCTAAGCGCCCAATAAGCACGATGTTCAACTTCGAACGGCAAATGACAACTCTTCCCATACAGGAGTCTGTACGGAGTTGTACCAATTGGTGTTTTATAAGCCGTACGAAATGCCCACAGAGCATCATCAAGTTTCCTTGCCCATAAAGATGGATTGTCTTTTATGGTTTTTTCCAGTATTCTTTTGAGAGCTCTGTTGGTATTTTCGACTTGACCACTAGTTTGTGGATGATAAGCAGTTGCGAATCGATGATGAACTCCATATCTTTTCATGGTTTTTTCCATTTGTTGATTGCAGAAATGAGTTCCACGATCGCTTATGAGTGCTTTGGGAATTCCATAACGAGCGAAAAGCTTTTTGAGAAAATTAACGACGACACGAGCATCGTTTGTTGGTAAAGCTTCAGCTTCTGCCCATTTGGACACGTAATCTATAGCAACGAGAATGTATTCGAATTTGTGGGATTTAGGGAAAGGTCCCATGAAATCTATTCCCCAAATATCGAATATTTCACACACTTGAATGCTTGTTAACGGCATTTCATCCCTTCGAGAGAGATTGGTGGTTCTTTGACAAGCGTCACAGTTTTGAACAAGTGTATGTGCTTCTTTGAATATTGTTGGCCAATAGAATCCAGCATCAAAAACTTTCTTAGCTGTGGTGGAAGGACCATAATGTCCCCCAGTTGGGCCATGATGACATTCGTCAAGAATTTTACGAGTTTCGGAACCAAAAATACATCTTCGGATCATCCCATCGGGACACATTTTGAAAAGATATGGCTCTTCCCAAAAATAGTATTTTAGTTCTGAAAAGAATTTGCTTCTTTGAGCATGAGTTAGTCCTTTTCTGAGAATTCCTCCGGCGAGGTAGTTTGCAAAGTCAGCAAACCAAGGATCGTCATTTCCGTCGATGGTCATGAGAGTTTCATCGGGAAAATAATCATCGATTTCTTCTTCTTTTAACTCCTCAAGATTAGGATTTTCGAGACGAGATAAGTGATCAGCAGCAAGATTCTCTGCCCCTTTCTTGTCTTTGATTTCGATGTCAAATTCTTGGAGTAACAAAATCCATCGAATAAGGCGTGGTTTAGCGTCTTGCTTGTTGAATAGATATTTGAGTGCTGAATGATCGGTAAAAACGACTGTTTTTGAGAGCACAAGATATGATCGGAATTTGTCAAAGGCAAAAACGACAGCTAGTAATTCCTTTTCGGTGACGGTATAATTTTGCTGGGCACTATTCAGTGTCTTGCTTGCAAAATATATAGGCCGAAAGTGTTTCCCTTCGCGTTGTCCTAAGACAGCTCCAACAGCAAAATCGCTTGCGTCACACATAAGTTCGAAAGGTAGTGACCAATTAGGTGAAACCATGATCGGAGCACTAGTAAGTTGAGATTTCAGTGATTCGAAAGCTTTTATGCAATCAGCATCGAAGTCAAAGATAGATTCTTTCTCAAGAAGTTTTGTCATTGGACGAGATATTTTGGAAAAATCTTTGATGAATCTGCGGTAAAAACCAGCATGTCCTAAAAAACTTCTAACGGCTTTGACGTTGGTTGGTGGTGGAAGTTTTGAGATGACATCGACCTTTGCTTTGTCGACTTCCATTCCGGCACTAGAGATTTTGTGGCCAAGCACAATTCCTTCGGTTACCATAAAGTGGCATTTCTCCCAGTTGAGAACAAGATGTGCAGCTTTGCATCTTTCGAGCATTTTATCGAGATTAGAAAGGCAAGTTTCGAATGACTCTCCAAAGACTGAAAAATCATCCATGAAAACTTCCATGGAGGTTTCAAGCATGTCTTGGAAGATGGCGATCATACACCTTTGAAAAGTTGCGGGAGCATTACAAAGACCAAAAGGCATACGCCGATATGCGTAGGTTCCAAAAGGACAAGTAAAGGTGGTCTTTTCTTGATCGTTAGGATCGATGGGAATTTGGAAATATCCTGAAAATCCGTCGAGGAAACAAAAGAATTTATTTCCCGCTAGTCTTTCAAGCATTTGATCCATGAATGGGAGTGGAAAATGATCCTTTCTGGTGGCTTTGTTTAACTTACGATAGTCAATACAAACACGCCAACCGGTGACAGTTCTAGTCGGAACTAGCTCATTTCTCTCATTAGTTACAACCGTCATTCCTCCTTTCTTTGGAACACAGTGAACAGGGCTTACCCAAGGACTATCCTCAATTGGGTAAATGATTCCAGCATCAAGAAGTTTAATGATTTCCTTTTTAACAACTTCTTTCATGTTGGGATTGAGTCTACGTTGACGTTCTACCACAGGTTTAATCCCTTCTTCGAAATTGATTTTGTGTTTGCAAAAATTAGGACTAATTCCTGGGATATCAGATGTTTTCCAAGCAAAAGCTTGTTTGTGATTTTTGAGTACGGAAACTAAACGTTCTTTCTCATCATCCTCGAGTAATGAAGATATGACTACTGGAAGAAGTGAGTTTTCCTCCAGATAAGCATATTCAAGATGATTTGGAAGAGGTTTGAGTTCGAGATCTGTGGGTGGTTCTTCGATAGAGGATTTTATTCGCATTTTTTCATTGAAAGTGATTTCCTCAAAATTTTCTTCCTCTTCCTCTAATTCTTCTTCTTCTGAGTTATCTTCTTCAAATTCTACTTTCATGAAATCATCAAATTCTTTGTCAAAATTTGTTTCATTGATTTTTTCAGAAGTAGTCATGAATGGATCGGATTCGTTAAGTAATGCATCTAATTCCTCATCAGTGACTTCATCAATAACATCGACGTTAAAACAAGTGTCATCACTGGAATGTGGGTAGCGCATTGCTTTATCGATAAGAAAAGTGATTCGATCTTCCCCAACTCCAAGGTTGAGTTCTTTTCCTTTAACTTTGATGATTGCGTCGGCGGTGTTTAGGAAAGGTCTTCCTAAAATGAGTGGGACTTTACTATCTTCTTCCATTTCCAAGATTACAAAGTCCACGGGAAATATGAATTTACCGACTTGAACAAGCATATTCTCAGCAATTCCCACAGGATATTGATAGGAATGGTTTGCCAATCGAATGCTCATTTTTGTTGGTTTCAGGCTGTTGTTGCACAACTTGGAATAGAGTGAATAAGGCATCAAATTGATACTTGCGCCAAGATCGGCTAAAGCATCACATTTAACGTTATTCCCGAAAGTACATGGAATAAGAAAGCTCCCAGGATCTCCGAGCTTTGGTGGAATTTTGTTTTGAACTATGGCTGAGCATTCTTCGTTAAGAAAAGTTGCTGATATTTGCTCAAGCTTGCTTTTGTTATTAAGAAGTTCTTTCAAAAATTTCCCGTAATTGGGCATTCCGGCTATAACATCAACGAGAGGAACATTGAGTCTAACCTCTTTGATTATTTCGATAAACTTCTTATAACGCTCTTCCATCTTCTCTTTCTTTAGGCGTTGAGGATAAGGAATTTTCGGTGTATATGCCTTGACTGGTGGAATGTCTTTCTTTTTGGTGGTTTGAGTTGTGTTTGGTTCTTCGTTTTCATCCTCACTATCAACGGTGATAGGAGGATTAGGATTAGGTGGTGGATCGTACGAGAGACCACTTCTTGTGAAAACAGCATTGATATGTTCATTTCGTGTTTGAGGTGGACGGTACGTCTTATCATTTGATGGTTTTGGATTGGATTGAGTGTTACTTGGCAATGAACCAGATGGTCTAGAAGAATGTTGGTCAGAAAGTCTGCCAAGCTTGTTTTCAAGATCTTGGATAGATGCTTGATGATTTTTCTGTCCTTGCTCAACTTTGGCTTTAAGATTGAAAAATTGATTCTTGATAAAATCATTTGCGGATTTTTGACCAGCCACGAATTCTCTCATGGTTTTTTCGAATTCAGTTTCTTCTGTCTTTTTGTCGGAAGTTTGGTGTGGTGGATCGTCAGTTCGTGGTTGAGAATCACGGTTGTCATCCCTTGGTCGGCGATCTTGCCAATTTCCAGAATTTCGACCGTAATAGTTACTACGATATCCGCCTCCACGGTATCCTCCTTGAACGTAATTTGCTTCTCCTTCTTTTGGTCCACCCATAGGTTTATCGTCGCACTCGGATGATGGGTGATTTCCTCCACAATTGTTGCATCCGTCTCGCATTTCTTTCATTTCATCTTTGATATCCTTGTATTGCGAGTTAATTTGTGAGGTTAATGCTTCCATCTTCTCCATGAGTTTTGAGGTATCGGTGTTTTCGACAAAAGCAACGGTTTTTCGGAGAGGTTTGGTTTTGGAATCTTTGGACCAATCAAGTTTGAGAAGTACTCGATCTTCGAGCAATTGATGTGCATCGTTGGGAGTTTTATAGAGAAAAATTCCTCCAGCATCAAGGATGCCTTGAGAGATTTCATCTAGTCCATGGTAAAAGATTTGGATAATGGTTCCTTTTGATAATCCATGTCCATGACAACTACGAAGCAAATCCTTCATTCGAAGCCAAGCTTCGACAAGTGATTCGTTTGGGTTTTGGTTGAAAGCACGAATTTCTCCCATTAATCGATCAAACATGGCAGGTGGAAAGAATCGGCTCACAAAAGCTTGCCTCATCTCCTCCCAAGTATTGATGATTCCCGGGGTTAATTCATTGTACCATACTTTAGCATCTCCGGCGAGTGATGATGGGAAAAGTTTGAGTTTGATGGCATTGACATCGGTGTCGCCATAACGAAACATGCCGCAAATTTCGATGAATTCGGCAATGTGCTTATGCGGATCGGCCCGCGCACGGCCATCGAATTGTCGGTCTTTGATCATAGAAAGGTGATGTCCCTTCACGGTGAAGTTGTCACCAAGGTTAATAGCAACAATAGCACTTTCGGGTGTTGGTGCTACAGTTCGGTTTGTTCCCCACATGGGTTGATCGTCCGCCATGGGAAAAGGTAAATTCGTGAAAGGGTTGTAAACAACTTTGGCTTCAATGAGGTTATCAAATGGTGGGTTTGGTACTCTTGGTACACGATTTTCCAATGGTATGAAACGTGTTCTTCTTCTTCTTCGAATCAAACGTTCTGGGTTGGTAAGAGGTGTAATTGGTTCTATTCCCGTTGCTCGAGTGTTCATACAATGTCCTAGAGAATCCAGGCAATATCTAAACACACGGACAAACAACGAAAACAGTTTATATGGAACAGAGGAAGGTAACCGGATCGGTTGCGGGATGCGACCGATCGGTTAGATCTGTCGATTGATGGGTAAACACGTAACCGATTCGGTTGATGGGCAACCGGATCCGGTTAAGGTTTCTGTGAAAAATATATATTTTTTTTTTAGAATCGGCTGAGGGAAATTCAAAAACTTGTTGAAACACAATCAAATCCCCGGCAGCGGCGCCAAAAACTTGATGTGCCCGGTAGGTGCAAGTTTTAAATTTATAAAAGGTGAATTACCAATTTTACCAATAACACATACGAGCAAGTATACTCGTCCGTTATAGCAAGATTATGAAGGTAAGTCGGGATCGTTCGCAGGGATTTGAGTGAATCAGAGCACAAGTTTGAATTAACGGAGTCGATCAAAAACATATAACAAAGCAAATAGATATAATGAAATTCAGATGATTAAAAACTACACTTGCTCAAACTAGTATCATATCATAGATTAATGTGATTGTATTAACTACTTAACATGTTGGTTGTGATAATTAGTTGAAACTAATCTATTGTTCTTATAAGATAAACCTTCGTCAAGATTTTAGTTCATAAAAACAAGCTTTAAGTTTAACCAATCAATTCAAGATCAATTCAAGTTTCATAAGTCTACTTTCATAAACTTAAACACAAAAACATCCACTTGTTCATCAAATTGCTTAAGAAATGGTCAATACAAAAGGTACCCGATCATAGACAAAAGGCTACAATTAATTTTCCACAACTAATCTTACGACCATTTAGATGTTTCCAACTAATCCAATTTGATAATCAAAAAGCGTTTCTATTACAACCACACCTTAGTTCCTTTGTATAATCAAGAATAATGGGTAAAAACAATCATCCATAGACAAAATGATTATGACTAGTTGAATAATACGAAGTTCTTTCGACCCCAACGATAGTTATCAATTAGCCAAACTTGATTAACAAATGTCACTATGAAACTTTAGCACAATTGGATCTTAGAATCAACTTGAAATTGAATTAAAACATGTTAATACAATCACTAACTAATCATATAATAATCAACATCATTTAAGCAAGTGTATAAAGAAACTAGCCACTCATAGCAAACATGAACATAAACTCATAACTTTGATCATTAGAAAACATGATAAAAAGTCTTACAATGCTTGGAATAAGATTACAAATGATGAAGTAATGATTCCCAAAGGATCGTGGTGGACTTCTTAGTGTTTCGGCTTCCAACGGTGGAACTTCTGGAACTCCAAACTTCTCTGGATTTCTAAGGACGAATTTCAGGAGGTTAAGGCTTGGTTTGATGAGTAGAGAGCTTTGTAATTGAAGTGTGTCTAATATGCTCACATTTAGCCTCTATTTATACTAATTCCAAGGCCTAGGGTGTTAAATGCTTGACTTGGCCTCCAAGGAGTAAGGAAGGGACTAGAATACATCAAGAGAAGGACCTAGAATTGTTTGGATGCAAAAGGGAAGCTTAGTGATGAAGATTTGACAACTGCAGCTTCTCCAACCGGATCGGTCATACGACCAACCGATCCGGTTGGTCTTCAATAATAACACACCGACCGATCCGGTTGCGGGTTGCGACCGATCGGTCGGTCATGGTAAAAACATGTATTCCGACCAAATGCCAACCGATCCGGCTGAAGGTGTAACCGGATCCGGTTGGATCTTCTGAGATAAGAAACTTGATCTTTCTCTCTTCACTCTGACTTGTAGAACTTGGTCCTTCAATCACTAAGGTCTTCAAAGGTACTTGGGATTTAGCTTTACTGAGACGGGAATCTTCGATTAACTGCATATTTCCACATTTTCCTCCATTTCCCTGCACTTGGTTATGAATGCTAGACAAACATATCTAGATTCGATTAAGTGCTAAAATCACACAAATATAACCAAATAACAGATATAAAAGTACACACAATGCTACTAAAAACATGCACAATCTGAGTGTTATCAACCTCAATCCCTTATTTGATCACATTAACTTGTTTGAATCTTGTTTAAATGTGATCCTTTCTTTCTCTCCTCAAGTGCAAAGAGAAGAACTTTCATTATCATCTAAATACGAAGTTATGTAGTCAAGTTAGTGCATGTATAACATTGGCTACATATAGATCGAGTCCATATCTTTCAAACATGTGTAATAGGTAGATCTGAACGATGTGTAAGTCCGCGTAGTATCGTGTGTAGATCCGGACGATGTGTAAGTCCGTGAGGTGTTGTGTGAAGATTGGGTAGATCGTGTTGATCGTGTAGATCGTGTAGATCGAGTGGATCGTGTAGATCGTGTTGATCGTGTAGATCGTATAAATCAAGTGGATCGTGTGTGAATTGGTTCTAGCCAAGATTAGAACTCGATATTCCGCTTAATATCGGAAATTGGTGTAAGCGAAGGTGTATGGTGTTCTCCGCCTAAAGGGAGCTTATTGATTAGTGAAGTAACTCTCGACTTGGGTACTCGAGGAGTGGAGTAGGGCAAAGAGGTGCTTCGTGACCGAACCATTATAAATCAACGCCTCTGGTTAGCGCTTTCGTTTACCCTTTGATATACGTTTATATTCACTTTTATTATTTCTTGCTTAGTAGTATTATTGTGGCACTTGTGATAATGTCATTTATAGCTACACCTTCATGTTAACTAGCTAACTTAAAAAATGCAAAGTCTTAGAAAATTTCTTCACTTGTCTCAACCAAGCCACTGATGGCGGTCCCGTAAATAGACAGACAGTTCAAAATATATATGGGACCGTCCACATATATTAGGGACCGTCCACAGTGTAATCAGAACTAACACTAATTTCTTTTATTTATCTTGTGTGATTGCTTATATATATTGTGTCGATACTATGTGTGTCTTGGCTTAGTAAATATATAGTATTTATAGTTGTTACAACCATCAAACCCACTATTTATATTTAACCATGCGTGGTCGGAAATTTTATACGAAAGATTTTAAATTTTAAATAAAAGTGTATTCACCCCACCCCACTTTTACGTTTCTACAATTTGTATCAGAGCCAAGTCGCTCTAGTTTTCAAAATAAATGGTTTTTAAAATATAGTATGGTCCTTGTATCAAATTTCGCTTGAAGGGTGATTAAATATGAAAAATGTTTTTTTGTTGCTTAATGTATACTGGAATATTTTGTTGCCTGATTCATACTAATTTTGTTGGTTAAATACACCTCGTATACTAGCTTGAAGAAATATCTTCTCAAAAGACTGGAAGTGTCGGTATTTTCTGTTTTGAGTCTTAAGCGTAGCAATGTCGTCTAAAACACGTGTTACACATGTTTTATGTACGGTAACAAGTTCCTTAAGTCCAATAAGTCACCAAATGGATTTATACACAAAAACGTGTTTTTATTTCCTTTTTGCGTATTGGTGGCGGTCCCAAATATATGGACGGTCCCTTAAATATTTACGGGATCGTCGGTATTTAAGGGACCTTCACCAGAATGGGGTACATTTCGAAAAATCATATAAAATCAACCGTATGTCCGTAGGAGTCACGCCACCCGCCAATTTAAAGGTAATTGAGTCTAATTTTACTTAAAAATACTTTCAAATATTGATTCCAAACTTAATTAAATCATAAATTAAAAATACTACATAGTGGTCAAAACCTTTTGTTACGTTTTAACGTAAAACTTGCATTTTGCTCTTTCTTTCGAGTCAGACACTTTTACTCGATGAATATTTGAAAAATTGTGTCTTTATCTTTTCAAAATATTGATTTTAATTAATTTTTGAAATTTAGAGGAAACTATTTTATTTTAAAACAAAATCAGGCAAGTATACATTGTTGTATCTAACACACAAAACGACAACGAATATTTTTATGCGTGTTATGCTAAATGATTATGTGTTTCCTTATGCTCTAATTTTGCTATTAGATATTATTAAGTAATAATTGCTATCGAGCTACTTATATATCTAAACACATGTGTTGTGTACATTATCTGTTTGTCACTAGCTTTCCGGATTTGGGCTAAATTGAACTTATGCAACATTTCTTGCATTAAGATTGCGAAATTGTTTTTGCATTAGGTATAGATCACTTTACTTGCTTATGTATATTTTATTTCTTGCTTATCATAATGTTTTAGTAACTCACTTAGAGATGTAGACTAAGTTGATAAATCATGTATGCTGAAAACAATTGTCTTATACAATTTTCTTTCCAAAGGTTCAAGTGTTAAAATATGTCATCTCAAAAATAGTTAACACTTCATCAAAAATTCAACATGATTTCTAAAACATTACATGCACTTATCTTGGTTGGTCATGGGTTGTCTAATCAAAGGAAATGTATTTTTGAACCTTGCATATATTTAAACACACACAAATTGTTTCAAACATGTAGTATTGTACAAAAGTTGTGTTTTGTATAAAAATGATTGAGATAATTATGTCTATACTCATGAGATGTCAAAAACTATGCATATTATACGTAATAATAAATAGTTTTTCGCACATACAAAATAAATGACAATCATAAAGTTGTAAGCTAACATGTCATTAATATTAACCTCACACTTACAAATAATATTAGACTTAATGGAACACATTCCATAAATCTTTAACTATTTTCTTTAAAAAGAGTGGTCGTGAGGGTCAAGAAAGATTTCCAATGTGTATCGATTCATTATTCAAATTATGATTGATATCATTGTGAAATCTAATTGACAAGTTTTCGAGTATGGACATGAAATTGGAGTCATTATTTGTTTAGCTTCAAAATTACATCAAAATATAACAAAATGTATTATCTTGAATCTACATACTCAATCACACTCGATTGTTATGAAAATAATGACGTCCTTCTCAAGAAGAAAAGAATACGCATCGGATCATAACTCACACTTGTGTTAATGATGTCATATTGAGTCTCCTTGTTCCATGGTTGTGTTCCAAACATAAAACTAATATGTTTAAAAGATGAATAAAATACACAGCGAAGTAGGATTGACAACTTGGATGTTTCATCTAAAATATTCAAGTAATTTACTTTGCAATACAATTTGTAAATGTGTCATTTCTGAAAAACAAAACACGAGCACAACATATGTAAACTTTGCTCATGAACGACTTAACACTCAAAACACATGTTAAGTAAATGTTAAAATAATGCATCTCATTGTAGTATGATTGGTTATTTTACAAGAGAATACATTATATCTTGTTTGAAAAATAGAGGATATTAGATTTGAAAAGTAACCCAATACAACGTGTGTCATGGCATAAACAAGCAAAATACATTCATCATACACTAAAATACTTGCTTTCCTAAACAATTCATAAGAGTAAAATTTTATCCTCTTGGATAAGCATATTTGTTGAAAGATACAATATGTCTTGTCTCAATGACACATCGTAAAATATTTACAAGATCTAATAAGGTAAGTAACCTTAATTAGACTCTTTTTTCATGATATACTAAGGGGTATTCTTGAAATACTTTCTTGGCTTTAGAAAACCAAATCATTTTAAAAATAAAGATGTCATCCATGAGATCATGTAATACACCATCCAAACCAAATAATCTCTAAATCTCAAACACATGATCAAAATACCGTGCTTGCGTTTGTTAAGTTTTTATGTGAGACATGTCATTCACTGGATTTTAAAATATGGTTAGTTGAGTTATATTAGGATATGTACTAGCGGTATTAGCTAAATATCATCTTTGGTACACTTCGATAGAAAAATATAGGAATTCGAATTTTTATAACATGAGAATGAATACTGGAGAACCTATTGCACTAGAAATTCAATTTGACCTAACGGTTGAATTGCTTCCATGCGAGAAGTTGGGTTCGTGGTAAATCCGTAAAAGTGGTCGTGTTTAGCCTTAATTGAGCACCACTAGTGATAGTCTCATACTCATTCTTTAACTTAAAAAATTTGCATTCCTACATTTGACTAAAGATGATTTACATCGGTGAACTTTGTCTCCCATTAGGATTACACCTTGAACAAGTAGTAATTAGGACTCTTCTTAGCGAACTTAGATTACTTGCATTTCACATATTTGTTTTTGATGCTTCAAAATGACTATTTGCTCTTGTAAGATATGATTAAATATCTTTATACTTTCCTAAATGCTCTATGATTATTGAATGCATGTCTGTTAAAAAGGTTTTGTTATATCTCTTTATATACATTCATAATACATGCTCTTATATGCTAAATGTTAACCTGTTTTACTTAATAGTATTCATGCTTCGTGTGGAAAACTAGAAGGGGGGTTGAATAGTTTTACCGATTAAAACTTCGTTTTAACATATTTAGATCGACTTATATCAATTTATTTGGTATGTATGTTGGATATTGATAGATAAGCATATAAGTAAGTAATGCAAATATAATAAGTAAAGGAACACAAAACCACAACACGAGTATTCATATTGGTTCGGCTACAAGGACACCTTCCTTGCCCTACTCCACTCTCCGAGTACCCTACTCGAGAGTTTGTAAGCACTACACAACACAAGCTCCTTAATGTGTCAGAGAAGCGTTCACAACGTCGCCTACTCTTTATCCGGTACAAGGCTAGACATCGAGTTCTTCCACGAGGTAGAACCAAACCTATCACAACGCCGCCTACACTTTATCCGGTACAAGGCTAGATACCGAGTTCCATTACAAAGGAGGAACTACTACCCAACACTATACCACAACACAACTACCCCAAAGGAGACACACTCCTTGTTACAATACTAGAAGGATATCAACATCCTTTAACCCAAACTATCTAACTTGTACATCGATGCACAATATCAAATGTACAACTTTGGCACCTTTCACTAATGCCTTCAACACGACCCTTCGGCACCTTTCACTAATGCCTTCAACACAACACTTCTATGGAGGGAGGAAAGAACTATCAACAAGATGCACTTTAGTGGTCTTGATGATGAAGAAGCTTAGCAACTCATGACTTGAGCTTTCACGTCTTCAAGAGGTGGTGATCTCGCCTTTAAGAGGAACCAAGAGAATCACACAAACATAAAACTACATAGAATGATCCTTTGGATCAGTGGTTAGAGATGTTAGAATACTGGGAGAAAGTGTATCTAAGAGTGGTGGTGAGCAATAGAGAAATGGCTCACTATTTATAGACAAATTACGTCTACTATCCCACGGTTCCCACGGATCCCTCCCCAGAGGGATCCGGCTAGTGCAAAACCTGGCATCCGGCTACTAGGTCAGTTTAGTCCGGATTTTGGGTTGCAAACCGGGTTATTGGTTATGGGTAATGGATTATGGATACCCAACAAGATGCAATGTACCTAGTCATTGGTTTATGGATCTTGGGTCATGGGTCATGGACTTTGGGTCATGGATCATGGATAATACCCAACATGACTTCATGTATGATGTCATGCAATGGGTCATGGGTTATGGATCATGCTCCATGGGTATGGGTTATGGACTTTGGTTTTTACCTAACAACATTCATTGTCCCTAGTCAATAGATCATGGGTCATGGGTTATGGACTTTGGTTTTTACCCATTACAACATATGTAAACTTTGCTCATGAACGACTTAACACTCAAAACATATGTTAAGTAAATGTTAAAATAATGCATCTCATTGTAGTATGATTGGTTCTTTTACAAGAGAATACATTATATCTTGTTTGAAAAATAGAGGATATTAGATTTGAAAAGTAACCCAATACAACGTGTGTCATTGCATAAACAAGTAAAATACATTCATCATACACTAAAATACTTGCTTTCCTAAACAATTTATAAGAGTAAAATTTTATCCTCTTGGATAAGCATATTTGTTGAAAGATACAATATGTCTTGTCTCAATGACACATCATAAAATATTTACAAGACTAATAAGGTAAGTAACCTTAATTAGACTCTTTTTTCATGATATACTAAAGGGTATTCTTGAAATAATTTCTTGGCTTTAGAAAACCAAATCATTTTAAAAATAAAGATGTCATCCATGAGATCATGTAATACACCATCCAAACCAAATAATCTCTAAATCTTAAACACATGATCAAAATACCGTGCTTGCGTTTGTTAAGTTTTTATGTGAGACATGTCATTCACCGGATTTTAAAATATGGTTAGTTGAGTTATATTAGGGGTGAAAACGAGCCGAGCCGAGCCCAAGCCTACCAGAGCTCGAGCTCGGCTCGTATATATATAAAAAGCTCGAGCTCGAGCTCGTTTCGAGCCTCACATTTTAAGCTCGAGCTCGGCTCGTGAAATTTTTCACAAGCTCGAGCTCGGCTCGTTAACACAAAGCTCGGCTCGTTAACACAACGCTCGAGCTCGTTAACACGCTTATACGTATATAAAATATATATACGTATATATTTCTAGGGCTCGTTTAGGCTCGCGAGCCTAAACGAGCTTTTTGTATAGAGCTCGGGCTCGAGATCGTTTAGGCTCGTCCCGTTCGAGCTTGTAGGATCGTAATATTTATTGTGTTGATGATTCGGGTGGTCTTGGATGATGAAAATACATGTTTGCCATAGTTAGAGAGAAAGAGATGAGAGGGAGTTTCTTGCTAGAGACTTGGTTTACAAAAAGCAAGGTTAGATTAAAAGAAAAGCTCCACCCCTTCCATGGATGGAAGGGGTATTTATACTTACAGCTTATACGTCCTCCTGTCGGACTGTGGATCAGGCATACAGTGGGTAAAGACCCGTCCTTCCTCCACGGTGTTACACTAAACTATTCTACGCTACAAACTAACTAATAAACTACTAAATAACGTAAATAACTACAAGTCTACGAGCTAACTTATGCTAGACAATAATTGGGGTGACCGACCCTTTAATATGGAATTTCCAATTCCTAACAATCTCCCCCTAAGGGAGGTCACCCCATGAAATACATTTTGCATCCTAGCATTCTATTCTTGACTTTGTTCTTGAGCTCGTAGACTTCAATTCTTCAGTTCCGCAATCTTTGTGCTTTTGTAGCGATTTTTCAAAGTCCGCATTGATTTGTACTTTTAGTGGAGGTCTTTGAACTGATCCACATCTTGATGATCTTTAAGCTTTCATTGAGATCATCAGCCACAGTAAATCTCTGGATCACCCTATGTTGTGTTGCCATCATGTGAAGTTGTGACTTTCGGACCGACATGCTCACACTTTTGAATCATGACATCTTTCCATCAGAGTAGCGGAAGCTTTACTGGTTCATGATATTTGCAGCAGCGTAGCAGAAACATAGTATAAAAATATCAGAACCAGGTTATGTAGATATGCACCAGTCATGATTACTTCAATTAAGTGTGGATGCTGTGAGCATGCGGCTTTGGATTGACTCCTCAATTCTGATCAGCTGCAACCATCCAAATGTACCTGCAAACAATAGTTAGCAATAAAACACACGAAAGTGTCTTTGATCACTTTCGTTGAATTGAGGTACACGACCCACATGTTCCCCGTTGATCAGTACAAGTATTGCCTGTGATCATGTATAATTCCGAAGAATCTCCTTGACAGGGTTTCGCAGCTGTTCTAGTTGTACTCAAACCGGAACGTCTCAAAGAAGACAACACGGAGTGAGTGAACCAGCAAATTGAGATTTACTGATTGATGAAAAATAATTTGAAAACAATCGCATATTGCTTAGAAGAAAGAGTTTTGCAATACGACGAAGGTTTTATGAGAATGATCAATTTTCAATCAAAAATACTTTTTGTATTTGAAGAGAGTACACATTCGATGTGCTAGATAAAAGAAGAGATTCGCACATCGAACGGTTTTTCCAAAAGTATTTTTTTCAATCAGAGATACTTTTTGAATTTGAAATATGAATACACATTCGATGTGCTAGAGAAAAGAAGATTTGCACATCGAACGGTTTTTTCAAAAGTATTCGTCAATTCATTTCCTGGACCAAGGTTGATTCAAGAATGAATCTCCCCATTGTTTCTATCCAGTTGTCACATGGTTGATCTATTGGATAGATCTCACATGCCACCTACCAAGAGCTTGTTATATGTTGGCTCTAGAAGGCTTTCCATCTTCATTGTGAATACTTTACATATCACTCGGATGTTCTGGTAATACCACAAGGATAATGCGTAGGACTCTCAATATATACTTACTTTCCACATTGTGTGAAACAGCAAGTCTTCATTAATTTTGTTTCCTAATGAGATATTGTGGATGATCTCTTGGCTCTAGACTCAATAGTGCACATTTGGTTCCTATGCCGGATACTTGGGAGAGGGTCTCCTTATTCAATATCAACAATCTCTAAGAGAAAGTCGATAAATAATTTTGGTTCCCCGTGAGAATGAAACAAGCCCTTTTAAGAGGAACTTGAGTAGCTTGGGAAGTTTAGTGCAGTGCGTCACTGGGTCCATGACGTCTTGTCTTCAATACCAGTGTTACCTTCGTAAACACCAGTAGCATATGTATTGAACCCGGTTACTGCCCTAAGGTTGAATTATTGGAGGGCTATTTCTTTTCACCCTTTTTATATTCATTTCTTTTTCATTCTTCAACCCCTTCAGTGCTTACCGAGACTTCATAACTAGAAACTTGTTGGGTTTATTCCAGTACTAGCTCTGTCTCAGTCCGCACTCTTCCCAATTCTCATTTTTCTCCTTTTTTCATCATACCTAAGGACTCTACACTATCTAGTGGATTGTCCCTGGGTAGATCCCTCCGGCTCTGGCGGGATCATGGGAATGAATACCTAACCTAACCATCCTTATAACACCATGCATACAATAAATTGGTCGGTCTTTTGGTATTGTTCATTCCTTCTCGAAACCAATTGAAAAATCATTTCGAAAATCAATCAAGGTACTTGTGATATAAAATCAAAGCATTTTGCACCTTAATAGTTTTGATCATTTAGAAATGCTCCCCCTCAACATGTGTGTATGATTTTGAAATTGATTAGCACATAGAGGCAAGAGTTCTTTGAAACAATTTCTTTGATCACAATTTCCTTAGAAAAAGCCATTTGATTTTCTTTGGTAAATTCTCCCCCTCAATATGTGCATAGGATATTTGAAATCATTTTATCACATAGAGGAAAGAGTTCTTTTGAAGTACATCCACGATTACAAAAGCCATTAAGAAACCATTAGAAAATCAATCAAGGTACATTATGTTGAAACATAGAAATCTTTGTACCTTGAAAGTTTGTTTTCTTTTGAAATGCTCCCCCTCAATATGTGCTTCGAGATTCGAAAGCGTTTAGCACATATGAGAGAGCAGCCTGCACAATTGAATCAAAACGATCACCTTTTATCAAATTTCATTATTAAATCACAAATTCTCCCCCGATCAAAAATATCAAACCCTTTGAGATTTTGGATCTCAAGTGATTTAATCAGGTTTAGAAAACATGGGAGAATATGTGCCTTGTTTAAATACTCATCTGGTTTTTGGTTAAATGCTCCTCCACAAACATGTGCATTATGTATTTCAAAATCGTTTGGCACATGAAGGAAGGAGTGCTTTAGAAACAATCACCCTTTTAAAACCGATTTGAGATTTAAATCACGATCTCTCCCCCGATCAAAAATTTCAAACCAATTGAGATTTTGGATCCCGATTGATTTAAATCATTTGGAAAATTTTAGGGGAAAGACGCGGCAAGATTTAATTTTGAAAAATGACTGATGAGGACCAATTACAGACATTAAAGATTGTTAGTGTCAGGTATGATTGTTTTTAAGAGATCTTTAAGTAAAATAAAACAATTTCACAATCAAACAAGAACAGAAAAAAAAATTTAATTTTGTAAGATCTTGATTCTTAATGAAAAATCATACCATGATATAACATTAAATCTTTAGATAACCACTTATTTTGTACAATCCGGACTTTTATGAAGAAATATTGTTTGAAAATAATTTATTTTAAATCACTCTCCCCCTCAATCGATGACCGTAGTCATTGATTGAGTGACTTAGGTTTTGTAAAATGAAGCCCGGTGATTTTTAAAATTAAGTCCAATTTATTTTCAAAACCAATATTTTTCCATTTTTTAAAACAATATTGTTTAAAAATTGTTTAAAAAATGGTATCATCACTATTTTCCTGCATAAAGAAACGTTAGGTGGTTGAGCTGCTTTTGTTGTTGTTGCTGAGGGTTTGGGAGAAAAACCGTCTGCTGATGCAGTGAGACTTCTTACGTTGCATTTTAATGCCAACTGAGGGCAAATTAAGCTCCGTTTCTTCAATCACTTAGAAGAAAACCATCTGCTGATGCAGTGAGACCTCTTACGTTCCATTTATGCCAACTCTCCATTGAAGTCCGATTAAGCTCCGTTTCTTCATTTGTCGACCCAAGATATAGTTACCCTTTCCTTTCGGCATCCAATCATCATATTATGTGGGATCCGGATCGGGAACATTCTGATACCAAAATACCTGCATACGTTAGTGAACACACATACAAATATATGGTGATCGACATCACCCAAACAGCAATCGACTAATTAAAAGTCAATGCAACATATCAATCAGTTCGTATAAAGCATGGGAATAATGTGTTCATCAAACTATAATCATCTAATCCTAACAATCACATCCTAGAAACCTAGTCCTTCAACATAGGCAATTATATATTTTTAATTAAGCACGTAGGATAATTAAGAAAGTCCGTTAGATGATGTAAATTTGAAAACATTCTCCCCCTCAATCAATGACTTATTTTTCTGAAAAGGTTAAAAGCGCTGAAGTCATTGATTGAGTTTTCAATTTTATAAACATTCTGAAACTGATTGTTTTTCAAGCAACTCATTTTCCACCAATTCAGTTAAAACAAATATTTTTCTGAAGAATTTTAGAAGGAAAAATATTTGAGTAGGAACAGCATTCCTTCGACATACTTTCCTCATTTTGTTTTAGGATAAGTGCACGAGATTTAAGGAAATTGTTTTAGCGCAGTACTTTCCTTTCTTGAAGAACGGGTTGCTATCAGAATTAATAGCAAACCATAGTTTAAGCACGGGTTACAGTCTGAAATAACTGCAAGCCATATTTTGTGACATGTTTAGAAAAGAATATTTACACCTCCTGCTCGAACTTCATCTATGGTCCCGTGCCTTTGTTGAATGACATTTCTAAGACTGCAGATGTTATCGATACCAGAAGACATGTCTTTGAAAAACAATATTTTTGGTATTTTCTGATTTTTCAAATTTTTATGGATTTTTGTTGATTTTATATTTTTCTATTTTGTTTTGCTGGTTTTATATTTTTGTTTTTCTGATAAATATTTACAAAGATAGATTAGATGATATAGTTTAAGAAGATGATGATACGAGTACCGAGATATGGATATCGAGCAGCCCCGTTGTAGAAGATAGAAGTCATCATCCCTAAAACTTTCACCACCAAAGCTTCCAAGGCTCTTGAATCGAAGAGAGAAATCGAGCCATTAGAAAGAGACTTTGGCAGCTTCCCCCCAAACCGAGAATCCTTTAGCTGAGCAGATTCAAAGCTTTCTTACAAGCTTCCATTAGCCAGGTGCACCAAGAAGCACACCATTATCATTGATCCTGCTGCTCCTTTTAAGAATAATCACCGTGATTCATCGTTCGAGGTTATATCATCCAATAGAACAACAACAACGTTTCATCCCACGCTAAAATATCTCTTCTCAAATTCCTTTTCCACTGAAGTCTGAAGCAGTCCATTCCAAAAGGTGTCACGAGACAACTTTCCCCACGTAGTTGAATTGATGCAGTCAGTCTCTTAGACTAGAGCTCACGAACCCGAATACACATATACCCGAAGACAAAGAAACTTATACCATCGAAGTAGCAGATTAAGTCCAATAGCCAAAGAATAACCCCGATGTATACTTTTCTCTCCCCCAGAAGAAAGTGTATGAAGCTCAAGAACTCGATGTTCCCGAATGCCCAAGGAGAGAATAACCGATAACATTGAAGAAACAGGCCGAATCACTGATTATCTCTGCGGATGACAATCTCTGCGGATGTCCACTCCGAAATAAGTGATTATATCTCTGAATCACTGATTAAGCCCTCAAGTGAAGTAGCTAAGCATCCCCAATGTACACAATCTCTCTCCCCTGATGATTGTGATAACATCAAAATCATCACACACTTGTGTACCTCTTTTATCTTCAGAAACTTTCTATTACATCACTTCCCCCACGTAGTTGGAATAATAACACTAAAAGCCTTGATGAGTAAAACCTTGAGATTCTCTGCGGTCATGACATTTGTCTTCCCGGGATATCTTCAATCACTTAGAAGAGTTAAGTTCATCAAGTTTACTCGCCATGCGTCAAACCTTGAATTTCTCTGCGGTAATAACATTTGTCTTCCCGGGATATCTTCAATCACTTAGAAGAATTAAGTTCATCAAGTTTACTCGCTTTGTGTTTAGATGTGTGTCTCCTTCCCCCTTGCTGGTTTTGATACTTCAGAATCAGCAACATATTGTAAGCCCATATACTAGAGATCTTGTTGAGAAGATCATAATTAGCTCAGATGTATCTGTGAGAATCAACTTGCTGAAGAAACAAAATGAGCAAGCCTAATTGGGGATTAAATCTGGCTTTTCACTCTCCCCCAATTAGTGCTCTCCCCTAAACCGACAATCTTTTAATAAATGCCTAGAATAAGAAGAAGTCTTTAGATCGTTAAATGCAACTCGTCTTTAGTCTTCTAACATGTAGCAGAAAATGTAGAACAGACTGTAGACTCGACCTTCTTCAAGATTGTCCAATTGGGGATTAGATAGTTAACATCTTCATATCACCAAATGCGTTCCAATTACCTTATATGTAGCAAATCTCCTTAACTAAAATCCCTCCCAATCAAACAAGAACAGAAAGATGTTCATCAAAGAAATCAGCCCAGCAACTAGAAGCACTTTGTCATTAATCAAATCAGCCCGTGTGAAGATGTCAACCAGCGGCTCAAAGAAGAAACACCATGTAAAGATGACCCGACAAGAAGAAGCTCGGTTCTTACATGAGTTAGGAGCCGTATGACCATATATTCTCAGATATAACTCAACATGTAGAATTATTATACTTCTTCTCCCCCTCAAGAATTGCATATGAAGATGCCATTCTTGATTAAATAAGTGAACATCATCCAAATGTAGTCTCTTCACACTTCTCCCCCGCAAAATTAGCACATGATGTCGCCATCGTCATTATAGTTGAGCAAGTGGAATAAGAAAACAATCAACAGTAGCCCGATTCACTTGATCATTAAAAGCGCATGGAAAAAGCATGAAGCATGTTGATGAGAATGGTCATATAATGAGAATATTTCTCTTCTTCTGAAGATAAAGCGCACTGACACGTACACTTTTCTTTTCTTTAGAGTACGAGGCATGAACCGTTGTGTTCATACGTCATTATCTCTCTATTTTCAGCTCTCTTGGCAAGACATGTAATCATCCCCATTATCATTCAGTAGGCTCTTTGTCGTGACAGCTGATGGAGAAAACCCAGTATGATGAATTTGACCCTGAAGTAAACTAACCCGAACTCGTGACTTAAACTTGCACATATGTAACAAAGAGCGGTGCCGAGACTTCATCGTCCATTGAATCTCTAAGTACTCTATACTCTTCATCCAGCCAACCATCAAGTATAAGACGTACATCACCTCTTGAAAATCCACAATTGAATGTGACACTGAGCACTACAACGTAACTCCTTAAAGTGATAGTTATTTTGTAGTGGTAAGAGCCCAATTCCCCTAAGTGGTAAAAGAAAAAGTAAAAGACACCCAAAAATAACTAGATTTCCATGTCTTCATTTTTGATAATAAGCTCGAACAAGGATCTTGAAGAATCTTCATCCAACCATCCCCGATACCTTCAGATACTAAGTACACTTACCCGTGATATTTCACTTCAACCTCAAATAAATAATACTGAATTAACCCCGTTGTCACATCTTCTGGTTAAAAGCTCAACTCTAGCCTCCTTTGACGTTTTAAGTGATCTCTGATAATGGTTTCATCCAGACCATGGTTAACAGCACAGAACCCCGTAAAACCAATTAATAAACTTACTGCCATGACGAATATCCAAACACACATCCAATTCATGAAGTACACCCTTTTATACCTTCTTCGAGGCAGAAACCATAGCACCAGCATCAGAAAAGATCCCGAAATACACTTTCCTTTTCTCCAGGATGGTTCCATCAATACGGGATTTTACTATTCTATGGTTTAAACTGAAAAATAGTTTCTTTCGCGGGATTTTACAAAACCAAGAATAAACCGTAAGATAGATCCAGAAATGCACTTAACTATTACCCGGATGTTTCCATTGTCACGGGAGTTTACAAGTCCATGATTTAAACCGAGAAATAGTTTCTTTCGCGGGATTTTACAAAATCAAGACAAAACCGTAAACAATGTCAGCTTGAATGTGTTATGACAACTTTGGTTTCAGTAAATATCAGTTTTTAGGGGAACATGCAGCGGTTCATCAACGGTTCATTATCCAACATCAACAATATCATCAACCATCATCAACCATCCAATAAACACTTTGGTAAACACATCTTTCACAAATACTGTCGGCTATTGCAGTGACCACTAGGAGAAATAGACCCGATATGCCAAACTTGAACATGACGTAAAATTCCCCAGATTTGTTCCTTAAACTTGTACTAATCCTCGTGAAAAAGAAACGGTGTACCCAATGTACAAAACCTCTTGACATTCTCAACTGAGTGAGACACCGAAGTGATAGTTACATTGTGGGTTAAGCGAGAAAGAATCACAACCGTAACTAAATAGCCAAGTCTTTATCACACTCAACAAGCGCCCAAACAAGTCATCTTCGCGGAAGGGTAGAAAGAAAGAAGACGAAATTAGTAAACGAGCCCGGAAAACTTCACTTCAAATCCAAATAAGAAATACCGAATACAAACAACCCCATAGTCAACATTTCCCAATAAACACTTTAAGCCGTGATATAATGTTCTTCGTGAAAGTGCATATACCATAGTACCATACCTCATAACCCATTGAATCTCATCATCAAAACTCAATAAATCTCATCATCATAAGTCTCATCGTTAAGTCTCATCAAGAAATTTCATCATTAAATCGCACAAACCTCATGATATCCATTCTCATATTTGATCACTCTCATTATTACATCGCATGATTAAGGTACATCTCAAATCTCATATTATCACGAAACGCATAAAGTGCAAATATTTAGAAGCCCATTGACTCTATAATGACATATAATATCATATAATCATTCAAGTCCAAAATAATCATTCAAGATTGTCCCTAATCAATAATCACCCAAGTCCGGTCCAAAGGATTAAGTAGTAATGTCCATAGTTATGTTCAAATGACCCACCGTGTGTGCCAAATATTAAGTTAACGAGGCCCCATACAAAATCCGAACCATCAATAGAGAGTAAGTATTCGACTCACTAGGAAAAATTCGGATCCACTCATCCACATGACAACCCGCTAAATCACCACTTTCAAAACTAGTACCAACCTTAACAAACCAAAATCCAATCTTCGTATAACACCAACCTGGGCCCATGTGTTATGCTCTAATTCGTTCATCCAATATCAAAACCAGATAATCAAACTTGCAACTTAATAAATCCACCCAGCCGCCAAATAATCAAATAATTCGAGTCCAAAGGTGGTTATCACTCGACCCATATATTAGCCTTAAGTCCAAGATTTGTGAATACCTGCTAGGGCCCAAATGTAGTCACACTCCAAATCTAGTCTTACCCTAAATAATTGGGGTTTATAAAAGACACACATATCACCCACATACCCTAATAACACTCACATTATCTCCGCCTCTCTTATCATAGACACAGAAAAATGAAACCCTAATCCCTTGACTCAGTTTTGTCCGCCCCCACTCAGAGCATCAACACCAAATCTCCATCTCAACATCAATCGACAAACCCTAAGGACATATATATACCACGATGCATCAACCCAAAAACAAAAATACATCCTTAATCCGACCCACGACCCACGAAAACCATCTGCTGATGCAGTGAGACCTCTTACGTTGCATTTTTTCATGCCAACTCTCCATAGAAGTCCAATTAAGCTCCGTTTCTTCATTTGTCAACCCAAGATATAGTTACCCTTTCCTTTTGGCATCCAATCATCTTCATTTGTGGGATCCGGATCGGGAACATTCTTATATACCAATATACCTGCATATGTTGGTGAATACACATACAAATATATGGCGGTCGACATCACCCAAACAACAATCGACTAATAAAAGTCAATCCAACATATCAATCAATTCATATATGGCATGGGAATAATGTGTTTATCAAACTCAAATCATCTAATCCTAACAATCATATCCTAGGCACCTAGTCCTTCAACGTAGGTTAACATCATTTTTAATTAAGCATATAGGATAATTAAGATAGGCCGTTAGATGATATAGATTTGAAAACATTCTCCCCCTCAATCAATGACTCATTGTCTGAAAAGTTTAAAAGCGTTGAAGTCATTGATTGAGTTTTCAATTTAATAAAAACTCTGAAACTGATTGTTTTGAAAGCAACTCATTTACCACCATTTTGTTAAAACAAATATTTTTCAGAAGAATTTTTAGACAGAAAAACATTTGTGTAGGAACAGCACTCCTTCGACATACTTTCCTCATTTTGTTTTTAGGATAAGTGCACGAAATATTTGAAAATCGTTTAAGTGTAGCACTTTCCTTTCTTTAAAAGAGCGGGTTGCTATCAGAAATAATAGTAAGCCATAGTTTTTTTTTTTTTTTTTTTTTTTTTTTTTTTTTTTTTTTTTTTAAAGACATGTTTAGAAAAGAATATTTATACCTTCTGTTCGAACTTCATCTAAAGTCCCGTGCCATTATTGAATGACATTTCTAAGACCGTAGATGTTATCGATACCAGAAGACATGTCTTGAGAAAACAATATTTTTGGTCTTTTTCAAAGTTTTATGATTTTTATGGGTTTTTGTTGATTTTATAATTTTCTATTTTCTTTTGTTGGTTTTATATTTTTGTATTTGGTTTTTGATAAATATTTACAAGATAGAGAAATAGTTTAAGAAGATGATGATACGAGTACCGAGATAAGGAAATCATTCAGCACTTTGTAGAAGATAGAAGTCATCATCTCTTAAACTTTCACCACCAAAGCTTTTGAGGCTCTTGAATCGTCGTCAGAACTTGAGCCTTCAGAAAGTGAGACTTTGGTAGGTTCCCCCCAAACCGACAAACTAAGAACAAATACCATTTCTCCAAGAAGTAGAAGTGAACAAAAACGGTCTCATTGAATGAAGCTCAGCACCCCAAAGAACATGAGAACACCAAAGTAACAAGTTGAAACATTGATCGTCTCAGTGGATATCGAATCCGGAATAACTGATGAAGTCCGATCACATGAACCTGTTGTGCGTCCCCGATGTACACATTACTCTTCGAGATTGACCACTTGTCTTATTCAGGGGAACAATACATCAACATCTTCATTTTACCAAATGCATTCCAGTTATCTTCCATATAACCAATCAACCCATAATGTAAACAAGTACCCAACCAGAGTAGAGACAACAACATCACTAACTGGTTGACTCACTGATCTCCTCTGCGGATGTCAACTCTAGAAAAACTGATTAAGCTCGATCATGTGAATATGTTGTCCGACCCTGATGTACACATATATCTCCCCTGATCGTTGCGATCACATTAGAATCATCATTACATTGTGTACTGATAACGCTACACGCGTCGTTCGGGGTCAAAGGAACTTCCTTTTCTTCGAGCAAGTTTTATAACACCCTAGGCAGTGAACCTAATCGTTTTAGTGTAGTATTAGGGTAAGCCACGGGTATTGATATCGTTCTCTAGGGGAATAGGAATGCTAGTGAGAAGTTACTACGCTAAGGTTGGGGTTGAGGAAGATTATTTTTTATATTTTTTTATGTTTTTTAGGAAATGGAAAGGTACGAATCTCGGGGTTTGGATTTGGGGGTTGGTATTGCTACTGATTACTCTACTTGGCTAATTATCTAATCTAAGGTGTATGTAGTCTATGTCTAATTATTGTGTGCTCGTATGATAGTTTAAAGATGTGTTCACTTAGGTTTTACTGCTCCTTAATTATCTCCTATTGATGGTTGAATTGTCACGTCCTTATTCTTAATTGCGTTGTGTGTCTAAAGTCGTAGGGTATGCGTTTATCCCTAACTCTTTGAAGTTACCAAAGGGTCTCGTCTACAAGACCCACTAGGGTTTATAAACTCTAACTCTAAGGCCTCTTTGGATGGTTTAGCTTACAACCACTCTAAGTGCTATAACCTAAGGTTCACAAAGATTAATCAAGCATTAAGTACACAACGAATGACCTATCGCATTACTAGATCATTAACAATTAAGATAATAGACAACCAATCAATATTCAATAATTAAGTTTCATATTCCCTAAGCAAACACACAAGTAAATTAGCCGGACATGGAGAACATGCAAGCATACACACAAATAATCAAAGACATAATTGAATTAATGAAGTAAAACACTTATCTTGATGTAAGATAGGGTTTGGAACCCTAAAATATTGTACAAGACAGCCTTGGTTCGGTTTAGGTTTTTACTCCAAAAGACTACACACAAATACTGAAAAATTCGGATTCTATATATAAGATTACATATGCGACGGCGTCACCTTATGTTTTGTGACGCCGTCGGATCGCCGTCATTAGGGTTTTGTCTTGGCCACGTTAGTCTTGCGAGGGCGTCACCTTGTGCTTGTGACGCCGTCCTCTTCAGCTTCTGACGCCGTCTGGATTGAATCTAGGCCGTCTGAGTTGCAACGGCCTACTCTTTTAAAGCCTGACACCGTCACTTGAAAATAAGAGATTTGGCTTCTGTCCCGTCACAAAATCCTCCGACGGCGTCGCAGTTAAGCAGTGACGCCGTCACCTTGTCTTTTTAGCAGCTGGAGTGTCTCGATTCTTGACTTTGGCCATTTTCTTCGTATATCCGCGCCTTTTCGTCCAAATAAGCGCCATTACAGCAATTTGCCTTCAAGAGACCTAAAAAGTGAAAATGAACGATATTAAGTAATAACGGATATAAAAGTGATCAAATAAGGGCTTAAACGACCCCTAAAAAAGGTACATTTTAAAACCTTATCAAATATCCCTACACTTGGTATTTGCTTGTCCTCAAGCAAATGTGCTTTTAGCCAATTAATTTATAAGTTAGGGGTCATGAAGCATTGGTTTAAAATAATCCACAACACATATAAGCCCCGCAAAAGTCATAACAAGCACGGAAATTACATACTTGCACCTCACATGGGGTGTTTGGATACTCACATCTCTCTCGGGTGTATATGAAATATAACAAGTTGGAAATGGAAGATTAAACACTCATTAACCGGTCCTAGTACATAGATTACCATAGGCTTGAGAATAGATCAAACCTCCATCGCTTTGGCGTAAGCACCTAGGAAAGAATATCAAAGAGGTCTTTAAAGGGTTGTAATGTTAGGCTTACGGTAAGGAAACAAAGGGTTTGGTGGGATAGGCTATTTAGTGGTGGCAAGTCAAAAATCTTTATGTTACAAGCATACGAAGAATGGCGTTGCTAAGCCAAGACTCGACACTCTAAACTCTAGATAACTGAAACAAACAAACATAAATTTAAAGGATAGATGTAGGATGGTAGCCCGTATGTTTTTTTTTTTTTTTTTTTTTTTTTTTGAACACTCTATTTTTTTCTTTTCTCTTTTTCTAATTTTTTTTCGATTTTTTTTTCATACACTTTTACTCTACCATCCTCTACAGTAACATCAAAATGATAGGGATTTATAGGCACATCCCTACACTTGAGTTTTTATTACTCTAACACTAATTTGACCCGAATTGAAAAGATCAAAACACTTGGGGTATGTTATTACGCAAATTAGGGAATTTAACGTTCCCTTCCAATCATTTTATAAACTTTAACTTTTCCCATAAGTCCCAATCGTCCCAAAACTATGTACAAAGGATATGACTCGACTTAGCAACTCATGCAAGTAACTAGATAATTGAACTAAGGGTTTAGGGTGATAACAATAATGCACTAAAAGTGAGTGCATACAGGGTAGGCTAAGGCGATTTGGGTGTATATTTGGGGGTGGGGTGTAAACAATGCTCTTCATTGATATTCCGGAAAAACAGAATCATCACGAGAACCGCGAAAAGGATAGGCTCTGAGGGGTTAACTAGGGGTATCGTGTACTAAAGATGAGTACAACGCAAAGGTGTGGGGGTGTTAGGAATTAGAAATTCCCGGTATTAAAGAGTCGGTCACCTCAAGTATATGTAATCGTTAGAAAGCTCGTAGTCGTAGTTCTTTTAAGTTAAGTAGTAATTTAGCTAAGTAACACCGTGGAGGACGGACGGGTCTTTACCCACTGTATGCCTGATCCACAGCCCAAAGTGTGGCGAGTTATGTAAGACTATAAATACTCTCTACCTTCCAAGGTAGAGAGTTGGAGCTAATAATAATATCTTTCACTTTCTCTCACTAAGTTCCCTAAACCTCTAACTTTCTCTCTCTAGAATTCCATCTTATTCGCCACCTTGTGTTATGGTTTGATGTGTATGTGAAAAGTTATATCTTACAGGGGGAATTACTCAACCGATGTGGAAGAAGTAATTATATTACGGGTATCAAACAAGGGTTATCCTAATGCCTCTTATCATTTAGTTATTCCTAACTACACAAGTGTAGTCTTACTAGCGATCTCGGAATGCATCACAAAACAAGTTCTAGAATCTATTATACTACCGGTTCACACTCGAAGCATTAAAGTGGAATGCTTTAATTCCTACAAATCTAAGGGCGATCCTCACATTTTAGGTGGAATTTAAGTGGTAAAGGGTTTTTGTGCTAGTCATATAACTTCCTATCCATGAGACGCTTTATTAAGACTAATGGCACACTCCTATATGTCATGAAAAATTTTAAATTTGGTGCCAAAATTACCCTAACCGATATTTCTCATGGTTTATTACACAAATGAAATTGGACAAAGCAAACAGTCAAGAATAAGCATAGTTTCAAAGTTCCCGTTTTATTTTCCCTCCCTACACTTAAACTGAACATTGTCCCCAATGTTCCCCGAAAGTATTAAAGTTATGATAATGGAAGGTAATTAAAAACGAAAGAAACTAGTACTCCCCTGATTAGCTCGGTAGGATCCGTGTGAAGTGGTGGTTAAATCTTTCTTCAAGAAGAATGTTTGCGTGAAAAACTCCTTCTCATCTTATGTATCTTCTTCTTGACAAATTAAACCTGCACACTTGAAGAAAACAAACGAAACCTTCGCGTAAAATCGGCGGTTACAATATATATATGACTCTACTAAACTAGGATATAATGCTTGTGGAATGGATGTTTACAGATTTTCTGAAAAATTAAGACCTGGAAAATTCCAAAAATTTATAAGTAGCACATAAAACGAGAAAAAATAGTAAGTTGTTTCTGCTCTTCCTGACGCCGTCAGGTTGCGATCCTGACGCCGTCAAGTTATCATGACAGAAACTGGTCTGCGATTTTCTGGAAAAACATCTGGAAATTTTTTTATCTTTAAAATCTGGAAAAATTTCCTACAAAGCATCCATTATGACTCGATAAAAGCATTTGACTCGAACAAACACACATGTATATCTTTTAAATAATTGTAATTCTCATGTTCACGTTTCTTTTGAAAACGTATGTAATCCTCCCTACACTTATCCCTTATGTAAAATACCTTTATATGTAATTAAGACGAGGTTAAAGACAAAATAAAGCATTTTTACAAATTTAAACATGAGAATAAACAATCAATAAAAAATACATGACACATAAATAAACAATCCAACCATGCAATTTAGATAAATCACACCACATGCAAATACACATACACATCAAATTGTTCAAAGTTCACCACAAAGTTAAGATATCCTAAATTATTACATGCCCAAATAAAAATTGTGTCAACAACCAACCATACTTAACCATAAACAATCCTGTTGTTCCCCGTTCACTATTGTTTAAAACAGTTTAAGTTTATAAAACAAGTTAAAAGTGAACTATGACTGAAATTAACATAAAGAAAACACACTAAGTAATTTTCAACATCATATTCTTATTAGAAATAAATCAACAAAGAATACGTTACCCAAGTACTTGCGGAATAGTACTTGGGATTGAAATGACAAAGTTGGGTGATTCCTCTCTAAGCTCAGGCTATGTCTGAGCACAACTCTTAGAGCTCACTGAGCTATCTCAGGAACTAAGTTGTATTTGGAGGAGTGAAAAGATGGCTTGCGTGTATGTGTTTTTACAATTCACAAGCTTAACCTTTTCACTCCATCTCTTATGCTATTTATACATGTATGATATTTGACTCTTTCCTAAGTGACAAACTGACATCATACAGAAGACAAAATACAGATGTATTTTGTCTTTGTTTACAAAGACTATTCTAGGTAAGAGACAAGACTACTTTCCTAAGTTCAGTGATGACACTGAGCCTGATCTTTTGCCATTCAGGGAAAGTTGACTTTGGTTGATAAGGACTTCGTCTTATCTGATTCAACCTTTCCCGCCTTGTCCCGCTCTTTCTTCAGTCTTTACATCCTTCAGTCTTCTACTTCAGTTTGTCTTCAGTGTAAGAAGTTGGAGAGGAATCTTAGGGATTCAGTGAGTTATTGTCATCACTCACTGAATCCATCATTTTCTTCTTGACTCAGTCTTCACCCTTTAAGTTCCGCCTTACTGAGTGGAGAGACTTCTTCTTTGCCTCTTACTGAGTATCCTGAAGACGACTCACTGAGAGACTATGCACTCAGTGACCTGTTTGTGTTAACGGAATAATTACTTAGGCTATTTTCTATTCAAATCCTAGATTAAGGGGTTTGGGTATTTACTGAACCCAACAGTCTCCCCCTATTTGGATATACAAATAGCCTAAGTGGTTGATCAGTGTAAGTGAGCAAGAGGCTTCTTCTTACACTGAATGTACTAATGAATAAAATAAGGAACACTGAGTAAATGAATAAAACATACATCGTTTATTGATCAGATTACATAGTTCCTATCACTAGTACAAACGATAAAACAAAATGATGTCAATCCAGATGGATACCCAGTGCTTCAAGCTTCACTTTCTTGGTGATGAGTGTTTCCCTGTCAGGATGGTCTCTGATCTTAGCGTTCAGGTCTTGACAGAACCTGACGTTTGCTGGGGATTGGATCTGAGAGGCCACAGGAATATAGCTGATCATTGCAGCTACTCCAGCCTAATCAATGTCACTCCATCTTTGAAATGCAGGGTTCCCGTAGACATCAATGTGGAATAGCCCTCTTTCAGGCTCTTCAATCACTAGACAGTTCACAAAATTTACACCCTCAGGCAGTTCTCTGTTGCATTCAAGGCCAGGTACTTTGATCTCAGGTTGGAAATCAACTCTTTTCCTTTTGCCAGTAGAAGCTTGTGGTTGAGATCCTTGAGGTGCAGTCAAGGCAGGCTGAATTCTCAGTTGGGTTGGTGCTTCCCTCAGCCTTTCATATCTTTTGCTAAGCATCTTCATCAGCTCCTTGACCACCTTGTTTTGCTTCTTTCCAATGATCGGACCAAGTTCATCAAGTTCAGTGATCCCAAAGTCACTGAATTTTAAGGGATCATGAACCTCAAAGTGTCTTTTGTCATCTCCTCTGTAAACATTCATAGCCAATGGTTTGGTGTTGGGAATGATTTTAACATCAGTGATTTTTTCAGGAAGCCTTCGGCTGGTCATTGTCCAGTTATATTCTTTAATTCTGCTTTGCCTGAGAGCTTCAGTTTTCTTTCTCTTTTCTTCATACTGAGCTCTCATTGCAGCCATTTGAGCAGCCTGAGCTTCCATGAACTTCTGTCCTGCCTGACCCTTTTTGAGCTTGCTTGCATCTATTCCCACATTTTCAGCTTCTTCGGCAATCACTTTGGTCAATGCCTCCTTAGTCTTCTTTTCATCCTCAGCTTGTTTCAATTTCCTCTCTTCTTTAGCAAGGTGTTTGGTTAGCTGTTGAGGAGTGAAGAGGTATTCAGGGTCACCGATTTTGTAGGGAATCCTCTCAGGCTCAGTAGTTGTCAGTATGCCTTTGCCCTTGTCCTGTCCTGAGGAAGATGATGCAATAATGGGAGGTGGTGTTGTCATGATTGGTGTTAAGACTGTCAGTGTTGTTGTTGTTGCTTGAGGTGGAAGTGATGAGATTGGTACTGCAGAGACTGGTGCTGATGATGATGATGTTTGAGCTGCTGAGACTGGTGGTCTTTGCTCCCCCTCAGTGTGAAGAGGAGTTTCTTCAGCAGTATTCTCCCCCTCAACTGTTGCCGTAGCGTCAGTGAGGGCAAGAGTTGGAGTAGGTGCTGAGGGGGACTGACCAGCTTGACCTTTGAAGGCCTGATAGATTTCAGTCATCATGGCCTTTATTTCTGAAGTATCTGCTTGAAGACCAGTGACCTTTGCATCCAAGTTCGCATGAGATAACTCCAAGGCAGTCATTCGTGGACGAAGATTCCAAGCCATAGAAGACGAGGCCTGAGTCAAGGTTGCTACCTGAGTGTTCAGTGAGTCCATGGTGGTCTGAAGAGTCTGAACTGAAGTTTGAAGACCCTGAACATTTGCAGACTTGAGCATCTCTATAAGGTCAGTGAGCCTGGATGAATTTTTTGCATATGCCTCAGTGTCCTCCAGCACTTTGGCATTGAGCGCTGGGTCTTCTTTGACAGCGTCCCTGATTTCATCAATCGTAACCCCAACTGTCTGAAGATGCTTGAGGAACTTAACCATGTGTTCATCCAGGTTGACAAGATGGTGGTACATAAGATCTCTGTGCTCATGAACATTTTCGTTGAAGGTGAGCACATCAGATCTAAGGTCAGCGTAACTGGCAGCAGCTTCAGTGTGTTGATCCCAAAACTGTTCAGTAACCCCAGAAAATAGCCTCCTTGAAGCCCTACTGATCCACTTAACCAGTTGTCTTTCAGTGAGTGGAAGAACATTGTCAAATCTTTTAAATTCGTCAGAGCTGGAGGAGGAGACTGAGTCATTGTCTTCAGTTTGAAAAGGTGACTCAGTCTGCGCTTGTGGATCAGGCTGAGGCTCTTGTTCAGTTTGAACCTCAGCGTCCACTTCTTCTCCTGCTGATAAGATTTCTTCATCACTTTCAGCAAGGTCATCATCAGATTGTAGCAACTCAGTAACCTCTGCAACAGTTAACAAGGGAGTGGGAATGGGTTCCATATCAGCGGGTGGTATTGATCCCTCTGAGTTTTTGTCCCCCGTGGACCCCTCGGACACTGGTGGGAGTTTCCCAGCGTCTTCTCGGGAGTCAGGATTGGTTTTGGGTTCCGTATCGGCGGGTTGTTTCTTTCCCTCCGAGTCTTTGTCCCCCAGTGACCCCTGAGACACTGGTGGGTAATTCCCAGTGCCTTTAGCAGAGTCAGTGAATGTTGTATCCCTATCAGTGGGTTGTTTGTTTCCCCCTGAGTCTTTGGGATCGATCAGTGTGCCCTCAGACAAAGGCTTGGATTTGCTAATGTCATCACTGGGCGAGGTGGAAGGCGCTCCCCTACCAGCGGGTTGTTTGTTTCCCTCTGGATCTTGGGGAGTAGTAGGTGTGACCAAGGGCACTGACTGTGATGTATCAGTGTCCTTCGTTGTCACGGGGGTGGTTGTTGCCTGATCAGTGGGTGTCTTTTTGGTCTAAGGCTTTTTGTGCCTCTTAGGCGGTGCTCCTGAAGCCTCAGGGCCCTGAGACTTTGGTTTAGTCTTAGTCCCAGTCTGAGACTTCCCCTTTCTCTTTTTAAGAGCAGGGTTTGGAGACACTGATCCCTCCTGGTTGTTTACAGCAACCATATGGGCCGTCAATTCAATAGGTGTGACAAGGGATGGGTCCTTTTGAAAGTTTGAAGGACTCAGGATGCCAGGTAAATTTCCAAATTTTTCATCCTGAGTATAATTGGCACCCAGTAACGATTGTAAAGCACAAGAGACAAACCTAGGATACGAAATATACTTCGTCCTAGTTTTGCTCTGTAGCTTCGTTACAAGATCACTGTAAATGATCTCCCCTATGTCGACAGTGACCCCATTCATCAGGCAGTATGCCATCATTAACTGAATAGAGTTAACCTGTTCAGTGGATGAGTGGTTCCCGCCGAGGACCTGAATCACAAAAGTGAAAAGGATCCTCCAAGCCACGGGGAATGAACTTTTAGTGACTGGGGTCTTGTCCAAAAATGTGGGATCCAAAACGATTTGTTTTAACCCATCCTTCACTGTGGAAGGTTCAGGATGGGCGACATAAACACCTTTGTTGTAATCTAACCCTGTTGAAGTGCAAAAAGTTTTGTAATCCAGGGTGTATTGTTGCCCCCCATTAAGACTGAACCTGATGAGATACTCCCTGAGTGGTCTAAGGTTATTCTCATCAGTTGAAGGTGTCGGGTCAAAGGCTATAGCAGTTGCCCAAAACTCCCTGAGGTAGTTTGGGGTACACCACTGAGGGACATTTTACAAAGGCCATTTTGAGTGGGCAGTTGAATAAAAATTTTACAATGTCTTTATAGGTTGGGACATTTTCAGGGTATTCAAAATTACCTATGACATTGTTTGTTTTGAATTCAACGTTTGTGAGATCCCCTACCCACTGAGAAGCAAACTGGAGAGATTATGTTCTAGCCATATCTATTAAAGAAGTTTTTAGGGTTTTAAAAAAACGTTTGGCAAGAACAATCAAAATGTTTAGATCTCTCTAGTTTGTGATGAAAAAACTTTTGTAAATGTTTACAAGGAAGGTTTTCCAAAAGAGATTTTGAGCACACACAAATGTTTTTGAATTTTTTTGAAATGATTTTGATAGAGTTTAGTTGCAGAAAAGATTTGTGTGTGTTGATTGTGTTGGAGAAGAGGGTATTTATAGAGTGATAAGAGGGGTGTTTTGTGCACAAATGGAAAAGTTAAGAGTAGGTTTTTGAAAGACTTTTGAATTTCCCCATTTAATGCTACCACTCCATTACCCGCAGTAAAAATCCCGTTTTTCAAGGGAACAGTTGCAGTGCACAGTAAAAGTGCTCTTTTGCAGAGATAAAATATCAATTTGATATTTTTTGTGAGAGGCATTAAATGCCAAGTGGGATGACAGTAAGACAAAGAGGCATATATTCCCTTATTAAATTGGCATAGTTACCAACCTAAGACATTAAAGTAACTGATACTTGGACCATTTAGTTACTCATTCAATGCTCTTTGTCAAGTGTCAGGGACCCTGAATGAGTCTTACTCATTCAGTGAGAGGTTTATTTTGGATTTTCAGGGAGGACGAACCATTTCAGAGAACTTACTGAGATTGATTTTCAGATACTTGACTTTCAATGTCAAGCATTCCCAATTCAGCTTTCAGTCTCCTGAAGGTAGGTTCATCCAAGGGTTTGGTGAAGATATCACCCAGTTGATATTCAGTAGGGATGAAATGAAGTTCTATGTCTCCTTTCATTATGTGATCCCTGATGAAGTGATATCTGATATCAATATGTTTGGTTCTCTGGTGGAGGACAGGGTTGTTGGAGATTGCAATTGCACTAGTGTTATCACAGAAGATGGGTACCATTTTGTAATGGATGTCATAGTCACTGAGTTGACTTTTCATCCATAATACATTGGCACAGCATCCTGCTGCAGCTACATATTCAGCTTCAGCTGAGGACATAGCCACTGATTGTTGCTTCTTTGCACTCCAACACACCAGTTTTCCTCCAAGAAATTGACAGGACCCTGAGGTACTTTTTCTGTCCATGTTGCAGCCAGCATAATCAGAATCAGAGTAACCCTTGAGATCAAACCCTGAGCATATTGGATAATATAGTCCAAGGTTTGGGGTTCCTTTCAGGTACATGAGTATTCTTTTGGCTGCAGTGAGGTGGGATTCTTTGGTATTGGACTGATATCTTGCTATTAGACAGACTGAAAATTGTATGTCTGGTCTAGTAGCGGTTAGATACATCAGTGAGCCAACAATCCCTCTGAAATGAGTTTGATTGACTGATTTGCCAGTGAGATCAGGTCCAAGGTTGTTAGGTGGAACCATTGGTGTCTTCACTGAGGCATAGTCAAATATCTCATATTTCTTCAAGAGATTTCTGGTGTATTTCTCTTGACTGATGGATATACCTTTATCAGTTTGCTTGATTTGTAGTCCAAGAAAGTAAGTAAGTTCCCCCATCATGCTCATTTCAAACTTCTTTGTCATTAGTTTTTCAAACTGTTTGCAAAGTTTGTAGTTTGTTGAGCCAAAGATGATATCATCAACATACGCTTGGACTAGTATCACATCCTGTTGGGTTCTATAGACAAACAATGTGTTGTCTATCTTTCCTCTGACAAACTTGTTTTGTATCAGGAAGGCTGAGAGAGTTTCATACCATGCCCTGGGAGCTTGTTTAAGTCCATAAAGGGCTTTGTCAAGCTTGCAGACATAGTCAGGGAATTCACTACTCTCAAAGCCTGGAGGTTGCTGAACATACACATCTTCCTTGAGATCACCATTTAAGAATGCACTTTTAACATCCATTTGGTAGACCCTGAAGTTCATGTATGTTGCATATGCAAGGAAGATCCTGATGGCTTCCATTCTTGCAACAGGAGCAAATGTCTCATCATAGTCAATGCCTTCTTGTTGACTGTAACCTTTGGCTACAAGTCTGGCTTTGTTTTTAATGACAGTGCCGTTTTCATCAGTTTTGTTTCTGAAAACCCACTTCATTCCTATGACTACTACATCCTGAGGACATTTGATCAAGGTCATGACCTTGTTTTTATCAAACTGTTGCAATTCTTCTTGCATAGCCTGAACCCAGCTTGGGTGTTTTAGAGCTTCAGTGACACTTTTGGGTTCAATGTCTGATAGGTAATCAGCATATAGACATTCATTGGCTGAAGCTGCAGTTAGACTAGCAGCCATGCTTCTAGTGAGCATGCCCTCAGTGGGTTCACCAATGATGTTTACAAGCTCAATGTCCTGAGATCTTGTCCACTTACTTTGTGGTCTGGGATCTGAGCTTGAAGATGTCACTAGGAGTTCAGATGTGAGTTCAGGTGCAAGAGCCACAGAATCATTTAGAACATCTGTAGAGAGGTCTTGATCAGGTTGAGGATCATGAGTTACAGGTTCCTGATCGTTTGGATCATTGTTGCATATCCCAGCAGGGACAGACTGATTTTCAATGAACTCATTGATGGTTGGTTGGGGTAGGTTGTGGGGTAAGACATAATATGAGATGTCAGCATCAGCTTGATATGAGGAATTGAGTTCAGTGTTGTACTCATCAGGAGGATATCTTGATGAGTTATCAATTCCTATTTCCTCCACTGAGGTGTTGGTGAACCTGATGCTTTCAGTACTTTCATCAAAGGTGACATGAAAGGTTTCCTTAACTTGTTGTCTCCTTGTGTTAAAAACCCTGAAGGCTTTGGAGATCAGTGAGTAGCCTAAAAAGTATCCATCATCAGCTTTTGCATCAAACTTGCCTAGATGATCCTTGTGGTTGTGAATGAACACAGGACATCCAAACACATGAAAATAGCTGATGTCGGGAAGTCTACCTTTGAAGATCTCATATGGGGTTTTATTATGTCTTTTGACAATGATTGACCTGTTTTGAGTGTAACAGGCAGTTTTGACAGCTTCAGTCCAGAAATGTTTTGAGAGGGCTGAGCCATTTAACATAGTTCTAGCAGCCTCAATGAGAGTTCTGTTTTTCCTTTCAGCAACCCCATTTTGTTCAGGGGTATAAGGAGATGAGAAATTTTGAGAAATTCCTTTTTCATCACAGAAACTCTCAAGTTCTTGATTTCTGAACTCAGTGCCATTGTCAGTTCGGATTTGTTTAACAGTAATGTCATTCTGGTTTTCAATCTTCCTGATGAATGACATTATTGTATCAGCTACCTGACTCTTTTTGGAAAGAAAGTATACCCAAGTGTATCTTCAGAATTCATCAACAATGACAAGTGTATACGTCTCATGCTGGATTGATCTGGGACTGACAGGTCCAAAGAGATCCATGTGCAGGAGGTGAAGGCAGCTTTTGATGGAGAAATTTTGTTTGGTTTTGAATGATGCTCTGTGGTGTTTACCCTTTTCACAGGCAGAGCATGGTTTGTCTTTTGCAAAGACCAGTGATGGTAAGCCAAGGACCTTGTTTTGTTTTGCCAGATTGTTGAGGTTTTTGAAGTTTAAGTGTGAAAGTCTCTTATGCCACAGCCAATTGATAGTTTCAGTGGCTTTAGCAAAGAGACACGTTCCATCTTGGGAGAGAGTTGACATGTCAAGCACATAAACATCATCTCTCCTAGGAGCTATCAACACAACTTCCTTGTTGGCATTAAAAATGGTACCTTGTTTATCATTGAATTGTACAATGAATTTTGCATCACATAGTTGACTGGCACTGATGAGATTGTATTTGAGACCGTTGACATAGGCTATTCTAGAGAAAACTATTCCATTGCAGTTTACTGAACCATAACCTTCAGTGGGACATGATGAGTTATCACCAAATACTACCTTGGGCCCTGGTTCCTTTACATACTTGTGCAGATATTCCTTCACACCAGTCATGCTTCTTGAGCATCCACTGTCTAGATGCCAAATAGGCTCCCTGGCATGTCTCTGCACAAGTAGTAAACTGAATTAGTTTCTCTTCGTGACCCACTTACTAGTGGGCTTGGATCTCAAGGTCTCTTTGAAATTTGCAATCGACTCATGGTCAGTGGTTGTGTGCAAGGTGCTACCACATGTTTTGCATTTAGAGGCTGAGGATGACTCAGTGACTCTGGGTTGTTTGGAATTTCTCCTTGCATGAATGATACTGTCATGTTGGGATGTCTCATGAGCTGGATTACCGCATATATCACAGCATGTATTCATGAGACAATCATCCTGATGATGATCATTGAACCCACAGTGAGGGCAGAGAGGAAAAGGTTTTGCTCTATTCTTTGGAGCAGTTTTGGAGGATGAAGCATACTGATGACCAACTTTGGTATAGTTTGCTTGACTGACATACTGTGGATGATCTGCAGTCCTGTGATCATCCTTTTTGCAGATCATGCAAAAAAGGATTCTATAGCAGTTGTCAGTGGTATGGGTGGTGTAATGACACATCTCACACTTTTGTTTGTTTTTGGAGGTTGACTTAGACTTTGAGGAACTGGAGGAAGCTGACTTTGTCTCCTTGATTGGTTCAGGGACCTTTTCAATGGATTCCATTTTTTCAGTAAGCTTCCTCACAAGTTCAGTCAGTTGCTGGATTTGGTCAGCTTCAGTGGGGACAGAGGATGATGAAGTCTCAGCAGGAGTAGACTCTTGTTGGATTAGTTTTGCTTGTCTTTGTAGGATGGTTCTACCAAGTCCAAACCTTTCTTTTGGTGAATGAGGATTGAATTGTAGTGGAGTAAGCTCAGAGCTTGGAGCAGCACCCTGAAGAGGTTTCAGTGGTGGAAGCGGTGCTTGAGATTCTGCTTCAGACTCAGAGATGTGTTCAGTACAACTGGGCACATCAGGGAGTCCAAGCATGCTCTTTAGAGCTTGACTTTCAGGCTCTAGAATCCTTCCAGAATCGAAGTTTGGAAGCTTACTCTCAGGATTAACTCGTTCAATCCATTCACTGGAATTTGAATCAGCCAACATACTTGTAATCATGCCACCAGACACAAATGGCTTAGGAGACTGGTCTTTGTTGAGAGAGTCAGGGAGATGATCTTCACCTATGACTCTCTTCTTGCTACTGGGGGCTCCCACATCATCAAAGACCCTGGGATTCTTAGCAGTCCAACTATTGAGAATATCATTTGCCTTTTTAAGTTCATCTTGAAGATTCTGATTTCTTTTAACTAGTTCAGTGTTTTGAATTTGCAAAGTGACAGCCTCAAGCTTAGCTTGTTTTAAAATAAGCAATTCATCCCTACACTTATTCAATTCAAAACTTAACTTGTTGTACTTAGAAAAAAGATTCAGTCTTTGCTCTTCTACAAACTTAAGGTCAACATTTAGATAATTCATATAAGACTGCCAATCAGAGTCATCATCCATAGAAAGTAAAGTGTTTACCTTCTTCATTGTGATGTTGACCCATTCCCCGTTCCTAGCATGATTCTTCCCAACAGCTAGCTTGTCTTCTTCTGAGAGAGCCATTAGAGCACTAACATGTACCATTTCATCATCCGATGAGATTGGCTCTTCATCCCAGTCAAAGGTTTCAGCAACAAGGCCTTTGTTCTTACCCTGCACAGATTGAACATTTTTTGTTGTTTCTGAGGGACTGGCCTCAAGCAATGCAAGCTTAGCTTTTTCTTTCTTATACTTAGCTTCATAATCAATGGTTTTGTTAAGATCAGATTTGTTTTGAACATTTTGATGAGACTGATAGATTTTTGGTTGAAATTTGCTAAAGCCTGAAGACTGATTAGATCCTGATGGTTTGTAAGAGGGTTCAGAAGTTGTTTTTGAAAAACAGTCTTTTGCAAAATGGCCTCTTTTATGACACTTGTAGCATTCAGTGTCTTCAGTTGCTTTAGCAGTTGAAAAACCTTTGTTTCTTTTTATAAACCTTCGAGAGTTAGCGAGGAGTGCCCTTTCCTGAAATTCAGCATTCAGGTCACTTAGGTACTCCTCACTTGATCTCTCATCAGGCTCATCATCTGAGTTTTCTTGGAAATCTTGAACTACATTGTTAGAAAAGAAAGCAGTTGATATTGGTGATGAGGTAGTGGTCAGGGACTTCTTGACTTCCTGAGACTTCTTTAAGTCAGGGTATCGTCTGTTGATGAGGTTTTCCTCATAGACAAATTTCCCATAAATTTCAGGAAGCTCAAGATTTTGGATATGATTAGCATTCCTGAGTCCCTGAGAGAAATTCAACCACTTCTCAGGGAGACTGTTTAC
>BPTQ01000006.1:159614238-159749451 GCA_019973895.1 Chrysanthemum seticuspe
ACGGTAAAAACAAACTAGTTATTAATGAAGTGATGACCAGGAATAATCGAAAATTGAAAAATTATTTTTTGGAACTTTTTCTGAATTAATTGCAATTAAAGCTTATTAAAATGATTAAAAACTGATTTTAATAAAGAAAAATACTAAACAGTAACTAAAAATTATGAAAAATACAGGGAAATCCTAAAATAATATTCTAAAGCTGAGAAAAATGAGAAAACAAGGGCTTATGAGGGAGAATCTAAGGCTGCTATGTAACTGGATATGAAATAAGCACTAGAAATAAGCTATTAAGCACTAGAGTGATACCAACTGATTATAAAAGCTAGGCAATACAAAAGCTACTCTAAAACATCTGAATGCAACTACTCCTAACTGCTAAAGCATTCTACCTATGATCTAAGCTAACTGTTGCATAAGCAGAACAAGCTAATCTGACCCTAAGTTTAAGCTGTTACAACAGCTTATTCAGTAAGCTAAAATGAAAACCAAAAGCACAATCCTCAAGACCACCAGCCAGAGATACTATAACCAAATTTGCAGCTAATAAGGACCAGTAGTGAAGTAATTATTGATCAAACAAAAATGGCATACATGGACATCAAGGCTGCTGAGACAGAACAGTAAGACAGGTAGGTACTTTAAGCTAATGTAACAACTAATTCAATAAGCTAAAACAAAAACCATGAATGTGGTCTTAAAGACCACCTAGCCTACTGCAAATTTGCCAAATCTTAAACCCTAACTAGCTGAAATGAAGAGTATGCATCAACTGCAAGTTCAGCAGAAACTAGTTCAACCCTGGAATTTTGACTTTTAAAACAGACATGCTACTTTGACTTTTCTGAGATTCAGATGCAATTGAGGGACTGATATGGATTAAATAAGATGTTATGAGACTAAAGCAAACTAGTTTTACTGATTCTAAACCTATATTAGATGATGACAGTAACTGATTTCCAACAGTAAGCTCACAAGAACAGATTTGAGCCAAAGTTGACTATGAGCACAAATGAAAGTAAAACAAAGACAGGAATGGATGCATATAACCATATAACACCTAAAGCAACAGATCTAAACCATTATTCTAGCCTCTAAAGCAGTTTAACAAAGCAATCTAAACACCTATTTATACTAACTAGAAACAAGTAAACCACTGCAACCATAAAGGAAATAAGCTCAAATTAATCCAACTACTCAAAGCACATTTAAAATCATTAATATAACAATCTCAAAACAGATTTAATACCAAAATGCATTTGATTAAGGAAATTGACTTGAACTGAAAAGCGAAATATAAACTCACTTGGGTCCAGCTGGTGTACAAGCTAAAACCAAACCCAATATCAATGTATCAAACCATTTCCAACCCAAAACCAAACTGCATCACCCACATACCACCACCATTTCCACTTTTGGCCATTCTGTTGACTTTTGTTGACTAGTAAGCAATATTGTCTCAATCTTAAACACAAGCTTATAAAAAGCTATTATTAGCTAATATAAGCTTGTTTCAACTTATAAACAAGCTTATTGAAGCTTGGGGTTCAGAATTAAGAATTGGAAAATTCAACAGTAATCATGAACTTTGAAATAAAACCATAAACTGGAATTGAGAATTAAAATGAGTTGCAATACAATTTAATAACTTTGTTGGATACAAATCAACTAGAAAACATAATTGAAAACTAATTAAGACCTAATAAATTTAGAAACGACATACACTTTTTAAAAAACTAAAACTAACTATCCTTGATGCATCCTCTTGTCTCTTTTTATGCTCCAACTTTCTTCTCTCTCCTTTCTGAGCACTTCCCAGCAACAATATGAGCCATAGATTGGCTAGAACTCATCTTAGCCGTTTGTTGGAATTTGGCGCCAAAACCTGTTTTTGATATTAGAGACAGGGAAAGTGATGCATTTAATGAGGTTGGATGTTAGGTGAGGTGGGGGGAGACAATGGGTGAAGTAGGGGTGGCAAAGAGGTGGCTGGAGGGGGGGAAGACAGACAAGATTGTCGGGGATGACAGGTTTTAGGGGCGGGTTTTGTTTATTTAAACACTGGGTTGGTCGGGTCATGGTATTGGACCGGGTAAAAGGAATTGGGCCGGGGTTTTTAGTTGGGCTTGGGTAATTATTTAGGGTCCGGCTTGGTTTGTAATATTAATAACACAAGGACCTCTAGTGTAATATTTGGAATTCCAAGGACCAAACATGTAACTTATGAAGAGTAGTCAAAAGGGTTGGTCTTGCCAAACTTAAATAATCCAAGGGCTAACTTTGACATTTTTGAAACTCCAAGGATTAATTTTGAACAATTTAAAAGCCCAGGGACCAAAACTGTAATTTTCTCAAAACTTTTAGATTTTTCACCAAAGGACTAAATATGATAATTTATGATTTCAAAAGGACCTTTGGTGACTTTTCTTTTAAAATTATGACTCAGGGACTATTTTTGACAATTTTAGAAACTTGGGGGACTAAAACTGCAATTTTTGCAAATTTGATATGTTTTTCATCTGATTTTGATATTTTTGCATTTAAAACACATAAAACACTGATTTGTGATATTTTGATCATTTTGATGTGTTTCTGAGTGTTTTCAGATGATTTTGCAGTTTATTTTGTACAAAAATGATGAGTATTTACACACTCATCAGGGTACATCAATTTCAGCCATTTAGGATCCTAATTTAAAAACTTTTAGAGCGGCCTAAAAACGAGTTTTATAATTAGCCTTGCTCTGATACCACTTGTTGTTCCCCGTTCACTATTGTTTAAAACAGTTTAAGTTTATAAAACAAGTTAAAAGTGAACTATGACTGAAATTAACATAAAGAAAACACACTAAGTAATTTTCAACATCATATCCTTATTAGAAATAAATCAACAAAGAATACGTTACCCAAGTACTTGCGGAATAGTACTTGGGATTGAAATGACAAAGTTGGGTGATTCCTCTCTAAGCTCAGGTTATGTCTGAGCACAACTCTTAGAGCTCACTGAGCTATCTCAGGAACTAAGTTGTATTTGGAGGAGTGAAAAGATGGCTTGCGTGTATGTGTTTTTACAATTCACAAGCTTAACCTTTTCACTCCATCTCTTATGCTATTTATACATGTATGATATTTGACTCTTTCCTAAGTGACAAACTGACATCATACAGAAGACAAAATACAAATGTATTTTGTCTCTGTTTACAAAGACTATTCTAGGTAAGAGACAAGACTACTTTCCTAAGTTCAATGATGACACTGAGCCTGATCTTTTGCCATTCAGGGAAAGTTGACTTTGGTTGATAAGGACTTCGTCTTATCTGATTCAACCTTTCCCGCCTTGTCCCGCTCTTTCTTCAGTCTTTACATCCTTCAGTCTTCTACTTCAGTTTGTCTTCAGTGTAAGAAGTTGGAGAGGAATCTTAGGGATTCAGTGAGTTATTGTCATCACTCACTGAATCCATCATCTTCTTCTTGACTCAGTCTTCACCCTTTAAGTTCCGCCTTACTGAGTGGAGAGACTTCTTCTTTGCCTCTTACTGAGTATCCTGAAGACGACTCACTGAGAGACCATGCACTCAGTGACCTATTTGTGTTAACGGAATAAATACTTGGGCTATTTTCTATTCAAATCCTAGATTAAGGGGTTTGGGTATTTACTGAACCCAACAAATCCATAAACAAATACATGGATCACTGGGGAGGGGGTCCATAACGGTAGTCATAACCAGGAGGGAGGTGGCCCAGGTATCCATAAGGCGGGTAATCCTCCTCCCGCCCGGGAAATGGATCGATCTGCAGGTGTGGGTCAAGCTGATCATGCATGGACAGATGTTTCATCTGTCTGACGGTATGATCATATGTCCAGCTAGCCCTATGATCCTGCTGCGCCATCCACGTGTCCATACGGCCCATCCACGCTCCCTGGTGGGCCTGCCAATATCCTCTGGACATGTGTCTGTAGGCGTCAGCGGAGCTTCCTGCTCCATCCCCCTGCTGGTATGCTGTCGTCTGTGGCTCGTCATCATCGTCATCATCACCAAACTGAACATTGGGCTGAGCACGGAACCATGCATAGCCCCTACCATAATCCAAGATGACCTCCATTGCCTTTAGGGATTTAGCCCTGACGACCCTTGGTGCTGCCACCACATTAAGGTATGCGGGTGCCTCCCCTGCCAAGATGCCAAAGGACTGGGCCAACCGGGTGACAAGCATGCCTCCATACACCCTATCCTCAAACCTCATCCCACTAGCAGCCCTCAAGTAATCGGCCAACCAGAATGGGATGTTACAGTGCACACCCTCGGCCAACATGCAGTAGAGATAGAATAGATCTGGTAAAGTGACACGATGACTCGTGCCCTGGCGCCCTGTGATAGAGAAAGTGAGGCAACGGTGCACGATCCTAATCCGTGGATCCCGGATCTGAGAGGCGAGGGTACTCCCAGTAACGTACTCCCCATTAGCTATTGTGTTCCAAAACTGAATACCCAACATGTCGTCCCTATGGGTAATCCCAACTGCCAATCTAGCCCTAAAAACATCGCTCTCAGTATCCCCAGCAGCATACAGTCCCAATATCCATCTAAACTCAAGTACCGACATAGCCCTCCATTCTCCACCTAACCTAAATCGGACCCCCTGAAACTCAATGTTATCCCGACATGAATTAATATCCATCAGATAAGATGCGTGAAATTCACGCACCAACTCGCCCTACACAGGCTCACGCATCCTAAACAGCCTTTCCCACTGGGGGTAAGTGAACTTGTCCCTCCTAAAACTGTTCGAGAACTCCCTAGCCAGATCATGCTCCTCAAGAAATCCCCAGTCCACAACAGCCCCTGAGTCAATAGTTTGATGAAGCAAATCATTATAACGGGTTTGGCACCCTTCCTCAACAATTACTCCCCACCCAGCAATCGTGTCAGCTATGTTCTCCTGGGTACTAGATGTTAGGAATTAGAAAATTCCATAGTGAAGAGTCGGTCACCCCAAATATTATCTAGCATAAGTTAGCTCGTAGACTTGTCGTTATTTACGTTATTATGTAGTTAATTAGTTAGTCAGTAGCGTAAAAAAGTTTAGTGCAACACCGTGGAGGAAGGACGGGTCTTTACCCACTGTATCCCTGATCCACAGGCCGATAGGAGGTCGTGTAGTCTGTAAGTATAAATACCCCTTCCATCCATGGAAGGGGTGGTGCTTCTCATTTAATCTAATATTCCCTTTGTGTAAACCTCTAGCAAGAACACCCTCTCTCTCTACTAACTCTCTAACTATGGCAAACATGTATTTTGATCATCCAAGACCACCCAAATCATCAACACAATAAATATTTCGATCCTACAATTGGTACCAGAGCCAAGGTTATTGTGTTGTAGTGATTTGTTGTGGTCTTTTGATTATTGTTAAAACTGTTTTAGTACTGTGTTTGTGGTCGGAAAATTCTTTGTCCTGTTATTGTGTAAAAACAGCTTCTAACATGCTTTCGTTGTATCCTTTTGGTCAAAAAAAATCGTGGTCCGAACAAAGTTTACAATGTCTGTTTTATGTCATTTTTTTTGTCCATAACAGATATGAGTAATACCATCTGCCTATGTTTTTATTGTACCAATCTTTAACCGTGATAAATTCGTGGACATCTGGTCTGTTTTTTAACAAGTCAAACTGGGTCAAAAATGGGTTATAAGAAGCAGCTTTTAAGTCATTTTCTGGGTTTTACAGCTTGTTCGGATAAAATGGTCATATGTCTCTTCATAGCGACTTGTCTTAGAGTCCAGATGCAATGTTTTTTTTACTATAGCGACTTGTCCTGTTATTTGTGTACTCAAAGCATGTTGACTATTTAGTCAACTGCAGCTAGCGACTTAGTCGTAGCGACTTAGTCGTAGCGACTTAGTCGTAGCGACTTGCGTCTATCTAGCGACTTGGACAGAAAACATACAGATGAAGAAGAGGATGGGCTTTGACCACGACAACAAAACAAATACCAATACCATTCAAGACTCTTGACCTCAGTTTCATTAATAAACATCATCAGTCCACGTTTAATAAGACTCGATCTTGTTCACTAAACAACTATCAACAACCCTCGAAACCATCAACTTGTCTCAACTATATAACTCGACAAGACATCAACTGATCTCAGAATATCCTCTCGTGTCACTTAATGAATTATCAATACTGCTAAGAGTCTTAATCACGAAAGTTTTTCATCATCGACCCTACTATGATTCTATACGAAATTAATGAAATGAGTATAACAAGAATGTTATCACATCTCTTTGGTTCGTTTTTATGGAAAACAAAAATTGACAACGACATCACAACAACAGATTATGTCTTACCCGAGACCTATTTTAAGATCTTGAAGCCATCTCCATAACCTCGTGCCATCTCTGTGGCGAGGTCACTACATACGAATGAACACCCATGTGCTATGATTGATGTGTGATATGTCGATTTAGACTCAAAACTGTGATGGGAAAAATGATGTTAGTATGTAGTAACTTGGATTGATGGGGAAGAATGATTTGAGTGAGATTTTGTTTGATAAACATTTTCTATGTGGCGGATTATTTTGGGTTTGGATATTGACTGTGTTTTGTGAGAGGCGATGTATCTGGAAAATATATTAGGTTTACACGTTTTTAGGGTTGGATGAAGTGATTAAGTGGCTTATATACTCCCCGTATATTAGGGCAACTCACATATCTGGTGTAAGAAATGGGCTTGAGAGGTGGGCCGATTGTGTATCACTTTGTCGTGGGCCAAGATAGTTTGTGTTGGGTTGCATTTCATTTAATTGGATTAAGAGGTATTTCGTGTGTGATGTATTTTAATTGGAAAGTTAATATGCTATCATGACATGTGAACGAAAACTGAAATGAGGGTGCTACTGATAATATTTTATGTTAGATGTGTATAATGTTGTGATAATATTTGGCACAATGTGTGGTTGTGAGATCAGTTGGATAAGACTTGGACTTGGATGTGGATGTTGGTTAATTTGGGCTTCTCTAAATTGTATCGTGTGTCAAATGACATAAATGTGATTTGTGACTATGAGATTTAGTGTGATGATGAGAATTGTTGAGTTATGCCTCTTGGTACTTTGGTATATACATTTTCATGGATAATAGTTTGGCGCGATTTGAAATTGTTTATTTGATTAAAGCTGACTGCGGGGTTGTTTGTACTTGGTATTTCTTATTCCACTGTGAAGTGAGATTTTCCGGGCGCGTTTGCTTATTTCACCTTCTTTCTTTCTACCATTCCGCGAAGATGACTTGTTTGGGCATTTATAGAGTGTGATAAAGACTTGGCTATTTAGTTACGGTTGTGATTCTTTCTCACTTATCCCACAACGTTGCTATCACTTCGGTGTCTCACTCAGTTGAGAATGTCAAGAGGTTTTGTACATTGGGTACACCGTTTCTTCTTCACAAGGATTAGTACAAGTTTAAGTAACAAATCTGGGGACGTTCACTTCATGATCAAGTTTGACATATCGGGTTTGCTTCACCAGAAGGTCACAACATTAGCCGACAGAATTCGTGAATGATGTGTTTGCCAAAGTGGTTATTGGATGATTGATGATATTGTTGATGTTGGGGTAAGAATCGTTGATGAACCACTGCATGTTCCCCCTAAAACCGATATTCACCGAAACCCAAATTGTCATAACATATTCAAGATGATATTGTTTACGGTTTTGTCTTGATTTTGTAAAATCCCGCGAAAGAACCTATTTCTCGGTTTAAATCATAGACTTGTAAAATCCCGTGACAATGGAAACATCCTGGTATTAGTAAAGTGCATTTCCGGATCTATCTTACGGTTTATTCTTGGTTTTGTAAAATCCCGCGAAAGAAACTATTTCTCGGTTTAAACCATAGAGTTGTAAAATCCCGTAATGATGGAACCGTCCTGGAGAAAGGAAAGTGTATTTCGGGATCTCATTTGATGCTGGTGCTACGGTTTCTGCTTCGAAGAAGGGATAAAAGGGTGTACTTCATGAATTGGATGTGTGTTTGGATATTCGTCATGGCGGTTTGGTTACTTCAAAGTTTTACGGGGTTATGCTCATTAAACCATGGTCGGGATGAAACCATTATCATAGTTCACTTATAAAGTCAAAGGAGGCTAGATTTGAGCTTTTAATCAGAAGATGTGACAACGGCGTTAATTCACTATTATTTGTTTGAGGTTGAAGTGAAATATCACGGGCAAGTGTACTTACTATCTGAAGGTATCGCGGATGGTTGGATGAAGATTCTTCAAGATCCTTGTTCGAGCTTATTATCAAAAATGAAGACTTGGAAATCTAGTTATTGTTGGGTGTCTTTTACCTTCTCTTTTACCACTTGGGGGAATTGGGCTCATACCACCACAAAATAACTATCACTTTAAGGAGTTACGTTGTAGTGCTCAGTGTCACATTCAATTGTGGATTTTCAAGAGGTAATGTACGTCTATTACTTGATGGTTGGTTGGTTGAAGAGTATAGAGTACTTAAGAGATTCAATGGAGCATGAATTCTCGGCACCGCTCTTTGTTACATATGTGCAAGTTTAAGTCACGAGTTCGGGTTAGTTTACTTCAGGGTCAAATTCATCATATTGGGTTTTCTCCATCAGCTGTCACGACAAAGAGCCTACTGAATGATAATGGGGTTGATTACATGTTTTTCATTTTAGAGAGAGAAAAGAGAGAGATTATGACGTCTGTTCACATCAGTTCAGGCCTCGTACTCAAAAGAAAAGAAATGTGTACGTTTCAGTGCGCATTATCTTCGGAAGAAGAGAAATCTTCTTATGATGTTTGAACACAACAGCTCAAGCCTCGTACCTCAAAGAAAAGAAAAGTGTACGCTTCAGTGCGCTTTATCTTCGGAAGAAGAGAAATCTTCTCATTAATGACCATTCTCATCAACATGCTTCATACTTTTTCCATGCGCTTCAGTCATCAAGTGAACCGGGCTACTGTAGATTGTTTTCTGATTCCCATTTCTCAACTATAATGACGATGGCGACATCCTGTGCTAATTTTGCGGGGGAGAAGTGTGAATAGACTACATTTGGATGATGTTCACTTATTTAGTCAAGAATGGCATCTCCGTATGCAATTCTTGAGGGGGAGAAGAAGTGTGAATTTTTTGCATTGTTGATTGAAATTTGAGAATATAAATGGTCATACGGCTCTAAACTCATGTCAGAACCGAGCTTCTTCTTATCGGGTCATCTTCACATGGAGTTTTTCTCTTCTAAGAGCCGTTAGTTGACATCTTCACTCGGATTGATGAGTTTATCGACAAAGTGCTTCCGGTTAATGCTTCACGTATACATCAACATGATGATTCCGAACAATCTATCTGTTCATGTTTGATGTGATTGGTAGTTTGGTGTTACCATCTTGTGTGTTCGTTGCGGCCTGATTGCTGATTTCCTTGATGAACATCTTTCTGTTCTTGTTTGATTGGGAGGGATTTTAGTTAAGGGGATTTGCAAGATGTAAGTTAATTGGGATGCTTTTTGGTGGGATGCTTTTTGGTATGAGTTGAAGATGTTAACTATCTATTCCCCAACTGCACAATCTTGAAGAAGGTCGAGTCTACAGTCTGTTCTACATTTTCTGCTACATGTTAGAAGACTAAAGACGAGTTGCATTTAACGATCTAAAGACTTCTTCTTAATCTGGGCATTTATCAAAAAGATTGTCGGTTTAGGGGAGAGCACTAATTGGGGAAGAGTGATATGTCGAATTTAATCCCCAATTAGACTTGCTCACATTATTTAGCATGTTGATTCTCACAAAGACTTCAAGCGATCTTCTCAACAAATTTCTAGTATACGGGCTTACAATGAGTTGCTAATTCTGAAGTGTCTAAACCAGCAAGGGGAAAGGAGACTCACATCTAAACACAAAGCGAGTAAACTTGATGAACTTAATTCTTCTAAGAGATTGAAGATATCCCGGGAAGACAAATGTTATTACCGCAAAGAAACTCAAGGTTTGACTCATGACGAGTAAACTTGATGAACTTAACTCTTCTAATTAATTGAAGATATCCCGGGAAAACAAATGTCATGACCGCAGAGAAACTCAAGGTTTACTCATCAAGGCTTTGTGTGTTATTATTCCAACGACGTGGGGGAAGTGATGTAATAGAAAGTTTCTGAAGATAAAAGAGGTACACAAGTGTGTGATTCATTAGGGAGAGAGATTTTGTACATTGGGGATGCTCAGCTGTTTCACTTGAGTGCTTAATCAGTGATTCAGAGATATAATCACTTATCCCGGAGTTGACATCCGCAGAGATTGTCATCCGCAGAGATAATCAGTGACTTGGCATGCTTCTTCAATGTTATCAGTTACTAATTCCTTGTGTATTGGTATACTTCGGATAATTGAGCTTCATACACGATCATCAGGGAAGAAAAATGTGAACATGGGGAGATGTTTTCATTCCCCTCATGATGTGTATTCGGGAGAGCTCTTGGGTATTGGTGTACTTCGGGTTCTTGAGCTTCATACACGTTCATCAGGGAAGAAAAATGTGAACATGGGAAGGTGTTTTCATTCCCCTCATGATGTGTGTTTGGGAGAGTTCTTGAGCATTATACAAATAAACTGACTGCTTCAATTCAACTACTTGGGGGAATTGTTCTCTTGGCACCTTTTTGGAATGGATTGCTTCGGACCTCAGTGGAAAAGAAATTTGAGAAGATTATTTATGTGTGGGATGAAACGTTGCTGGTGTTCTATTGGATGATATAACCCCGAATGGAGAATCTCGATTATCGGTCTTAAAAGGAGCAGCGGGATTTATGATAATGGTGTGCTTCTCTGTGCACCTGGCTAAGGAAAGCTTGAAATAGAGCTTCGAATCTGCTCATCCAAAGGATTTTCGGTTTGGGGGGAAGCTGCCAGAGTCTCACTTTCAGATGGTTCTATTTCTTTCAATTCAAGAGCCCTTGGAAGCTTTGGTGGTGGATGTTTAAGAGATGACGAATTCTATCTTCTACGACGTGCTGCTCGACATCCTTATCTCGGTACTCGTATCATCATCTTCTTATATTATATCATCTACTCTATCTTTGTATATATTTATCAAAAACCAAAATACAAAAATATAAAACCAGCAAAACAAAATAGAAAAATATAAAACCAAGAAAAAAGAAAATAGAAAAATATAAAACCTACAAAATCCCATAAAAATCAGAAAATTTGAAAAATACCAAAAATATTGTTTTCTCATGACATGTCTTCTGGTATCGATAACATCTACGGTCTTAGAAATGTCATTCAATAATGGCACGGGACTTTAGATGAAGTTCGAGCAGGAGGTGTAATTTTTTTTTTTTTTTTTTTTTTTCTAAACATGTCACAAACGATGGCTTACAGTTATTTCAGACTGTAACCCGGGCTTCAAATGATGGCTTGCAGTTACTTCAGACTGTGACCCGTGCTTAAACTATGGCTTGCTATTATTTCAAATAGCAACCCGTTCTTTAAAGAAAGGAAAGTGCTGTGCTAAACCAATTTTCAAATATTTCGTGCACTAATCCTAAAATATATTGAGGAAAGTATGTCGAAGGACTGCTGTTCCTACACAAATGTTTTTCCGTCTAAAATTCTTCAGAAAAATATTTGTTGTATTTCAAAATGGTGGTAAAATGAGTTGCTTGAAAAATTAATCAGGATCAGAGTTTTCGTATTAATTCGCAAAAACTCAATCGATGACTTCAGCACTCTTAAACTTTTCACAAATTGAGTCATTGATTGAGGGGGAGAATGTTTTCAAATCTATATCATCTAACGAGCTTTCTTAATTATCCTACGTGCTTAATTAAAAATGATATTTGCCTGTGTCGAAGGACTAGGAATTTAGGATATGATTGTTAGGTTTAGATGATTAGAGTTTGATTAACACATAAACCCCATGCCTTATATGATCTGATTGTTATGTTGAATTGACTTTAATTAGTCGATTGCTGTTATGGGTGATGTCGACCACCATATATCTGTATGTGTGTTCACTAACGTATGCAGGTATATTGGTTATAAAGATGTTCCCGATCCGGATCCCACTATTGATGATGATTGGATGCCGAAAGGAAAGGGTAACTATCTCTTGGGTTGACAAATGAAGAAACGGAGCTTAATTGGACTTCTATGGAGAGTTGGCATAAATGCAACGTAAGAGGTCTCACTGCATCAGCAGATGGTTTTCTTTTAAGTGATTGAAGAAACGGAGCTTAATTTGACCTCAGTTGGCATTTAAAATGCAACGTAAGAAGAAGTCTGACTGCATCTGCAGATGGTTTTTCTTCCAAACCCTACAGCAACAACAACAAAAGCGGCTCAACCACCTAACGAATCTTTGTGCAGGATACCATTTTTAAACAATTTTTGAGTAAATTGAATTAAATTGTTTTGAAAATGGAAAAATGTTGTTTTGAAAATATATTGGACTAAATTTTGAAAATCACCGGACTTCATTTTATCAAAACTTGAGTCACTCAATTATCGACTACGGTCATGGATTGAGGGGGAGAGTGATTTTAAATAAAATATTTTCAAACGATATTTCTTCACAAAAGTTCCGCTTTGTACAATATAAGTGGTGATCTAAAGATTTAATGTTATGTCATGGTATGATTTTTTCTTTAGAATCAAGGTCTTTCAAAATGAAATTTTTTCTGTTCTTGTTTGATTGTGAAATTGTTTTATTTTACTAAAAGATCTCTTAAAAACTATCATACCTGACACTAACAATCTTTAATGTCTTAAATTGGTTCGTATCTGTCATCTTTCAAAATTGAATCTTGCCACGTCTTTCCCCAAATTTTTCTAAATGATTTAAATCAGTTGGGATCACAAATCTCAAATGGTTTGAAATTTTTGATCGGGTGAGAGATCGTGATTTAAATCTCATATCTGTTTTAATGGAATTGGTTTTAGTCCTTCAAAGGAACTCCTGCCTCCATGTGCCAAACGATTTCAAATACACAATGCACATGTTAAGGAGGAGGATTTATCCAAAAAAACCAGATGAGTATTTAAACAAGGCCACATTTTCTCCAATGTTTTCTAAACCTAATTAAATCACTTGGGATCCAAAATCTCAAAGGGTTTGATATTTTTGATCGGTGGAGAATTTGTAATTTAATAATGAAATTTGATAAAAGGTGATCATTTTTTATTTAATTGTGCAGGCTGCTCTCTCATATGTGCTAAACGCTTTCGAATCTCGAAGCACATTTTGAGGAGGAGCATAACTATCGAGGTACAAAAGCTTTTTAAAGTTATTTATAAAGTACCTTGATTGAGTTTTCAAATGGTTTTCTTAATGGATTTTGTGATTGTGGATGTGCTTCAAAAGAACTCTTGCCTCTATGTGATAAAATGTTTTAATATACATAATGCACATATTGAGGGGGAGAATTTTACCAAGAAAATCAAATGGCTTTTTTCGTATGAAAATTGTGATCAAAGAAAATATTTCAAAGTCCTCTTGCCTCCATGTGCCAAACAATTTCTAAATCACACGCACATGTTGAGGGGGAGGTTTTCTAAATGATCAAAACTATTAAGGTACAAAATGCTTTGATCTCGTATCACAAGTACCTTGATTGTTTTTCCAAATGATTTTTCAATTGGTTTCATGAAGGAAAGAACAATACCAAAAGACCGACCAATTTACTTTATGCATGGAGTTATAAGGATGGTTAGGTTAGGTATTCGTTCCCACGATCCGCCAGAACCGGAGGGATCTACCCAGGGACAATCCACTAGATAGTGTAGAGTCCTTAGGTATATTGAGAAAAAAAAAAGGAGAAAAGTGAGGAATGGGAAGAGTGCAGACTGAGACTGAGCTAGTACTGGAATAAACCCAACAAGGTTCTAGTTATGAAGTCTCGGTAAGCACTGAAGGGGTTGAAGACTGAAAAAGAAATGAATGATAAAAGGGTGAAAAGAAATAGCCCTCCATCAATTCAACCTTAGGGCAGAAACCGGGTTCAATTCATATGCTACTGGTGGTTACTAAGGTAACACTGGTATTGAAGACAAGACATCATGGACCCAGTGATGCACTGCACTAAACTTCCCAAACCACTCAAGTTCCTCTTAAAAGGGCTTGTTTCATTCTCACGGGGAACCTACATAATCTATCGACTTTCTCTTAGAGATTGTTGATATTGAAGAAGGAGACCCTCTCCCTAGTCTCCGACACAGGAACCAAATGTGCACTATTGAGTCTAGAGCCAAGAGATCATCCACAATATCTCGTTAGGACACTAAATTCATGAAGACTTGTTGTTTCACACAATGTGGAAAGTAAGAATATATTAAGAGTCCTACGCATTATCCTTGTGGTATTGCCAGAACATCCGAGTGATATGAAAATATTCACGATGAAGATGGAAATCCTTCTAGAGCCAACATCAAACAAGCTCTTGGTGGGTGACATGTGAGATCTTGCAAAAGATCAAACTTGTGACAACTGGATAGAAACGATGGGGCGATTCACTCGTGAATCAACCTTGGTCCAGGAATGGAATTGACGAATACTTTTGGAAAAACCGTTCGATGTGCAAATCTCTTCTTTTCTCTAGCACATCGAATGTGTATTCATATTTCAAATACAAAAAGTATCTCTGATTGAAAAAATACTTTTGGAAAAACCGTTCGATGTGCGAATCTCTTCTTTTCGCTAGCACGTCGAATGTGTACTCGTTTCATATACAAAAAGTATTTTTGTTTGAAAATTGATCTTTCTCATAAAACCTTCGTCGTATTGCAAAACTCTTTCTTAAATCAATACGCGATTGTTTTCATATGATTTTTCATCAATCAGTGAATATCAATTCGCTGGTTCACTCACTCCGTGTTGTCTTCTTTGAGATGTTCCGGTTTGAGAACAGCTAGAGCAGCTGCGAAACCCTGTCAAGGAGATTCTTAGAAATCCTACCTGATCACAGGCAGTACTTGTACTGATCAACGGGGAACCGTGGGCCGTGTACCTCAATTCGACGAAAGTGATCAAAGACACTTTCGTGTGTTTTATTGCTAACTGTTGATTGCAGGTACATTTGGACGGTTGCAGCTGATCAAAATTGAGCGGTCAATCCAAAGCCACATGCTCACAGCATCCACACTTAATTGAAGAAATCATGACTGGTGCATATCTACATAACCTGGCTCTGATATTTCTATACTATGCTTCTGCTACGCTGCTGCAAATATCATGAGCCAGTAAAGCTTCCGCTACTCTGATGGAAAGATGTCTTGATTCAAAAAGTGTGAGCATGTCGGTCCGAAAGTCACAACTTCACATGATGGCAACACAATAAAGGGTGATCCAGAGATTTACTGTGGCTGATGATCTCAATGAAAGCTCGAAGATCATCAAAGATGTGGATCAGACCAAAGACCTCCACTAAAAGTACAAATCTATGCGGACTTTGAAGATTCTCTACAAAAGCACAAAGATTGCGAAAGTGAAGAATTCAAGTCTACTAGCTCAAGAACAATGTCAAAGATAGAATGCTAGGATTCAAAATGTAAAACATGGGGTGACCTCCCTTAGGGGGAGATTGTTAGGAATTAGAAAATTCCATAGTGAAGAGTCGGTCACCCCAAATATTATCTAGCATAAGTTAGCTCGTAGACTTGTCGTTATTTACGTTATTATGTAGTTAATTAGTTAGTCAGTAGCGTAAAATAGTTTAGTGCAACACCGTGGAGGAAGGACGGGTCTTTACTCACTGTATCCCTGATCCACAGGCCGATAGGAGGTTGTGTAGTCTGTAAGTATAAATACCCCTTCCATCCATGGAAGGGGTGGTGCTTCTCATTTAATCTAATATTCCCTTTGTGTAAACCTCTAGCAAGAACACCCTCTCTCTCTACTAACTCTCTAACTATGGCAAACATGTATTTTGATCATCCAAGACCACCCGAATCATCAACACAATAAATATTTCGATCCTACACTAGAAGACTGTCCCCTAGTTCTCTTCATCCTTCTGCTCATCTGAAACAGGAAATCAAATAGGTTGGGAACAAATGAGTAACAATCGTGATGCTAAGGACGACATCAGAGGGTTCTGATGGCGTCGCAACATAAGCCTGACGCCGTCACACCGATAAAATTTTTAAATCCGACTTTTGCGAGGGAAAAATCCAAGTTTTTTAACCATAACCCTTGACCCAAACACCCTTGTTTCAGCAACAATGGTGCATTGGCTAGATGGTTTTAGTCCCTAAGCCGTCAAGGCTTCTCACATAATCAAACCCATATGATAACACTACAATTCGCCTAATCTTTAGCCTAATTAACAAGATTCATGGGCGACATTTAGCATTAGTCAAATCAATTGGGGATTTTCGGATTGAAAGGGGAAATCAAAATTGAGCATGAAATCGAGCAATTGATGAGACAAAGATCAATGTATATTACTTACCTTGTGGAGATTGACGTAGCAAATTAGTGAATTAGATGTGGAGAAAACGTAGTAGTGTGGTGTGGGGCGGATAGAATGTGTAGGGTAGAGAATGAAAGGGATGGTTGGTGTTTTTATACGTCTGATCTGGCTTAGTGACGGTGTCACTCTTTATGTGTGACGAGGTCACGCCCAAATTTTTGCAAAAGAAAATGGTTTTGTTAATCCGTCCGGATCAAAAATCTGATTACTATTTTTGACAAAGATTTTGGTTTTTATTTTAAGATTTATTTTGTCAATCCACCCACAATCTCCATGAAGGTAAGCAACGCATATGTCAAATTGTCTTTCGATTGTGATTCTAGAAATACCGAAGTATTAGGAATGAGGATTCTTTGATCCTGGTTTAAAACCGAAAGAACTTTCCTAACATTTGGAAAGTTGGGAAGTGATACGTGTACCTTTCCAATAAATATGTTCCTAGAGAACGAACGAGGAGTGTTGAGGCATGAATTCAAACAAGGATGTGATTCCTTGAGGGGGTTTGCCCTGCTTAATGGAATTGGAGAGGGTTTGTGAGTCATCCCAACGTGTTCCGGTATCGCATATACCTTTTCTATCTTTTAGGTACATTGTTATTTGCGATTTCTTCATGAATTTTCAGCATGAAGTTGTCAGCTAGTCCCAAGAAAGTGTCGTGAGTCTTTTGCATTTGAGCTTCGAGGCGTTTTATTTCCTGTTCTTGCTTGTGGACAAATGTCAACATTATGTCCTCGAATTCATCTTGCCGGGATTTTCTTGGGAGCAAAAATTCCTTGACCGCGTTCACATGCTTATAAGCATGGGTGGTCACTTCCATTAACTCATTCACTTGTGCCTCCATGCTCATGAATATTTGTGCTTGGGAATTTAACCCGTTTTCCTGGATTACTGGAATTTCCCATCCTTCCTCTTCATATTGAGCTAGGTCATCAATGACTCCCCAACATGCTTCGGCATTGAGGTTACTTAGCCTTCCACCGGTGGAGTAATCAATGGTTCGTCGGAGGGAGGGACTGACGTGATCATAGAAGATTTGGACTTGAAGCCAAAGATCAATGCCGTGATGAGGGACTTTATGGAGTAAGTCCTTGAATCGAGTCCATGCTTCGTAGAGAGATTCACCTTGACGTTGTTTTAACATCAAGATATCATTCCTAAGCTTAGTAGTTCTCCCCGGTGGGAAAAATTGAGCAAGGAATCGCGAGGTGAGATCATCCCAACTTGAGATGGAGCCGGCGGGAAGTCGCTCAAGCCAATTACTAGCTTGGTCCTGTAGAGAGAATTGGAAGAGACGCAGACGCGTGGTCTCCCGAGTAGTAGCATCGAGGTCGATGGAATCGACAATTTTAAGGAAATCCTTAAGATGCTGATTTGGATCTTCGGAACGAAGTCCATGGAATGCACATCCGTTTTGCACCAACCGGATGGTGTCGGATCGCAGGGCCGTAGTTTGGGCTTGGTCGGGAAGCTCAATGGTGCTCCTATAGCCTAGGTGGCTTGGTCTTGAGTATTCACCAAGAGTACGGCCTCTTGGCGGGTCATTTGGTGGTGGGTTGATGAGTGGTGGTTGATTATCACCTTCCATGATGAAAAGTGATGGGGTTACTAACAAAGGTCACAAAGAAGGGGGATAGACTACAAGGAAGCTAAAAATAAGAAAAAGCTTACTTGATAGGAATCAAGCAAGGAAACCTAAACGAGGTCAAAGGAACTTCCTTTTCGTCGAGCAAGTTTTTCAACACCCTAGGCAGTGAACCTAACCATTGTAGTGTAGTATTAGGGTAAGCCACGGGTATTGATATCATTCTCTAGGGGAATAGGAATGCTAGTAAGAAGTTACTATGCTAAGGTTGGGGTTGAGGAAAATTATTTTTTTTATCTTTTTTTATATTTTTTAGAAAATGGAAAGGTACGAATCTCGGGGTTTGGATTTGGGGGTTGGTATTTCTACCGATTACTCTACTATTATTCAATCTAATTAACTAAGCTAGGGGTAGTTGATAACATCAAATAGTCCTGAATATTAAGTGTCAATTTCCCCCGATAATGCTCATTATTTATATCATTTATATGGATTTACGCTTGTTTTCCATTGTTTTCCACTTTCAGGTAAATTACGAGATTGGAGCTAAAGAGACGCGGAAATGGAAACATAACTAAAGATTTATCACAGTATGCTATTTTGAAGAAGTTACGGCATAACTCCTCTCTCACATTACGCCGTAACTATTGCGTGACCCAGAATACCAACTTATCAAGAGGTTACGGCGTAACTCTTCCCAAAGGTTACGACGTAACTCCATTAGGTCAAATGAGGTTCCATGCCGTTGTTACTTACGCCATAACTACTGCATCACTTACGACGTAACCGAGTATATTGAAGACTACGGCGTAACCACTAATAAGGTTACGCCGTAACTAGCAGATCTAGTGCATTTACGAAGAAATAGAAGGTTACGGCGTAACTCCTATTTTGGTTACGCCGTAACCCAGATCTGGCCTATAAATACCCCACGAATTCTAGCATTTCTAATCATCCCATTCCACACACAACACTCTGAGAACGTGGGAAAAAGCTCAACGCAGGTCTAGGGGAGCATACGGAGCGGTTTCCAAAGGAAAAGTCACTCCATTACGATAAGCATTAGCGTTTTATATTTTTTTTACTTTCAATTCATGTATTTCGTACCTTTGAATATTGAATTGATTTGCATGATTAATATAAGCGGCTAAGCACCCTTTGGTGCTAGCCTAGTTATGATTCCTTAATTGTTTTGTTTACATTTACCTTTACTTCCGTACAATTATTTCTAAGTGTATGCATGCATAGTTCATTGGTAGTCACCCTTGGTTCAGTAGTTTTGAATGGCGGTAGAGGCCAATTGCCTAGGAGATATGACCAACTGACCCTAGGTGAGCGGACTGAGACGGGAAGGGTAAGATATGACCAACTGACGACCCTTTCTACTTGTGCGATTTGACCAACTGATCACCTATCGTTTGGATGAACTTAAGAATTGGAGGGTGTAGTGTCTAAGTTCCTAACGGCCGGGCACTCACTATTATGAATTAGCATGTAGCGGTACTTAATGACTTGGCTTAGGGGACCAGGAACAACAGGACTTATGACGGTGCGCCTGATTTCTCCTGTGGTGGCATCTTTGCTGATAGGTTAGGGCGAATTGACCAAATGTTGTCCTCTCGAATTTGACCCCACCTGAAGTAATTGGAAGTAGGTAGACGTAGACATAACTAGCTAGGAGGATTGACTAGGTTAGCACCACTATTCCTCTATTGATTTCCCTTTATCCATTTATCTGCTTTTATTTTATTCTGCATTAGTAGTTTAATTAATTAAATCTCTATCGAAACCATTATTATTCTGTGACACTAGACTTAGTAATAATCCAACACACATAGCTCTTGGGACGACCTCGGCTTTACCATTTACTACACTACACGCGACCGGGTACACTGCCCATTAGTGCACTAGGGTAGACCATAGGTATAGCGAGACACTATAAATATTAAGACCTGGTCAGTAAAACCTGCATCAGTAGTCTATGTCTATTGTTGTGTGCTCGTATGATAGTTAAAAATGTGTTTACTTAGATTTTATTACTCCCTAGTTATCTCCTATTGATGGTTGAATTGTCACGTCCTTATTCTTAATGCGTTGTGTTTCTAAGGTCGTAGGGTATGCGTTTATCCCTAACTCTTTGAAGCTACCAAAGGTTAATGACTACGAAATCTCTAGGATTCATAAACTTAACTCTAAGGTATTCTTTGGATGTTTAGCCTACAATTCCACTAGTAACTATATGCTAAGGTTCAACAAAGATTAATCAAGCATTAATAACACAATGAATGACCTATCGCAATACTAGGCCAATCACAATTAAGATAAGAGACAACCAATCAATATTCAATAACTAGGTTTCATATTACCTAAGCAAACACACAAATAAATTAGTCGGACATGGAGAACATGCAAGCATACACACAATCAATTGAAGACATAATTGAATCAATGAAGTAAAACACTTATCTTGATGTAAAATATGGTATGGAACCCTAAAATACTATACAAGACAGACTTGGTTCGGTTTAGGTTTTTACTCTACAAAACTACCTCTTTAAAACTGGAAAATTCGGATTCTATATATAGTGTTACAAACTGCGACGGCGTCACTCTTTAATTGTGACGTCGTCGGGTCGCCGTTATTAGGGTTTTGTCTTGGCCATGTTATCATTGTGACGGCGTCACCTTATGCCTGTGACGCCGTCGCCTTCCGTCTCTGACGTCGTCTGGATCAAATCTAGGTCGTCTGAGCTGCGACGCCCTACTCTTTTAAAACCTGATGCCGTCACTTGTAAATAAGCAATTTGGCTACTGAGTCGTCACAAAACATGTTGCGACGGCGTCGCAGTTAAACGCTGACGCCGTCCCCTTCAGTTCCAGCAGCCTGAGTGTCTCGATTCTTGACTTTGGCCATTTTCTTCGTATATTCGCGCCTTTTCGTCCGAATAAGTGTCATTCCAGCAATTTGCCTTCAAGAGACCTAAAAAGTGAAAAGGAACGAAATTAAGTAATAACGGATACAAAAGTGATCAATTAAGGGCTTAAATGACCCCTCAAAAAGGTACCTTTTAAATCCTTATCATTTACTTAATAGTATTCATGCTTCGTATGGAAAACAAGAAGGGGGGGAGGTTGAATAGTTTTACCGATTAAAACTTCTTTTTAACATATTTAGATCGACTTATATCAATTTATTTGGTATGTATGTTGGATATTGATAGATAAGCATATAAGTAAGTAATGCAAATATAAAAAGTAAAGGAACACAAAACCACAACACGAGTATTTATAGTGGTTCGGCTACAAGGACACCTTCCTTGCCCTACTCCACTCCCCGAGTACCCCACTCGAGAGTTTGTAAGCACTACACAACACAAGCTCCTTAATGTGGCAGAGAAGCGTTCACAACGTAGCCTACTCTTTATCCGGTATAAGGCTAGACATCGAGTTCTTCCACGAGGTAGAACCAAACCAATCACAACGTCGCCTACACTTTATCCGGTACAAGGCTAGATACCGAGTTCCATTACAAAGGAGGAACTACTAGCCAACACTATACCACAACACAACTACCCCAAAGGAGACACACTCCTTGTTACAATACTAGAAGGATATCAACATCCTTTAACCCAAACTATCTAACTTGTACATCGATGCACAATATCAAATGTACAACTTTGGCACCTTTCACTAATGCCTTCAACACGACCCTTCGGCACCTTTCACTAATGCCTTCAACACAACACTTCTATGGAGGGAGGAAAGAACTATCAACAAGATGAACTTCAGTGGTCTTGATAATGACGAAGCTTAGGAACTCATGACTTGAGCTTTCACGTCTTCAAGAGGTGGTGATCTTGCCTTTAAGAGGAACCAAGAGAATCACACAAACATAAAACTACATAGAATGATCCTTTGGATCAGTGGTTAGAGATGTTAGAATACTGGGAGAAAGTGTATCTAAGAGTGGTGGTGAGCAAGATAGAAATGGCTCACTATTTATAGACAAATTACGTCTACTGTCCCACGGTTCCCACGGATCCCTCCCAAGAGGGATCCGACTAGTGCAAAACCTGGCATCCGGCTTCTAGGTCAGTTTAGTCCGGATTTTGGGTTGCAAACCGGGTTATTGGTTATGGGTAATGGATTATGGATACCCAACAAGATGCAATGTACCTAGTCATTGGGTTATGGATCTTGGGTCATGGGTCATGGACTTTGGGTCATGGATCATGGATAATACCCAACATGACTTCATGTATGATGTCATGCAATGGATCATGGGTTATGGATCATGCTCCATGGGTATGGGTTATTGACTTTGGTTTTTACCCAACAACATTCATTGTACCTAGTCAATAGATTATGGGTCATGGGTTATGGACTTTGGTTTGAACCCATTACAACATATACAAAGTACATATATATATTATAAAATGTAAACACTAGTTGTTATACTTATGCATTTCTATAAGATATAAACAATATTACTTGTTAGTGTTTTATAAAAATGTCTTTGGTTTTATATAACTTATTTACTAAACATGTTTTGATATAGTTTTAATGTGTTTAGTAAAAGTGTGTTAGTAAACTATTGGCTCAAACCATTTACGTATTTTATTTGTTTCGTTAAAATGATTTTACGTTTGTTATCGACAACATTAGAAGATCGTAAAATATAAATAAACGTTTTTATGACTTATTTGTATTAACAATCTCCCCTTTTTTGTTGATTACAAAACATAAGATTATTTTAAGAAGAAAATAAAATTCATAAAAATTTGAATTGGATTTTTTACTCTCTTCTCCCCCTTTTTTGTCGAAACAAAAAGAGCGTCGAAAAGAAACTAACACATTTTTTTGAAAAAAAACTTGTGAAAAGTTACAAAATGAAAAATAAAGAGTAAGATGAGAGAAATATTCTCCTCTTAGCCCCCCCTTGACGGATACTCCCTTTTGTTGAGGGCGTCAAGTAATTAGGAAAGCTAAACGAGTGTGTTTTAAGTATTTTTGCAATGGTTTCGTCTTTTGATGAAATGCTCCCCCTTAACGAGTGCTCCCTTTTCAGGAAGATGTCAAGTAATATAGAAAACCTATGTGAGTGTATTGCAAGCGTTTTTCAATGCTTTGCTTTGACTAAAAGCTCCCCCTTGTTGAGGGTGTCAAAGTCTTCACGTGTATTTTGAAAATCTACAAAACAAAGGTTAGAAAACAAGTATATGATGCTTTGTTTCCTGCAAATGAGATTCACATTAGTTAAAAATTTGCTTCTGTAGGACGGTTCCGGCGGATCCTTCCTATGAGGGATCCGTCTAGGCTAAACTGTAGGAACCGTGTACCTGCATTCTTTTGGCAGCAAAGTAGATGCAAAAAGTGACGTAAACGTCCAAATAAGTTATATATTGTAGCACTAAACATATTCTCATAACAATATAGTATACAACATGTAGTTTCATTCAATAAAACAAGAGAAATGATACACATATCTCTAAAACTAAGAAAATGATACAAACATGTAGTACGTTTCCTAACAATTCTAAGTTGCGCCTAAGACTAGAGGAGAGTGCCACTTGTGCTTATATTCCTATGTTCTAGGGACGATTAGATTTGTTGACCTCATCAAAACGTTCGAGAAGGTGATAGAACATGAATCGTAATTCGTCACGTACTTCATGAACTAGTCCTTCGCCATGTTGACAATGAAAGTAATCATTGTCATGGCTAGGGAATGATGGTGATAGGAATGGAATGGTTTGATGAGGAAGGTGGAGGTTCCATAAAAGATTGATGGATTTGTGGAGGCACGTTTGATGAAGTTGGAGGTGGTTCAACTAAGGGTGGAGGTGGTGGAATATGTGTTGATGGTGGCGGTAAAGAAGTATCTACTTTCATATGATCCAGTTGTTAATTTTGGTGATTCCTCATAATCTAAAATGGACCATTTGAGGGTGATGGAGAGTAGGATACAGATGTTAGTGTGGTTTTAACACCAAAGTTTTGTTGAGAAGGCTGTTGTGGCACCATTTTCTCAATTGAGGAAAATGTTGGCAATGGTGGTGGATGAGATGGCCTAGGTGGCAAGTCCTCTAAGTTGTAAAGGTGTCGGGATGAGAGTGAAGTGGTGAAAGAGATAGCTCTTGGTACTAGAGGTGATGGTTTAGTGGAGGTAGGGGTGTTTGGCCTATGAGATATGGTAGTGTTTGGCAAGGGTTGTCTTGTGGGAACAATCCTTTCGGGAGTTGGTTTGAATGGTAGAGTTGGTTATGAGGAAGTTCTAACGTTTGAGGCTTTGACGGGTGATGATTCGGTTGAAGAGATTTCATGAACAACCCGAACAATTTTCTTGGGAAGTCCTTTAGTAGATGAGTTAACACTAGGGGCTTTCCTCATGGTGAAATGGTAGAAAGGAAAGGTGTAAAAGAGAAAGCTTTAGCTACTGAGAATGAGTGTGTGAATGGTGATTTGAAAGTTCTAACATAAATGGTTTATAAAGAAAAAGATTTGGTAAGTGAATTAAGGCTTAAACCACTAGAATCCTTCAAATTGCAATGATTCACATGCACAAGAGTCAACTACAAAGTTGTACTGATCTAGGGAGTCATTTAAGACAATGTGGAGTGTTTAGATTAACAAAGAGGGTTTGAAATGATTATATCAAGTAGGATTGTTTGAGCCTGAGCAGACGGTTCCAACGGATCCCTCACATGAGGGATCCGGCTAGGCTATACCCAGGGATCCGGCTCTCAGGAGTCAAGAAAATGATTGATGAGGTTCTAGTAAGGTCTAGTGCGTATGTATCTTGAATTTTTTTAGTCTCTTCAGCTGTCTTAAATAATATGAGACTTGAATGATCAAGTGCAATGAGTGAGGGTAGCTAATGATGTCCTTTATGGAAGGAAATAGAGTTTTTTATGAACACCAATGGGTGATCAAGGATGACACTAAGAATTTTGAGGGTGTCAAGTGGATTCAAATGATCCTAGAGATCAGATGATGATCTAAGGAAAATTTAGAAAATTCCTTAAAAATTACAAGAAATGAAAAACTAGATTTTAGACCATTTTAAGATCAAGATGATTAAAATCAATTTTCTAAAATTGATAGAAATATCAAACTAGGTGTTTTGAGATGAGAGGAATAATGTGTGATCATTGGAGTGGAAATATGGTGAGTTTTGAAGTGATGATAAATCAAAAAGTACCTTGAATATGATGTTAAGTTATTTATGTGTGAATGTAAGATTAACTGAGCTTGAGGAAGACTTAAGTAATCCTAATGAATCATGTATAACTGTTCTAATAAGGTCTGGATGGTTGGATTGATGTAAGGATGATAAGATAGCTCTTCTGTTTGCTCGAATCCCACAGATCCTTCATTTGAGGGATCCGGCTAGTTATATACCAGGGATTAGGCATCTGGACAGATTACTTAACAGTGAGCGTGCAACAATTTGCTCTAGGTGTCGAATTCTGAAAATAATTATTTCTATTGGAAACATACATGTATACAAGTAAAAACACAGAAAGCATAGCATATAGAAACAACCTATGGGTGAGCTAACACGATAAAGACCATATATCAAAATGAAAACAACAAAGTAAGTATTGCACAAAGTTATGAGCATACATTATTTTGACAATCATAAAACCTCTAAAATAGCCATAAAGAAAGTCATGGAGCATAATGTTTCTTTTGTCAATCTTTTCACTTCTTCTTTTTTCGCGAGTTCATGAGGAAATGAGTTAGACACTTGAACATGCCTTTTGTTTGCTTGAATTCTCCAGATTCATTTGGAAGAGTGGGAAGTTGTTCATAGTAAGTCATGGGGTCGATTTGATAATTAGAAACGGGATCGACTTTAACATTTTCTTCTTCATCTTCATCCGACGAGTCCGAGAGAGCACGAGGTCTTTTTCCATTGATCATGAGTCGTTTGGAGGGTTGTTTGGTAAGAGGTACCATAACATGGTTAGCAAGAAAATTATCATCGGTAATAAGAGTAGGTTGCATTGTACTAACATACTCACGGAGTCGTGTTAGGAGCATACCATAGGGGAGAACCATTTTGTTAGTTTTGAACACACTTATCATTCTTTTAACAATGTAGTAGGCGAGATTGAAGGGTTTTTGGTGGATGAGACAATAGATCATTTCGAAAAGACACGCATTGGGATGGTCTTTGTTTCCAACCAAACAAGTGACATTTTCTCTAAGGATTTTTTCCCACTTTTTGTAAATGGGAAACATCTCAAAGAGTTTCATTTGATAAGGATCACAATGGATGAGTTCTTTGTTGTGGTTATAACGAGATTGGTCGACTCTGTTTTTGAAGATGGTGTCTTGAACACCCATGGGGTCATCAAGTGGAGTGTGATAAGTAGGTTTCGAGTCTAGTTCGAAGGATTGAGTAGCAATTGACCAATCTTTGGAAAACATACAAATTCTTTCACATGGTATGCGAAGGATTTGTGCGAATGTGTTGAGGGGTAAGATGATGCTTTGGTTGTTTATAATGAAAGCGATTGAAATACTTTCATCATTGTTTCGGACAGTCCTAACACTCTTGTAAAATTTGAAGATGAAGACCGGACAAATTTGTTCATCAATTTTTAGGGTACAATCAAAGTTGATTGTGGAAAATACTTGAGGAATGTCGGTGTTTTCAAGGAAACATTCCTTAACTACACGACCTTCGTGGATAAGTCGTTTTTGGAGCATATTGAAGGTTTTGTGATCACTTTTTGATAGCCCTTCTTTGCGATAGTATCTAGGAAGGTAGTGAACGGTGTTGTGATGATCTTGTTGGGTAGCTTTAGGCATGTTTGATCCTAGAGAAAAAATATTCCAATTAGGTAAACTTTGTCAAGATGGGTTTATGAGTTTATTTTATATTAACAATGCCGTTTTGAAAATCCTTGATTATGTAGAGCAATTTTGAAATAAACAAGTTCCCAATTGGTGATATGAACAATTGAGACCAATTAAAATTTTTAAAAACATAAACCCTAAGATGGAGATGATGATGAATAGTCCATATGAGTGTAATTACTTACAATGATGTTTAGGATTGAGATGCTTGAGAGTATGGAGCCCTAGGATGATTGGAACTGAGATTAGGTCGTTCTATGCTTTTAGGAAGAGGGAAAATGGATTGTTTTGGGTTTTGAAAATAAGTTTTCTGTTGTTTGTTTACACGGTTCCCCCGGATCCTTTGTTTGAGGGATCCGGCTAGTACAACTTGTGAGATCCGGCTCTGCAGACAAGTTTTGGAGTGTTTTGAATTATTCTTTCACTTGTAACAAGTTATACAATAACTTATTTTTGAAAAGAACTTGTAGAATGAGATTTTGATTATATTCCTATTTGAATAGATGTTTGGGCAAGATGTTTTGAAAGAAAGGAAGATTTTTTATCATCAAGACTTTAACTATCAATAATTTATTTATGTGATGACGGCGCAGGTTTGACGAACTTACAAGTTTTAAAGAGAATCAAAGAATACTATTCCCGATGATGTGTTAGGATGGAAAGTAGTGAAAAGAGACTTTTTAGAAACTTGCGACTTTGATGTTAAATGCCTAATTCATGTACACATATTATATGCATGGTTTTTATAGAGATGTTCATGAAAGAGAAGCATATATCATCCTTTTATTCACATATGATTACTACATGTAAACAACAATTAGTTGTAGGTAAGAGAACATACCTTTGCTCTATTCTCTTTTTGCGATTTGTAGAAACCATAGACCCGAAATACTTCATGAGCTTTTAAAGTAATCCTTTGAACTTTGTGAAAGTAGGTTGTGATTATTCTTGGGTTCTTCCTTGGATGTTGACTTTATTTTTCTTTGGAAAGAACAAAGTCTTTTGGAAGAATCCTAGCATGAAGATTTCTTAAAGAGATGTGTTAGAATGATCTATCACTTTCCAACATTTTGTTAAAATAAAAAGTATTTCTAAAACATGAACTTTAATTTTAATAAATTTCCTTCTTTGTAGTTTTCAAACACACACGAATCGTATCAAGTTTTTAAAATACAATATACTCTAAGAAACTTGGCAACGAAGCTCTGATGCCAATTGTGGAAAACTAGAAGGGGGGGGGTTGAATAGTTTTACCGATTAAAACTTCGTTTTAACATATTTAGATCGACTTATGTCAATTTATTTGGTATGTGTGTTGGATATTGATAGATAAGCATATAAGTAAGTAATGCAAAGATAAAGTGTAATGGAACACAAAACCACGACACGAGTATTTATAGTGGTTCGGCTACAAAGACACCTTCCTTGCCCTACTACACTCCCCGACTACCCCACTCGAGAGTTTGTAAGCACGACACAACACAAGCTCCTTAATGTGGCGGAGAAGCCTTCACAACGTCGCCTACTCTTTATCCGATACAAGGCTAGACACCGAGTTCTTCCACGAGGTAGAACCAAACATATCACAATGTCGCCTACACTTTATCCAGTGCAAGGCTAGATACCGAGTTCCATTACAAATGAGGAACTACTACCCAACACTACACCACAACACAACTACCCCAAAGGAGACACACTCCTTGTTATAATACTAGAAGGATATCAACATCCTTTAACCCAAACTATCTAACTTGTACATCGATGCACCATATCGAATGTACAACTTTGGCACCTTTCACTAATTCAACACGACCCTTCGGCACCTTTCACTAATGCCTTCAACACAACACTTCTATGGAGGGAGGAAATAACTATCAACAAGATGCACTTCAGTTGTCTTGATGATGACGAAGCTTAGCAACTCATGACTTGAGCTTGCACGTCTTCAAGAGGTGGTGATCTCGCCTTTAAGAGGAACCTAGAGAATCACACAAACATAAAACTACATAGAATGATCCTTTGGATTAGTGGTTAGAGATGTTAGAATATTGGGATAAAGTGTATCTAAGAGTGGTGGTGAGCAAGAGAGAAATGGCTCACTATTTATAGACAAATTATGTCTACTGTCCCACGGTTCCCACGGATTCCTCGCCAGAGGGATCTGGCTAGTGCAAAACCTGGGATCCGGCTACTGGGTCATATTAGTCTGGATTTCGGGTTGCAAACCAAGTTATGGGTTATGAACCATGGGTTATGGGTAATGGATTATGGATACCCAATAAGATGCAATGTACATAGTCATAGGGTTATGGATCTTGGGTCATGGGTCATGGACTTTGGGTCATAGATCATGGATAATACCCAACATGACTTCATGCATGATGTCATGCAATGGGTCATGGGTTATGGATCATGCTTCATGGGTATGGGTTATGGACTTTCGTTTTTACCCAACAACATTCATTATACCTAGTCAATGGATCATGGGTTGTTGACTTTTGTTTTTACCCATTACTTACCCATTATAACATATACAAAGTACATATACATTTCTATAAAATGTAAACACTAGTTATTATACATATGCATTTCTATAAGATATAAACAATATTACTTGTTAGTGTTTTATAAAAATGTCTTTGGTTTTATATAACTTATTTACTAAACATGTTTTGATATAGTTTTAATTTGTTTTGTAAAAGTGTGTTAGTAAACTATTGGCTCAAACCATTTACGTATTTTATTTGTTTCGTTAAAATGATTTTACGTTTGTTATCGACAAAACATTAGAAGATCGTAAACTATAAATAAACGTTTTTATGACTTATTTGTATTAACACTTCCTATGCATCTCTTTATATGACTTACGTGTTATTTGTACACCCACACTATGTTGATTTGTTTTAACAAACTAGGTATGCCTATCATGATAACCTCTTAGATGTCATATAGTCTTACACATTAATATCTTTGATTACTATGTGATGCATGCTTAAATTCGCTTACATGCTTAAACCCTTGTGTGTTATGCACCTAGGCAATATCTTTTCATACTAGAATATCGTTTTTAGGGTATCTAGTGCCACAAAAGGTCATAATAGTCAAAAAATGATCTTTAATAATCCATTCTTTCTTAGGGTCTCCCAAAGTCTTTGTGCACACATTTCCTTAATCATCTCACTCTCTTTCAAATAACCCACACCTTTTTCTAGGAAAGGTTAGATACAAATCTAATACTCCTCCAAGTAGTTTTGACAACTTAAATATTATATCTGGAATATTCAAGTAATTTAACTTGCGATTGCAAACGTTAAAGGTCATATTCAAAAATTTATATTCATACCTTTCCACACAATCCCAACATTCCTACAAAAATTCGTTACCAAATCCATAAATCATTCCTTAATAATTATTATCCAATTCTTTTCTTTCTTAATGGCAATATGATTCTCAATAATCAATCATTTGATTATTTCTATCCTTTCATTAAATCTGTGTAAAACAGAAAAAACCGGAAAGACTTTGCACCCCACTGGTGTCGGTCCCATGCAGGCAGTCCCTTATATATACCAGACCGTCCCTTATTTACAGGACCGTCCCTTATTTACAGGACCGTCCCCAATAGAGGTGTTACGTACTAGTTCACTGTTTTTCTTCTTTGCATCTTTGAACAATATTTCGAACCTTCCTATACCATGCTTTGTCCAAAATTACAACCATTTTGTTCTCTAATCACCTCCTTCCTCATCAAATCCCTCATCTTTTCACTTCCCATGGCTCTCAACTAGAGTTTCTTCCTCTAAAAAAGCCTAGGGTAACAATTATTCCACAAAGTGCATCCCTCAAAAAGGAGAAAATTCATCTTCTTCTTTCTTTTCATACTCATAGTTCACACTATCACCACTTCTCTTGTCTCACATCGACTACCTCTTCTCTTTTCTTACATCCACTTTTTATTGTTCATGCACCCAACCATCCTAGGATTGCATGCACCTTCTTTGATCATGCCATGCTTATCATTGTAAGTGCAAACAGTCCTTTCATTGTTTCCACACACACATTTCTTCTCTGTAACAATCCCAATTTTGTGAATGTAGCAGAATTCAAGCTGTGTGTTACTATCATGGTACAACAGTTATAATAACAGAAAACGATCTCTAACTGAGTCGTTTAAAAGGTATATCATTCGATTTATTTAAAATATATCAGAGTTTACAAAATATAGGTCCCAGCAGTTTCATGGTTTTCATAATACAAAAGTTTTCTAATGATAATAAACTTTATAGCCTTCTAAATATCCGTCCTTTTCCTTGCCATCCTTTCCAGCCTTGTGTCTTATGGACCTGAGATAAAACATGCTTAAAACAGTCAATACAAAGGTTGAGTGAAATCCATAGGTTTACAGTTTGAACACAATATTTTCAGTGTGGGTTAATATTTACCCGTGGTTGGAAAACAAAACAATTATTATTGCACTAAGCTCATGACAACCAAAACGTTAACAGTGACTCAATAGAAATTGATATAAGGGAAAATTAGTCAAATAGACCGCGCGCCCTGAGGCTTATCAGTTTATGGACCACGCCCTTTTAAAATTCAAAAATAGACAGGTTACCCACCGCTTTTTTTGGACCCAACCAGGGGCTGCCATGTGTCCGACAACTTATGACACAAGTACGTATTTTGAAGGTATATGGCATGTATTGTAACGTATTGTTTTTTGGGCAACTTGTATTGTTTTTTGGGCATCTTTATGTTTTTTTAGGAAACTTGTATTTATACACAAGGATAGTTTTATCATTTCACATTTAAACCATCACAACACAGATTCACACAGTCACACACCTCTTGTCCTCCACATAAACCATCACAACTAACACCACTACAACCACCCAACAACCCGACGCCACCACCATCCCGGCGGCACCTCCACACACGCCACCACCATCCGGCGGCACCACCACACAACTGAACCTTCTTCTGCAGTGGCCTGTCCTTGTTACAGGTAATTCAAATCACTTGAAGAAATTTTTTGTTATTATCTACTTAATGTATTTTATCTTCGATTTAATCTGTAATTTTAGTTAAATTTGCATTTGTGGTTGTTCCCTTAATGAAAGTAAAAATTAGGGTTATCACCCCTAAACCGAAAATCAGGTTTTGTAAATTTGTTAATTTGATGCAATTATGTTCTGCTAAAAAACATGTGAATCAGGCTCGGTATTGATTATTGTATCTAAATTATTTTATCTTCTTTTATACTCTAGATTCAGGCTCGGTATTGATTATTGTATATTATATCTTCTTTTATACTCTAGATATATTTAGGAGGAATGGTGTTCTGAATGTGTGACATTGATTTGCAAATGGAGCAACTATAGCTTGTTAGGACTTATTTTCTATGATATTTAAGGTATTGTTTAATTGATTTTCTCTAGCATACCAGTACTTATAACCTTTAAGCTTTTATATCTTATCTTAAGCTTTTCAAGTAGCTGTTGAAGTATATATCTACTATTTTCAGTCTAAAAGGGCCGTTTGGACGTACTTTTTATATGTCCGCAGCACTTGGATGTATGGGTTGATTTGATGTGGCTGTTTAGACCAGCCGATGCAGATTGGGCTTTAGCTTACCGTGAACGGATGCTTGAATACTTCTGGAACCACAAGGTTGAATACACAAATTGATAGCCGTCTTTCAAGGTACGATCCTTAATGTCCGTTTGACCCATAATTATTGTCAAATGTTCACTTGTGAAGTATTTTTCTTTCAACTTTTACTATATGTATTTTTACTTGTGTTATATATTAGTCGATTATTATAATTTTTTTTTAAATCAACGGCATTTCATTTGTAAATACCCGTGCACATAAACAAAAACGGCTATGGTTTGCAAACCACTTCTATATTGGTTATGTGTACTTTATTAATATTTGCTATATAGCATAATATAATATTTGGTTGCCCAAAAGTACATCACGGTACATGTCCTTTAATGTATTCTGTTCCCAATCACTTTCTTCAATACAATTTGTTTAACAAAATCTTTCTTTCTTCTTTTGGTCTATTGACTTCATATCTTTATCCCAATATTTCTGCTTTTGTTTAGAAAATATGTCTGACAATATCCCACTGGATGTTCAACTAGATATCATCCGTAGGCTACCTCCTAAGTCTATACTCCAGCTATGTAGTGTTTGCAAGTTATGGAAGGCTAGTATAGATTGTGGAAGCTTCATCTTTAATTACGGTGTTCGTCGTAATGATGACTGTTTATTTACGCTAACATTCGATATGGGTGACCAAGGTTTTGTGTTAGCTTTAGATGAACATCTAATCGCTACGCCACTTAATACAGATTTAATGCTTTCATCTATGATTACAGTTGGCAATTCTAATGGTCTTTGGTGTTTTGTCTATGGTTCTAATCTAATGACTGTTATTTGGAACCCGACAATCAAAAAATCACTTGCAGTATTTGTCCCGGTTTACACATATCAAATCGAACGTCAAAAGATTTGTTTTGGTTTTGCCGTCCGTCCGGACACTCTTGACCCGACGATGGTGAAGGTCTCGTATCCTGTTTTTGAAAGTGGTTTCTGGTATGTGTCTGTCTTTTCTTTGAACTCGTTAAGGTGGACAATCCTTGAAAATTTCCACCCCCTCGTGAAACTGTCAAATTGAAACGTAAAAGTCATGCCGTTGTAGGTCGTTTTATGTATTGGACTGGGAGTGAAAAGTTAACTAATGAGGACGGTGTTATTTACAAGATTTATATGTGGATTTATTTTGATTTGGTAACCAACCAATTTAAAGTTATAAACCTACCGCAGATTTTAAAAAATGAATTCCCAGTTCCATTCAATGTTTTCGATCATGGAACCTCTCTAGTGATTTCTGGGACGATCATTGGTGAAGATATTCCATTGTTATGCGGATGGTTGTTGGACGTCAATGGTTCTTCCATAACATCATTTAGAATCCTATTCGCCATCCCTACCCTATATTATGTTCGTTTGCTTGGGTTTACAAAGGATCAAGCTCCAATAGTGGAAGCGTACAGCGACAATCATTTGGGTCAGTCGGTTTTTGTGTACAATAAAGAACTTGAATTATTTGTCTGCATAGGAATGTTAGGAGATGCGGGATCTTTCTACATCGCCCCATACAAAGAATCTCTTCTTTTGTTAAATCAGCCAGACCATGCTGTTTATAGTATGTTTTATTTTTAACTTACCATTCTATTAATGTTTTATTTTTAACTTACACCATTATATTCATGTTCAACAGGTTTGTTCGACAGAAGTTAGGGATCATGCTTAATGGGAATGAAGCTTTGTGGTTTTAGTACGATGTTTGTATGGGAAGGAAGTATGGAGTGGTTAGCTTTTTCTGCGTACTTGGTGAATTTTATAAATCAAGTGGTTATACATTATGTAACCATTAAACTTATCATTATGTAGTAATCGTAATATGTAGTAGGTTGTCTGAATGAAACGTTGTATGTCAACGTATTTACTATTTCCTATGTTATGTAATCCCATTATACATGTTTGTTTAATCTAGGGAACTAGCCGTTTTTTCCAATAAACAATGTGGCAACTAACTGTTGTTCGTAGGGCAACTTCTTTTCACTATTGACTACTTTTATAAACCAAGGAGTCGTTCAAGTTGTTACAATTCGTATTCTACAATCAACTAAAAACTACCAACTAGTGACTATGCACACTTGAAAATAACAGATTTACCATTCAACACTAGTACAATTTAACTAGCAGTTGTAAGTTTAATACTAGCAGCACTAAACCACTATGTGCCTATTCAGGCCCATAATTGCAAGAGCAACACCTACACAAGGGCACCAGAATGGTGTCAGCAGCACCTACACACGGGTAGCACAAACACGGCCGTACACAACAGTATTAACGACTGTTGCATCATTTCATTGATGTCTTCTATCACAAGCAGTGGTTAAAATAGCTAGTAGTATTTACCAAATTACTGGCAGTTGTAAGTATACAACCAATTCAGTTTTACTAGCGGTTGTAAAAATAACTATAGCGATAGTAAAAATAACTAGCAGTTGTAAGTATACAACCAATTCAGTTTTACTAGCGGTAGTAAAAATAAGTATAGCGGTAGTAAAAATAAGCGTGTATCTGTTTCATGGCACTTTTCAAACCATATATGAGTTCATTAGAAACAAAATGTGGCATTCTTTAAAACAATAAAAGTTGCATCTTCTTCATTTCATTTTTCTGCAACTATTTCCGACCGATCATTCTTGAAAAATTATTTCTTTAGTTTTCTTTCTTTCTCTTTTCATTTTAGATCCAAGGTAGTTCCCGGTTAATTTCCAAGGTAGGTCCTAAAATTATTCACTATATCGCTTCTAAGTAAACTTGGTTTCCAAGGTGGTTCCCGGGCACCACCTAGTGATGCCTAGGTCCGCCTCTGATCCAAAGCCTCCTGTCGAGAATTAAAAAAACCAACAAAATTTCCTTGAAAACCATGTCGTTTCGAGCTAATGTTATCACTAGTATGAGAGATTATATTAGCATCATGCCAGATACAGTGATCGGTAACATTTTGAATCGGTTGCCAATAAAAGAAGCGGTGAGCATCTCTATTTTATCTACAAACTGGAGGTTTAAGTGGACCTTGCTCACCGAAGTCATAATTGATGAGGATTTCTTTTATTATTTAACATATAAGTTTGATGGGAGGCATGTTACTAGACTTTTAAATCAGCTTACGGGTCCCATAAAAAAGTTTCTCTTCTCTGTAGATCCCAAACCGTTGTATGGAATGGAAGACTTGAATTATGAAAAGATTCGTGATTGGCTTATGTTTTTGGCACTGCAAGGAATTGAGGACCTGACAATTAGAAACTGGTATGGACAACCAGTTACATTACCAACCCAACTTTACGGGCGTATTGAATTGAAACATCTTGAAATTCATTGTTGTGATTTTCCTAGTTTGGTGTTTTTCACTACTTTTCCAAATTTATTGAGCTTAGAATTGTGTTTAGTCAAATTTCTAACCGGTACAGTTTGGGATTTAATTGCTGGTTGTCCTTTACTTGAGTCTCTTACATTGGATGTTGAGAGTACAAACGGGATGAAACTATGGAATCTTGCAAGTCTTAGGAATTTGAAGAAGCTACATTTTTCATTCGGTATTTCGAATGCTGTCACGACAATCACAGCATCCAATATCTTTCACCTGACAAGACTTCCATCTCTTGATACCCTTACATTGGATTTTGACTATTGCACGGTTAGACCGTTTTGAGATTTACACTTATAATTTTACAATGTTAAATATATGTGTAACTGTAACGACATTTAATCTTTTAAACTAACCCAAAAGTCGACCTGTTGTAGTTGATGCGTGATGGTAATTCCAGGATGAATGTCCCTTTGCCGTTTGAATCCCTCGTTAATCTGAATCTAAAAGGAGTTGATTTTGGCGAGACTGTTATCGTGTCACTCATCGTCCAAATGATTCGCGGATCTCCAAACTTGAAAAGGCTGGAAACCAGAGTAAGTGTAATACTTTATACTTTATTAATTTATTTCATACGTATCAAAATAAACATCCGTAAACTGCCATGTTTTTGTATCTCAATACTATTTGATTTTCCAGGTTGTACACACGCTTAGTGTTTTACCTTTGGAACAACGTTCATTAGATTTAGACACAACCACATTCAGCCATGGGCAGATTCAGACAGTGATTTTTCGATCCTTTCCTAGATCACAGAATGAATTACACATAATAAAGTTTATACTTGCTTGTTCCACGTTGTTAAAGAAAATGTATATCAGGGCCAGCGATTTGATGGACGATGGTTATGATAATATCAAGACGAATTGGGAGTTCGCTAGGAAGCTGTTGAAACTCCCCCGATCTTCCGTCACAGCCGTTTTAAAATTGTTCTAGTGGTTGTAGTTTTATGTATGGTTTGAATACCTGTGTCAATTAAATTTGTGTACAGAAAGTTTGGTGTGTCTGTTTATCAAGGGGTTATATAATATGTAACCATTAAACTTATAATTATGTAGTAATCAAAATATGTACTAGGTTGTCGTCTGTATGAAACGTTGTATGTCAATGTATTTAGTATTTCCTCTATTGCCATTATCCATTTTTATTTCATCTCGCCAGCTAGCAGTTGTTTCCAAATATCAATTTGGCAACTAATTGTCGTACGTAGCGCAACTTCTATCACTAGCAGTTGTTATGATAACTAGCAGTTCTGCGTATAATATGAGCAGTTGTAAGTATACAACCTATTCAGTTTACTAGCAGTAGTCAGTATAACTAGCAGTAGTAAAAATTAACTAGCAGTTGTAAGTATACAACCAATTCATTTTATAATTACAGATATTTAATTTAAGTAATCAAGCATAAAAGCATTGTACCATTTTTTGACGTTTAGAAAAGTCGCATAAACCTCAAAATAATCAACTCACTCTACACATCTAACAACATGAAACGTTATGTGCTTACGTCAAACTGATGATGTTGATGTTTTTACAATGGGACTTTAATTGGTCAAAGGATAAAGCTGTTTGGCACCGCATGATAAATATTTTCTTCTTTCCTTTCATTACCTTGTATTTTTTTTTATAAGTTCTATACACTAATATTATCAACAATTTATTTATGTTGCATGTTTACCGTTTTCATTTCTAATTTCACAACAAGCTTATACTAAAATAATAATCAACCAATTAGGGGCATAAACTCTTTAAATATGATCTCGTAAAAAAAATAATAATAACAAATTTAGATGAAATAAATAAATAAGTAAGTAAACAAGGTAATATTTGTTTTGTGTTGCTCTTTATAACAATTTTGTGGTATTTTTAAAATCCGTGACCTAACAAAAATTATGTAACATTTTTTTAATCTAACTAGTTATAATAAATCGACATTTCCGTTTCATCAGTGTTCACTTGAATAGTATGTTTGAAAACAAATATTAATGTTAACAAATTAAATTCACATTAATTACTCAACTTCTCAGTTACCAATTTTATATTTAAGAAGAGATAAAGCTAATTAACAGCTATGGTCTATAAAACACCAATAAGTTATGCTCTATAAAAGACCTACATATATTATTAATACACGAATACTCTGAATAGTATTAGCGATTACAACCTTGGAGTGTATCGACTCTAAATATGACGAAAAGTTATATCAAACTCTAGCATAGGACCTCCTTTTATAAGCTAAGGAGTCCTTTACAATATACAGTATGTACTCTACAGGATAATTATACTTAGCATACTTATCTAATACGGAGTACAAAACATCCTACCCAAGAAATTCAAGAATGTTACATATTAAACCGACACAATCATACTAGCAGTGAAAAACTACATTAGCAGTGGTTTGCTCTTTATTTTATCCAGTTGCCCGCAAGCTCGTCATTTTTACCTTTACCTGAGTCTATCCAACCCGATCTACCAGAATTGGTAGACGTACACTTGCTTCGGGAAACGGGCTGCAATCAACAGAGGACTAAGACCATAATTTTCAGCCTCTCTTTGCATATTCTATCACTCCTTCAACCCAATACCCATTATATACTTCCTTCTTCCGCTCGGGTAGAGCGAGGTTAAGAAGTAACTGGCTGAAATTTGAACATCCCAAATGGCTAATGAGAGTCTAATCGGTTTAAACTCCCACCTTTGGTACGCCATATGGTCTGGGCATGCTTCCAAAAACTTCAAAGGACACGGGTTTTGGGTGAAGGAATGTTGTGAATGGTCGCGGGGATGTGTTATTAGTCGTCATTCTCGACAATTTAGAAATGACTAATTGTTATTAGTAGTCATTTAAGAACATGTTTCAGTTGTCGCAGCAACTGCTTTGCGCTTATGTTTTTGTTTTGGGAGGTAAAGATTTAGGCTATGTATGGGCTTTTTGGAACCGACGGTGCGTGGGCAATGGGTTGTTAACATCTTCAACTTCTCATTGGTGTTTTTTGTTGGTGGAGGAATATTTATTTTTTTTTATGTGTTTTCCCTTTATTTACCTCGCGTATTTAAAGCGAGGATTTTACTGTTCTTGCACGCGGTATAATTAATTTCCATTTACTGATTTGTGGGTAGGCACGTGCCTAGGCTCCTACCCTTCTATTTTTCCTGCTGGATTTGTCCCAAAATTTCTAGGGAAGGAACGTGAATATTCGCTTGCAGATTTTTTCACCTTTTTGGTATTTGGATAAGCCTTATCCGTAATTACAAAGCGTTTGAATTTATCGGTTTCTTATCCTTTTTTGTACTGAAAGTTTGCTACGTTTGTATATACTTTTTTTTTTTAAATGTAGCTTCCACAGTTGTTGTTGGTTTTGGAAATGTTGCTTATGCACGTTTGACAAACTGAAGTAAATCATTCATATCGACGCTTTAAATTTCACTTTTAAAATTTGAACTTCAACTAGTCAACCTTTTAATTCGCAAAAAAACCATATTGTACTTCAGGGACTTTTTTTTATTATAACTGATTTGGAAAAAACAGAAACAAAGTTGATATTTGCGTCGACACTAGCGGTGGTTTGAGCGACCCTAGCAGTGGTTTGTTAAACTGTAGCAGTGGTTGCGTATTCACATATGCATATAATTGAGAATTTGTTCAAACCATGTAGCCTCCTTTGGTTTTTCCAAAAACGCAACCATGTTGTGAGTTGCAGCAGAAGAGTTGGGCACCATTGATGTTTATTACGAAATTGATTGCAACAGATTGTTAGGTGTTGCGAATTATGATGTGTGTAGGTCTAAACTATGTTTTGCCCTAGCAGTTGTAACTCTAATTTTTTTATCCCCAATTGAATCAAAATTAATCTGTACTTTCAAAACAACTGTTTTAACTCTTGTAGCAGTTGTTAGTATTTTTGGACGTATTTATCCCCAAATGTGCTATTCTAATCAGCAAACGCAACCGTTATCGTCATCTACTATCTAGACATGATACCTGTAACACCCTCAAAATCGGATTTTAGCAGAAGCATACCAGTTTGGGTGCTACTAATCGGTATCACAACACAAGCATAGAGTAAAAGGTTTTTCTTAAGAAAACTCATTTATTTAATAAAATCAATGTTTACAATAAAATTTAATGCGGAAATAGGCCCATAATAAATAAGCGGTCCCCAAATACAAATATCAGAGTTGTCTATGACCATGCCATGCCATTGCCCAAGCGCCTCCAAAAGTAAACAATCGCCTCAATACCTGAGAATGCATGCTAAAAAGTGTCAACACGAGGTTGGTGAGTTCATAGGTTTTCATAAAGGTGTAGCGGGTTCAAAAGAGTCTTTCGATCATTGTGGCGCCCACAATGTCGCGAAAACAAAGTTTACCTTAGCAAAATAGTAAAGTGGACCACAAGGTTTTCAAGTGCAAAACATTTCTCATAAACAGGTCAAATTTAATCAAGGCATACCCTGCCTAATTCATAGTATCAAAACATTTATCCGCAAAATAGTTCATAAACAACCACTTGGACCATATAAAAATCAAACACTACAACGAATATAGTGTCACGCAAGCTTAACTATTACGTAGGCTAAGTCAGGAAACCATCACTAGATAGCACGAGCCGTGACTATCTCTAAACACACTAACAATCGACATGTTATACGTCCCCCACATGAGCCATGTTGGTTGGACGGGGTGGCCATTCCCAATAGATCTATCCATAACATTCGCACCATCCTGAGCCAGGATGTAACAATTCATAACAACACTTTGGTTTCTAACCTTAACCTAGCACGTAATAGCTCACGAAAACATTTTCAGGTCCAATCCAAAACAGTTCAAGCATTTGTGTCCACATAAAAACATATTTAAACCAAATCACGCATTTCATCAAACCAGTAACAATCATTTATTCAAATAAATCAAACATTTGCATTTAATAAAAACGAGCATGTATTCTCCCCCAAAATAGTTTAAAAGCAAGTAAAAGTAGGGGCCATGAACTCACCTCGATACGAAGCAACGCAAGAATTACAACTAACAAGACTGGCATCAAAGAGCAAGCACAACCAAATCACGAAGAAAGGCACATCGATATCCAAAGAGTACAAGTACAACGGTACTACATCGTCGCGACCTAATAGTATACGTATTATCTCAAAATACGTCTCAAAGAGTAAAATAATATAATATCTGAAAGACAACGTGTCTTAGTTTTCGTGGATTATTCGTATCAAACGTTTCCAAAAATTCCAGTATCAATATCTCAAAAAGTTTAGTTTTAACGTTTCGTGTGGTGGTAAGAAAACAAGACTCGACATACAACTCACGCCAAAAGTAACTCACACCAAAGCATAATATATATCCCAATATATTATGAGGAATAGTCAATAAGAATTGACCAAGACTCAACTCGCGTAGACAACGACCAGGAAGAAGTCGGGGAACTAAAGACACATAACTATGACAAGCAAGTAATTCAATTGATAAATTTCGGCATTTACCCATTTCCTTCCAAAATAGTTGATATACCGTCAAAATGTATAAGTTTTGAAAACGTTTTAGGATACTTAAAGAAATCATAAATGATTTTTGTTTTATAATAGATTTTACGAAATTTCGGCATGAAGTGCCCATTTATAAAACATTTCCAAGTCATAATGACTCTTGAATAATATAAAATTTATCGTTAAGTTTCCCAATGCGTCCAATGTTACAATTTATAATATACAATTGAACATATCATTCGCGTATATATTAGTTGTTTAGTTTTATCGACCGTTTTGTATAGTTCGGGTCCAGATATGTTAAACTCTTATGAGTCTAACATACCCTTCCGTCGCGTGTACCAAAGGGTCCATAATGTCCAAATAACTAATACCGTAAATCCAATACGTCCAATCCTTGTCCAACAATATAATAATGTCATAATGCTCGCGAATGAGTCCAATAAATCAAAGCCTCAAGTGTTGCAATCAATCCCTTAACTATAAATAACCCTTTTTATAGTTTCTTAATTGTTAGTCCGGTTTATAATTTATTAACCACATCCAAAGTGTCCAATCCCAAATTCGTAACCGAAACGTACCATTGAGTGTAAAAGTTAAAACGAATAAAACACATTAGTATCATGTTTATACATTTCACAAATTTAACACACCCTTATTTATTTCTGTCGCGATTGAACCGAGACCAAAGACATGACCACTCAAACTTAAATAGATTTTTTTTTTTTTTAACAACACAAACTTAATACTCAAAATATAATTTCCAAGAGAGTTGCGAAACAAGCAGGAAATAAACATCCCTTAGTGAATTGAGTCGCGAGTCAAATAAACTAAACAACTTGAATAAGCCAACTAGCTTATTAACGCAACACAACAAGCTTAATAACACGGAGAAGCCAAGGAGTCACGGTTCTCAAAATGCACGAACCATACGAGCTGTACAAAATTATAAGCAAATCCCATTACAAGAAGAGATTCAAACTAAGTGAATAGCAAATCCAAATCTAACCCGTGATCCTCACTGGTCACAACTCGAAAATCCCGGTCGGGTTTAACATGACCAGAATCCAATAACAACATCAATAAACTCATCCAACCGAACAACCTGTAATTGATACTAGACCCAATACGGGTCTCGACCAGATATAAAACTGACCCAGACGCACACAACACCATTGGTTGATTTCTTACCACACTTAACACACGTAACACTACTCAAAACATTTTCAAATCCATTTTTAATTCACGAAAACGTTAACACAAGATTTTATGCTCGGTTTTAAACAAATAAAATAATGAAAAAACTGATTTTCTTGGCTTACCCAAAAGTGACGGGAGAAATGGGAGAGACGCGAGTGGTGGTGACAAACACAAACCCAGAACGAAACCAAATCCTAATCGCGACTCTTGGTACCAAACCGTAGCAACCAAAACAACCTTGGTCTCATCTTGGTCGGCCACTTAAAGTGGTGATGGTGGTGGCTCACGAATAGTAATCAAACCTCAAACAAACTCCAAGCAAGACCCTTGCTCTAAAATGAAAACGAAAGGAATAACATTCTTGGTGTTCATTGAATCGGTTGTGACTGGGAATCAATGGTGGTGGCGCAGGTGATGATGTTACGGCCATGTGGTGCTTGAGATAGCATTGGTTGGCCGGAGGTGGCTGGGATGGAGCGGCGGCTGCAGGTTGAGAGTGGCAAGGGTGGCGGGTGGCGGCTGGGTTGGGTGGTGGCTGCAGAAGAGAGAGAGGCGCAGGGAGGAGGGAGAAACAATAATCCCTAACCCTAGTTATCATGTTCTATTTATAGTTGAGCACAAGGATGATTTTTGTAATGCACCATGTCCCCTCAGGGACTAAACGTGAAATGTTTAGCAATATTTTGTAGATATTAGGTTCGGGACATATTCGGAGGAGTAAACGGACTCGAAAAATTACGAAACTTGCGCCATTGCTCATGAAATCATTTTTCCAATAAAATGAGTATTTATTTGACTACTTTCTCGCAAATAGAAATAATGATCAAATAGAATGTTTTAACAAAGTTACAATTTTGCCGGTACGCGTAGGGTCTAATTTTTCACGTTTCGAGAGATAGCTTTCTTGTTTTCACGTCAAATGAGCTCAGAAAAGTTCGTAAATGAAAAACAGACGAATTTTCTCAAAAAAGAATATCTAGAAAAGTGCGAGTTGTCACAGACTTCCCTTCTCAACGGAATCGCGTCCTCGCGATTCAATTCGAGTTAATCGTTAGATTTGAAAAGAGATATAGATACTTTCTCAAGATTCCATTTTCACGTTCTCACGCGAATTCGAGATATTTCTTAGAGTTTCCACCGATCAACAAAAATAGGAAAAACGGCTTTGCTTCAGTCATTTGACTTCACGATTCACGATTTCGATAGGTTCCTCAACACAGCTTAGGCGTTCGTCGATATGGATATCTCCTAATAAAGACAATAATCGTTTTCAATAGTGAGGCATTACCTCTGATTACGCACATGAAAATGTCATGAATAACTAAGCTCTGACGGTAGCTCTAAGCTGCCAGTCCAACTCTAGCAAGAGTCTTAAAAAGGATCAACACAACGAAGATTAAACTTTCCACATATACTAAACGTATCACACAATCCATGGTGGGATTTTAAGCATAGCTTCATCTCCAATCATGGAGTCTCAAAGATTCATGTCATTCATCCATCGTAGCCCTTTTGTCTTGACAGTTTCACGAGCAGTCTTATGGTATCAAGTTGGGTATCCCCCACTTCAATCCAACCAATCGTTGGGCGGCATATTCAACCATGAAGTGTCTCGTACAACGTGGCTATGGTTGTAAGAGATTTCGACCAATAGGAGGTGTCTATTCCAACCATTGCCGTAATCCATCACGCGGACACGCAACCTGTTCTATAACGTTTTGATGGTCCTTTCACTCCAGCCAACAGTCCGTGAATGATACCCAGTACTCATACCACAACTTGTTCCCATGGCTCTTGGAGTGGTGACCAGAATTTGATGTGAAACGATTATCAGATTGGAGGTGATAGAAATTGGCACTCTATAATGTACAACAATCTCCTTTACGTGTGAGTGAGCAAAGTTGTCCATAGTGTCCGTTTCTTTGATTAGTAGGAACTGAGTAGGTTTGGTGACACGACCAACAATTACCCAGATGGAGGCGCGGAATTCACTTCTAGGTTTCAGTTCATAATACAGCAGCCAAGACATTTTTATTTTAGGGTGACCACAGAATGATTTGTCGGAAAATTGAAAGCAGTTTGAAAGACAATAACGGCAGGGCCTAATATATCAAAAGGAGGTAGCAAGAATCACAGATATTCCCAAAGGGCGAGCGAAGGATTAGACTACAGCTCCAAGGATCGCGGTTCAAGTTACTCCTTAAAGTCTTAAGGCTTCTGTTGGGCCAACAGAATCTTCGTCGAAAAATTGAGAATTTGTTCAAACCATGTAGCCTCCTTTGGTTTTTCCAAAAACGCAACCATGTTGTGAGTTGCAGCAGAAGAGTTGGGCACCATTGATGTTTATTACGAAATTGATTGCAACAGATTGTTAGGTGTTGCGAATTATGATGTGTGTAGGTCTAAACTATGTTTTGCCCTAGCAGTTGTAACTCTAATTTTTTTATCCCCAATTGAATCAAAATTAATCTGTACTTTCAAAACAACTGTTTTAACTCTTGTAGCAGTTGTTAGTATTTTTGGACGTATTTATCCCCAAATGTGCTATTCTAATCAGCAAACGCAACCGTTATCGTCATCTACTATCTAGACATGATACCATTTTTTGACGTTTAGAAAAGTCGCATAAACCTCAAAATAATCAACTCACTCTACACATCTAATAACCTGAAGCGTTATGTGCTTTTACATCAAAGTGAAGATGTTGATGTTTTTACAATAAGTTATGGTCTATAAAACACCTGGATATAATATTAATACACAAATACTCTGAATAGTATTAGCGATTACAACCTTGAAGTGTATCGACTTTAAATATGCCGAAAAGTTATATCAAACTCTAGCCTGGACCTCCTTTTATAGGCTAAAGAGTACTTTACAATATACAGGATAATTATGCATACTTATCTAATACAAAACATCCTACCCAAGAAATTCTAGAATGTTACATATTAAACCAAGACAATGATACTAGCAGTGAAAAACTACATTAGCAGTGGTACGCGACTTCATTGTGAGTGTGGATTCCTTCTTGTTTGCTATCATTTTCTTGAAGGATTTCCCGTGGCTTGGTTCCTCCTGGGGCGGCTGTATTTTCCTATGGGATTTCCTGCAGAAGTTCGATAGGCTTCTCAACGGGTTTCCCGTGTAAATCCGCCCTTCTGCGCGATACTGGAAGAGCTTTTAGTGGGGTTGCTTTTCCATCCGCGCAGCTTTTATTTTAGAGTAATGGTAGAACCACAAAGAATTCAGAAAAAATACATCCACACGCTGACGTGATAGGTTTGAATTGGAGTGAGGAGAAAGAACTGTCACAAAATACACCAATCATCCCCTACACGATAGCATGGGATTTTTTTTATGAATTCTTTATGTGGTTTGCTCTAAAATTAATCCTAGTGCCCGCAAGCTCGTCATTTTTACCTTTAACCCAGTCTATCTAACTCGATATGCCAGGATTAGTAGACGTACACTTGCTTCGGGGGCCGGGCTGCAATCAACAGCGGACTGAGACCAGAAATTTCAGCCGTGTTGTTTGCCTCTCTTTGCACATTCTACCACTCCTTCGACCCAATACCCATGATATACATCCTTCTTCCGCTCGGGAAGAGCGAGGTTAAGAAAGAACTGCCTGAACTTTGAACATCCCAAATGGCTAATGAGAGTCTAATCGGTTTAAACTCCAACCTTTGGTACGCCATATGGTCAGGGTAGGCTTCTACAAACCTCAAAGGACACGGGTTTTGGTTGAAGGAATGTTGTGAATGGTCGCGGATATTGGTCAATTTAGTCGTCTTAGAAACGACTAATTGTTATTAGTAGTCATTTAAGAACATGTTTCAGTTGTCACAGCAACTGCTTTGCGCTTATGTTTTTGTTTTGGGGGGTAAAGGTTTAGGCTATGTATGGGCTTTTTGGAACCGACGGTGCGTGGGCAACGGGTTGTTAACATCTTCAACTTCTCTTTGGGGTTTTTTGTTGGTGGATGAATGGTTGTTTTTTTTATGTGCTTTAAATTTATTTACCTCACGTCTTTATAGCGAGGATTTTACTGTTCTTGCACGCGGTATCATTAATTTCCATTTACTGTTTTGTGGGTAGGCACGTGCCTAGGCTCCTGGGCATCTATTTTTCCTGCTGGATTTGTCATAAAATTTCTAGGGAAAGAACGTGAATATTTACTTGCAGATTTTCTCTCCTTTTTTGGTATTTGGATAAGACTTATCCGTAATTACAAACCGTTTGAATTTATCGGTTTATTATCCTTTTTTGTACTAAAAGTTTGCTATGTCTGTATATATTTTTTTTTTGGTAAAATGTAGCTTCCACATCTGTTGTTGGTTTTGAAAATGTTGCTTATGCACGTTTGACAAACTGGGGTAAATCATTCATATCCGCGCTTTAAATTTCACTTTTAAAATTTAAACTTCAACTAGTCATTTGGAAAACAGAAACAAAGTTGATATTTACGTCGACACTAGCGGTGGTTTGAGCGACCCTAGCAGTGGTTTGTTAAACTGTACCATGTAGCCTCCTTTGGTTTTATGTTTTGCCCTAGCAGTTGTAACTCTATTTTTTTTTATCCCCAATTGAATCAAAATTAATTTGTACTTTCAAAACGACTGTTTTAACTCTTGTAGCAGTTGTTAGTATTTTTGGGCGTATTTATCCCCAATTGTGTTATTCTAATCAGCAAACGCAACCGCTATCGTCATCTACTATCTAGACACGAAAATTCTGACAATCAAGTTTAAGTTATTGGGCAATTTCGTTTGAACCTCAGGCCACCTTCCAATTTTCAATCTGGGCAACTAAATGCCATAATTGGGCAATACTTGTTGTACGATCGGGCAACCATAATTCTTAACCATATGATCATAAAGGATAGACTTAACAGCATAAACCTAACAGCACTAAGTTTGGCATAGAAGCACTATCGCATGGTTGGCAGCATAAACTCATAATTATTTTTTAAAGGCAACAAACATTCATAACAGGTGGAACCATTCCTTGTGCACTAGCCCTTTTTTCTATGATCTCGAACCCTCTTTCAGTTTTCGTGATAGAAACACGCTTTGTTAGCTTCCTTCTTTTGAAAGGTGTTGCACTACCGCACCACATGCCAGCGTCCTCTTCCTGCCATACCATGTTTTTGGAATAAAATTGTGACAAAGCCTGTAGCTTGTGCACAATGTAGACGTCCATGGATCCATTCTCATCAGCAAGGCGACCGCCTACATAGCGGAGTGGCTGAAATTCAAATTTCCCGTTGTGGTGCACTTTAAATATGACTTCTTTGGTTTCCGCCATGTCCTATAAAACATAAACCCTAATAAAAATTTCAATAACTTTTAATTAAATAAATATTTAATAATAGAATATAAAATATAAAGTTGCACAGTTATTTATATTCATGTACTCTATAAATATATGAACGAATAAGGTAACAAAGTACATACGGGAGAGTACAACAAACCTGGATTTGTTTATAAAAAAGAAGAAAAGGAAAACGATTTTTTTATTTTGATTCTTCAATGAAAGTCAGCCAGGGTAAGCATCCGCAATGGCAACTTGGTGAAAGACTTTTTTACTATTCTAATAAGATATTCAAATGACTTGTTCCATTGTGGCAGTAACTTTGAAGAAGACTTTTTACAAAAACACTTCTAAAGACTTCAAGCGTTTGAAGCTATTGTCAAAAAGCTTTTGTATTTATAAAATTTCATTTTTCACCCAACATTAAATATGCAAAAGCTTTTTGCAGTGGAGTAGTTGGTTTTGCAAAAGCTTTTTACCTCAACCATTTAATTGTGTTCAATGCATCAAGTCTTTTATGACTTGATGCATTGGTAATACTCGAGGAATGTGTGGATGTTGATAGTTGAAGATTATTAAATTGATTTAAAAATACAAAAACCATTTCCCAAAAATCAACTGACATCCTTACCAGTAAACAGGTGAAAAGTGAAAACAAAATAGCCAAATGCTAGAGTTCACAAAAAAAGTCAAAAAAAGTAAAATGCAGAGGCCACTGATACTCTAACTCTTAGTGAGCACAAAAAACCCATTTGCAAACACCAATTCTTATAGTTAGTTTGGATTATTCACACTATACACCAATTCAAATTGTCAATAAATAATACAGCTGTCTACACAAAAACTAAAAACACCTTTTCATTTGTGAAATTTACCTTTCACTTCTACTGTGATATTAGTCAATTAACATTTAGATCAATTAGATTATCAATCATCACAATCATTTACGAAATGCCGTGTTCTTTGTGTCAAGATGGTACATGCACTCCGAATTGTACTAGTTTGCACGATTCTTTATTTAAAGACATGATAGACCGTTTCAAGAGAATGGTAATTGCTTGTGAGCCGGGAAAGACTTTCCCAATAGAAGGAAATTTTAGAGAGAAACAAGAGTTGATTGATAAGAGGAAGAGAATGATTGAACAACTTCCAGAGTATGAATGTGAGTATGAAGATATGAAAGCGCGTTTCAAGAGGATCGAAGATGAAAATGCTAATTTGGAAGCAACGTGTGAAGAGGCGATAGCTGATTTTAAGATTTACAAAGATTATAATGCTGATGCTGAAGCGAAGTATGAAGAGATGCAAACCAGTTTTAAGAATTTGAAAGATCATAATGCTGTTGTCAAAGCTAAGTATCAAGAGATGGTTGAATGTGCCAAAAAGCTTATCAACATACTCAAAGAAGTTGCAGCTGATGCTGATGATTTTTAGGATTATGAATGTGTTATGTATATGTTTAAGAATGTGTTATTTTGGACTTATTTGGTATGTAAGGTAATAAGTATTTATCTAATAAACAAGGTACTAGATTACTGCATCAAATTTTATGTTATGATATTATGATATCATTTGTAAAAACATAAATAATCAAAATAATAGCCAATCTCGATATTCTTCACATGAGAATATACTCTAACTAGACTTAATTGCAATACTAAACTCAAAATTCCATTAGTTATTGATATTATTCACTAGGAAACATAAATTTTCCAAACCTCAAGAGTCAAGATGATTCTTTAAAGGCTGCAGTTGAAGAAAAGGAGAATGAAGGGGTGCAGGCAACCACTGCCAGTATTGCTGCATCCACTGCTAGTATTGGAGTAACCACTGCTGCTATTATTATACCCACTGCCAGTTCAGACGTTTCCACTGCATAGGCAACCATTGCTACAATTATAACCACATCAATAACACCAACACCAAAACCAAAAGAGGCTGACAATGAGATTGCCATACAATTGGTCAACCAAAAGCGATCTCACCCTATCCCTGCACCTAGACCTATTGCTAAGAGTCTAAACATTGGTGAACCTGTGCAGAAAGATGTAGTTACTGAAACTGATATTGGAAAGGGTAAAGGGATTGCAGATCCAACTTTGGTGTTTCAAAGTACAGAGGAGCAGATAGCTTTTGATGAAAAAATTGCTAAAAGATTACATATGAAAGTAAATGCTAAAGAAATTGCTAAAGAAAAGGAAAGGGCAAAGCAGAAGAAGCCTCTAAACAAGCTGTAGAAGAGCGGTAAACGGAACAGATGTATTTTACCCTACATAATTACGAAAAGTAGTCCAGTTTACTCGTAATGATTAACTTAGCTTCATAGTCCTAAAAAAGGTCAACAAAAACCAAAAATAATTTAGGCCATAGAAGGAATCTATACCAACGTCGTAAACAATTGCATAGATGATGCATATAAACCACTCCTTATTAGTCTACAAACTGCCACTAAATTTTTTAATGAACCAAGTAATGTTACATACTTAACTAACGACATCTAAGGTATCATACTCTACATAATTACGAATCAGATACACATAAAAAAGAGTAATGGATTATAAAATGGAATTAACACCTATCTAACATAGGTATTCATCGAATAACAAAAATGATTTATTATAACACAGAACCAATTGGAAATAATCATATGTAGTAAACAACGAGAAGAATATTTACGTACCATATTTGGGAACATTTTTTTAAAACTTGATCAATCGAATGTGGTTTGCAATCAATACTGTAGCTTTAAAGATGGTGACATAACTGACGTTACAAGGAAGACAGGGGGTTGACGAAGAAGACGGTTTGATTTGTGAAAATAGTACTGCGAGAAGCAAAAACAGAGAAAAACGGTTTATGAAACATTTTTAGTTTATATATCTTGTACTACTATTCGGACTATCATAATTTAGATGTCATGTAGTAAATGTTCGAGGAGCTAGGACACTTTAATTCGTAAATCCAGCAACTCATCGATACGTTTTACCCAAATAAAACCCCTCACATGAAGCTCCCTAGTTTTGTAGTACTTGATATGGAAAATATAAGTTTTGCTTGTTTGAATCAGTAATATAAATGTCAAAATCGTTATATGGTTTTGTAAAGTAGGTTTGGTTGTGTTCCGTAATTGAACTTTTGCCGTTTTCAAAATAAAATGAAAGTTATGAAGTCCATAGGTTTTTCGGTTATGATTAGGAAATCATATGGTTATTACAAGTTACTGCTAAGAAATAAAGTATATCACAAAGACTTTATAAGTTTAGAAATCGTAAAATTGGTTTTTCATAGATTAAATACACTATTCCGAGAGTAAAATAAACTTAGGAAAGTTTATTTTGAATGAAGATTGTTAATTTATAAAGTTTATTATGTTTATTGAGTAACTAGCTTTGAAAATAACATAGTTCTTAATTATTTGTCAAGTGAAAACCAAATTTTTGACGTCGAAAACTGTTCTTACCATTTGAGGTAGAAAACTGCCCTTGTTTGGTGTTTTCAGGCCGAGTTCTCTTGAACTTGATGTAAAACATCATTCCGGACAACTTTCGTGCTTTAGCTTTTTGGTGAATCGGACCAGAAGTGCCTCGAAAAATTACTCAGATTCGTAAGCAAGGTTTTCACAGTTTTTAGGTTTCGTTAACTCCTTTTTATCATAACTTTTGACTCATGTGTCCGTTTTTGGTGATTCAAATTGCTACGTTTTTTGTTTGATCTTGTTTTAACAATATGTAAGCATACAAGGTTATAGTAAATTGTTTAACGGCTCAAAAATGTATATAAATGACTAGTTTTACTAGTTTGATAACATAAGAAAATATGTAAGTTAAAAACTTGTTTTTAAGCATTAATACATCATGATTCAATATAGTGATCATATATATAGCATTTAATCAACATATTTAGGACATAACAATTGTGCTTACAAATTTTGGCCTAACAAAAGGGAAATCAAGAACAAAGGACTAGATCACTAAAACCTAAAGCTTCAACAATAACTCCTAGCTTCCATATCCTTCCACCAAAAGCTTGAAACTCTTGATAGATGGCTAGGAATACTTGTAGGAATGATTGAAAAACTTCTCCTAGAGTCACCCTTGTGTAGCTTGCAAATTCACCAAAGGATGAAGAAACTAGAACTAGGATCATGTGAAACTTTACAAGAGTTTCAACAATGATTTGTAACTTGAAGCTTGAAATCAAAGATGATGAATGTGTATGATTATTGATGGATCATTTTTGGAGTGAAAACAAAGATAATGAATGAGTTATCTTAGCTAATGAATGAGAAGTATATATACAAAAATGAGTAGGTTAAGTTTTTAGATATTTTCATGACTTAACTTAGTCATTTTACCACATGTACTCATCTTAGGTGATCAAGGCTTCATCACAAGCCACATGGCTTGTGACTTAGCATAAAATTTCGTTCAATGTCTATCTTTGATGACTAGATATGAGTTTTGATAATATCTTGCTTTTACGGAGCGAGTTTTGTTCCGGTAATCGCTAAAGTTAAGTATTTAAATCGCGAAACTTGAAACCGGGTATCTTAAAAATATAAAACTTCTAAGAAATGTTAAAAATTATCAATATACTCTATAAAAGTATATTAGATGAGTGATAAGTTTAACAGAGTGCGTAAACGCTATTAAAACTGAAAATCGTACGTTGAAAACGCATAAAAAGCAAAACGTACAAGGTTTAAGCAAAAATGGAAAAAGTGAAATGCCACTTTTCTAATATGATTATTATGAACCTAAAAAGTCCTAATTTCTAGATTGGGACTTGTCTGGTGTCGGTTTGTTTTAAGTACATATTAGGTCTAAAACTGGGAGTTTAAAATGCGTTACACGTAAATCTAAAAACGTAAAATTTCAAAACTTGTGAAAATGTTGTACGATGTGCAAAACACATATTTATTTTGTTTGAAATGTCGTAAAGACATATCGGGATGCTCAAATGTCGTTAAACCTAAATGAAAATCTCAGACAGGTTTTGCGAAATTAGTTCTGAGTGGATTTTACGTTCATCGTCAGGACGACCCGTCGAGTATCAACTCTCTTGTCATCATGAATGAAAAAGAAAAAAAATCAGGAATGAATAGTGAAAGTGAATAGTAAAAGTGAAGAGTAAAAAGTGAATTGTAAAAATTCGAGAATGGATAGAAATCCTGAAAATGCGAATTGTTACATTCTCATTCTCTTCAACATAAGCCTAAATTAAACCACCAACTTCAAATATAAAGTCTCCTATATTCCTCATTTCTTCTCATTTTCACATCATCCTTGCCAATCTTGGCATAAAAGCTTCTTTCTTCAGTTTCGTTCATCCTTCCCCACTTCTCCACTTTATAAATTCATTTTCATATTATCTTCCTATCATCCCATATCGCCAAGATATTAGAAACTTGTCTTGATTGCATATGTCTAGTCTCAATTCTTTTGTTTCATACTTTATTTAACTCATATATAAGTTATGCATATCTTGCAATATATATTGCTATTATCATAATTATATATATGTGCGCCTGTCTACTAACTCTGTTTTGTAGCATTCATTCATCGCTCAATTCTTTGATAGCTCAAACAAGGGGGAGCATTTGCAAATGTCAAACTCGTTTGCAAAAATCGTTGAAGCATCTACAGATTTCTTGCTATGTGTATTCCATCCTTTTACATATTTTATTGAATGAAACTAACCTTTGATGTAGGTTAAGCTTTTGCAACTTATTTGATTCATGGATGTGCTAGAGTTAATATACAAATGATATAAGAATTATGGGGATGCAATGAGCTAGGGGGAGCTAAAAGGCATTGGAGTAAATGGCATCGCGTTGGTTAAACCATGATGATAGAAGCCTTCACTAGGATGATGCAAGCTCACTTCTTTGAATAACAGGATTAGGGATCATCAAATACATTTGGGGATCATCCACAATCTACTAGGACTTTTCTAACAAAATCACCTTCAACCTATATGCTCAAGTCTTCCTCAAGTCTTCTTCTCAAGTCTTCTCAAAGTCTTCTCAAGTCTTCCTCAACTTTTCTCAATTCCTCTCCTATTTTCGCCGATCTTCTTTCCATCTCTACATTGGCGATACATTTTTTCTTAGACAAAAGGGGGAGAAGGAGTGTAAACAGGTAACTATTACACTTTAATATAAATTATAGTTTACATATTTTGTCATCATCAAAAAGGGGAGATTGTTAGTGCAAATGTTACGACGTTTAATTCTATACAGTGTCTTTATATTTTAATGATGACAAACATGTAATTTGTAATATATAACGTAAACTGCACAAGTTACTTTTTTACGCAAATCATCAATGCATGCACGAATCAACATCTTCCGACGTCTCAAGTCTGAATCATTTAAGGTATGTACAAACAAGTTACCAAACTAGTTAAGTGATCAAAGAAACTATTTTTGTCCTCACACCTCACATTTTTATAAGAAAAATAAATTTGTATTTCAAATTCCCAACAGCTATTTTTTCTGTCCAAATCAGTTAAATTTTCACCAGAAAAATATTTTTTCACTAAAGGAAAAAAACTGCCGGGAAGGTCCCTTAAATAGTTGAAGGTCCCGTATATATATGGGACCGCCCCATGTTTATGGGACCGTCCCCCGCTCCTCGAGCTGGCTATAAATAGTGCACTGTTTTCTTCAGAAAAACCAACCCTCTTTAGCACAAAACTTTCTGTTCTATCTCAATCCCTTCTTTGATCACATTAACTTGTTCGAATCTTGTTTAAATGTGATTCTTTCTTTCTCTCCTCAAGTGCAAAGAAATAACTTCTGTTATTATCTAGATACGAAGTTATGTAGACTAGTTAGTCCATATGTAACATTGGTTACACATAGATTAAGTCCATATCTTTCAAACATGTGTAACAGGTAGATCCATACGATGTGTAAGTCCGCGTAGTATCGTGTGTAGATCCAATGATATGTAAGTCCGTGAGGGTTGTGTAAAGATTGGGTAGATCGTGTAGATCGTGTTGACCGTGTAGATCGAGAGAATCGTGTTGATCGTGCAGATCGTGTGGATCATGTAGATCGGGTAGATCGTGTGTGGGTTGATTCTAGCCAAGATTAGAACTCGACATTCCGCTTAGTGTCGGAAATTGGTGTAAGAGAAGGTGTATGGTTTTCTCCGCATAAAGGGAGCTTGTTGATTAGTGAAGTAACTCTCGAGATGGATACTCGAGGAGTAGAGAAGGGCGAAGAGGTGCTTCGTGACCGAACCACTATAAATTATTGCTGATTTTCGCTTCCTTTACCCTTTGCTTTACGTTTATATTCACTTTATTATTTCTTGTTTAGTAGTATTTTTGTGGCACTTGTGATAATTGCATTTATAGCTACACCTTTATATTAACTAGCTAACTTAAAAAATGCAAAGTCTCTGAAAATTTCGTCACTTGTCTCAACCCAGCCACTGATGGCGGTCCCGTAAATATACAGACGGTTCAAAATATATATGGGACCGTTCACATATATTAGGGACCGTCCACAGTGTAATCAGAACTAACACTAGTTTCTTTTATTCATATTCATATTTAGCCACCTTCAAAATCATTATTCATAGTTGTTACAACCTTCAAAATCATTATTCATATTTAGCCACGCTTGATGGGAAATTTGATACGAAAAATTATAGATTTTAAATAGAACCGTATTCACCCCTCCCTCTACATTTCTACAATGCCAATCAAGTTTGTTGATCAACGTTGTCTTATGCCTCTGTTTATCAATTAGTGTTTGGTATTTTTTGGGCTATTAGGTTAACATGATCAAGTAATCGTATGACTTCATTTTCTAACGATTAGATAACTCTGGTGAAGATATGATAGATCAGTGCATGCAAAAAATTATTTTTCGTTGGTTCGTGTGTGACTTTTTTTTTTTTTTTTTTTTTTTTTTTTTTTTTTTTTTTTTAACGACAACTATTTATCTCACACAATATATACCAATCTATCTCGCACGTTTTAAGCAGGACTTGAACCCACAACCATTTAATTGAGAAACTTCTCACATAACATGAGATATCATTGGGACACAAATCCTTTATTGTGTGCATCTACATCCATATATAATGTGAGATTTAAGATCATTTGAGGACAAAAACTTCTTTACATACTAAGGGATTAATCTTCACCCTTCATTTTTATTAGATCTAATGGATGAGATTAATCTCAACAATTAAAAAAACCCACTTTCATCATTTTTTTTTTTCAAATATAAATATCTTTCAAACCGTTAATCGTCAAGCGAAAAAAAAATATACCATTACGACGAGCATTTAATTGCATTAAAAAAATCCACTTTCATTATTTTTATGACTTTCGACAAAAAAAACTTTTTCGTGTTTTCACTTTTTTTTTTAAGTTTTTTTCGTTTTTATACGTGACTGAAATTTGCATTAAAAAAATCATATATGATTTAACACTAATTTGAATACCACATGTGATATTAGTGTTAAATCATATATGATATGTATATCATATGTGATTTATCATATATGATTTAACACTAGTATCACATATGATATTAGATATCATATGTGATTTAACACTAATATCACATGTGATCTTCAAATTAGTGTTAAATCATATATGATATTTCATGCAAATTCCAGTTTCGAAGAAAAACGAAAAAAAAGAAGAAAAAACGTGAAAAAACGATTTTTTTTTTTTCCGAAAGTGTATCAAAGTGCCCGTCTATAGAAAGATAATTAAATGCTCGTCGCGATGGTGTAATTATTTTTGCTTAACGATTAACGGTTTAAGAGATATTTAAATTATAAAAAATAAGTGAAATAATAAAATGGTTTTAATCTCAGCAATTGATTTCCTTTTAGATTAATGGTGGAGATAAGTCCCTTGGTATGTAAGAAAAGTTTGGTATGTAAAATAACTTTACTCATAATGTGGTTATATATCAATTTAATGATTCATAGCAAGTGTTTGAATGGATCTTCTCAATTCAAGCACACATTCTCCGGAACTAAAACTAACAAGTTATTGAAATTCATGTCAATCACATGACTTCGACTTTGCAAAATGCGTAGAACTCATAACGTCGACATGGATCATACTTATTATTTAGTAATTTTATCATGAAAGCTATATTCGTTTTATAGATTTTCAATTGAAGTTAGTTCTCAAGTCTAAAATTTAAAGAACAGAAGGGATGAGATGGGAAATGCAAAGTAGGGGATGAGATGGGAAGAAAGTGGTTATTTATTTTTGTGTTATTGAGTTTTTTTTTAAAGTGGCAAAGAAAGGAAAGGAAGCTACACAAATTACCAATATACCCTCATTTATATATGTGTGCTTTTCTTTGTAGTGTATGTATTTGTGCCCAGCTGTGCTTTTCAAATACACTAGTAATCACGAATGGGAATTCGCTCATTTTGTTGCAGTTATGTTTCTCATCATCTGATACAACATATATATCACCAAAACAATAACACAAAAATTTGAAAACTAAACACATCCTATAATAATCACGAATGGTAATTCGCTCATCTGATACAACATATATATCAAAAGAAGGTAAACCAATTGTTGATTGTCATCAGAGACTTAAATACTAATAATCACGAATGGTAATTCGCTCATGTTGTTGCAGTTATATCTCTCATCATTTGACACACCATTTAAGCAATTATTTCTTTCGTAATTAAGCTAAAAAACTATCAAGGATAATCACATAATGTTTATTATGGGTCTTATTTAATTGTCAAACATAGTGTTAGCACGTATCCACTTTACTAGTTATATCAAACTAAAGAAAAAAATGTGCTATAGTGAAAAGTGAATGTAGGTTTAAAAAGTCAAGAATTGTTCAATTCTTAAACAATAAAAGTTCATACCAGTACATATTCAAAGCTAGCGAACATAAACTCAAAAAGTACGTAATCATGGCTAGCAAACATAAACTCAAAAAGTACGTAGTCATGGCTAGCAAACATAAACTCAAAAATTACTTATTCAAAGCTAGCAAACATAAATGAAGCGAACATCACCATCCACCAGTAACACAACCGAACAAGCTTTATTCAGTCGTCTCGTTCCATCAACATTTTCAGATAAAACAATCTGTCTGCCATAGGAACGCCAAATAATCCACGTGTTTTGTCCGGATGTTCCAGCAAAAACATATACGCAGGATGTATTTCTTCGCGAGCAAGACCAAGGCACTGCAGCTCTTCGTAAATTTGCGCCTCAGTATACACATGTGGGCGAGAGTTTTCAATTACCTTATAACAAGTAGATAACGACAAGATCAATATAATATATATAAACAATATACTATTACTAATCTATATTCTAAATAAACCAAGTACCTTAGAATTCCTGTCTAGAGCATGGACTATATCTGCAAAAGAGTCCGCAATCTTACTCCGTATTGGATCCTCTACATCAGCTTTTCTTTTTTTACTCTTTGATTTAGTTGGTAGCTTATCTGATTGTGGTGTTGGTGATGTAATATGGACGTCATCACTAGTGTTGAAATTATCTAAAGTGACCCCGTTGTTCTCACAAAAGGGATCAATTTCTTCAACTGTTTCTGATTGCTGGTCATTGTTTAGTTGCTTTCTTTTCTCTTTAGCAGTTAGAGCACAAGCACATGTAGCTCTATCTTTTGCCCACAAAGCATACATTTCATCATAACATTTAACTTGTTTATTCTTCAAACCGTAAACATCAGGATTGTCCTATACATTACAAATAATGAATAAAAAAAAGAAAAATAATAATTTCACATGAATTAGATAGAGCATACCTTCTTGAGTGCTTCCCACACCTCATCTTCAGCCTCAATTAACTTGGTACTTGGGTTCCATGCAGAGCCACTCAATGAAACACCTTTAAAAACATCATGAAACTGGGTAAAGTACTTTTTGAGAGTCTTGATTCGATTTTTCAATTTTTCTTTCTCAAAAGTAATATTAAACTTATCACTTAACGCCTTCACTATATTATTGCATTCAGAACCCTATGAAAATGTTTACTAGTGGCTGATATGGATCGACGATATAACCAAGAGACAAAACGGGTTCTAAAATCATTCCCTACTATATGCAGAAATCTAGCAACTTGTTCCTCAACCGACATACGTTGGGTTTGACGAAGACCACATTCATTTGGTAACTTATCACACAATAATTTAAAGGCTACCACACTCATACGAATTATTTTACGACTGTTGTTATTTGTTGATAGGTCTTGCAACATCTCTTCCCGTACTACTTGTCTATGCAACCTTAATTCTTTATAAGGTAAATTAACACGTTTTCTTTTACGAGATTCGCTAAGGGCAAGATAAGCGACAACTAAACAAACCACATGAATTACGGCTAACTGTTGAGTTCTCGCCATGCTAATTAAGTTATCAACATCCATGTTGCTATTGTGAACAGCCTATATTGTGATTATTTTGAACTATATAAGTTTCCATAAGACAAATAGTTACTATCATTTGTTATACAAATACTAATAACATGCTTAAGTTAATAAGACTAATAGTTAGTATCATTTGTTATACAAATACTAATAACATGGTTAAGTGATGAGTGTCTAAATACTCATCATTTTTGTACAATCTAAACTGCAAAATCATCTGAAAACACTCAAAAATGCATCAAAATGATGAAAATATCACAAATCAGTGTTTTATGTGTTTCAAATGCAAAAAGATCAAAATCAGATGAAAAACGTATCAAGTTTGCAAAATTGGCAGTTTTAGTCCCCCAAGTTTGAAAAATGTCAAAAATGGCCCTTGGAAATTGGAAAATGACAAGTTTGGTCCTTGTATTATTAAAACTTGTCACTTTTGGTCCCTTGAAACATCTTTGTTGAGTTGGCAGCATTGGTCCCTTGAATTTTTGAAATTACACATTAGGTCCTTGTGTTTTAAACCCTTTCAACCCTTGGACCCTTGTCATAATGCATGTGACCCCTGCCATCACCATTTGGACCCCTTCAATTTGGACCTTTTCCCTTTGATAAATAAAACCAGTCAAACCTCTGGTCAAAACAATCACCCTTGGCGCCTTTTTCTTGTCCCCTTCACCTGCTTCCCCTGAATCACTCAACCCCATCCCCCCAGCTCACCTTCATCTCCCCTTGTCCCCCCACCTCCACACAACTCCAAAGTGCATTTAATGCTTCACCCTCACCCTCACTCAACCTCATCCAACTGTCAAAATCCATTTCCCGCCAAAATGATCCTATGGCCAAAATTCACTCAAAGCAATCCAATGGTCAAGAAAAGTGATGGGAAACAATCAGAGATGAGAGAGAAAGAGCTTGGGTTATAAAAAAGAGAAGAAGGAAGAGTAGAAAGGAGTCTACTAGTTTTTTATTTTTTACTTATGTCGTTTTTGTCTTAAAGTTTTTAATTCAGTGTAAAACCTGTAATATTTTGTTAAATTGTATCAAATTAAAGTGTTCAAGTGTATTGCAAGTAATTTCAAGCATCAATTTCAGTTTATGTTTACAATTCAAGTTTCATGTTCACTGTTTCAAATTGCAACTTCAAAATATTAAGTACAAGCGTTTAGTAGTTTATTTCTAAGCTCAAATAAGCTTGTATAAGCTTATTACAGCTTTTCATAAGTTTACATTCAAGTTTCAAGTCATTTTGGATGCTGGTCAACAAAAGTCAAACTAGGTCAATTTGGTAATGGAAATGGACATGGGTTGAAGCAGTGTTGGAATTGGGTTGAGACAGAGTAAATGGGTTGGATAACATAGGATAGGGTTCATGGGTTCATTGTTTCAAGCCATTGTGGCTAAGGGCCCTTTGTAAGTGATTTTCAAGATTTCTTTGCATAATTTTCATTTGTAGTTATAACTGGTTCTAATCTGTTTATTAGGCTGTATTTAAGTTATATAAACTCAGTTTGATCATTTATTTTAGCTGGTTAAGGGTTTAGCTTAGAGTTGATTGCAATTCAGTTAATAAAGGTGTGTTTGGGTCAACTTGTTATACTGTGTTCAAGGATTACTCAGATGATAGAACTTGTTGGATTAGGTTTGTTTAGCACATATTAACTTATATCTGTCTCAAAAACTGCATCTACTCTGCTCAAAGTCAAATTCATGAACCATCTGTCTTAAGTCCTTAACTGTTGTAATTTGTGAAAAGCAAACTTTTGTTTTGTGTTTAAAAGTCATAAACATAGCTTGCAGTATCTTTATTTAATCACTTAACATCATTTTCAGTTGAGAAATTAAGATCAAACTTCATAAAAGTCAACTTTTCTAAAACTGCTCAAAAGTCAACATTGCAAATTCCAGTTTTGAGCCCATCTGGAAGGAATTTTCATGGACTCATTCTTGGACCAAATTCAGTGAGATTTGTTGTTTTAAAAACTTAAGCTGGTCTCATTTCTTATAGTCATTTTTGTAGAATTTTGCAAATTTTTTATAAGCTCCATTTGAGCTTGTCAAAGTGACCTCAGTTCCCCTGTGCAACTGAGTCAGTTGACACTGACCTTGCACAGGTTTGTGCAGCCACTTGCACAAAGCTCAAAACTGCTTGTCTAGGTCTCAGCTTTTGATTAAACATAGTTAGCCAGGTCTAGTTCAAGTTCCAGCAATTGGTTTTCAGTTTCAGCTTATAGAGTAGTTTGTACTTAAGCTCTAAGTAGGCACCTTAAAACTGTTTTTGTAATAAAAATCAAATAAGCCAAATCTTGGTAGTTAGCAGTTCAGAGGTTTTAGAGTAGTTGTTTTAAGTTGCTTTTAAGCTCTTTTAGCATTATATAGTTTGTGTAAATAGTGGGTGGTCTTGGGTTTCAATTTGCTTATTTCAAGTGCTTATTTCTAAGCACTTGACACTGCAGCCTCAAATTCCTCCACACAACCCCTTGTTTTTCCATTTTTCCTAGATTCCTCACTTTATTTTAAGCTTATCTTGAATTTTTCAGATTTTTCTAAGTTGGTTTGCTATTTTTCTGCATTTAAATTAATTTTTAGGCCTTTTTAATTAGCTTTAAATTCAATTAATTAAGAAAAGCTTCAAAAAAATAATTTTTCATTTTTCTTAAGTTAAGATAAATATAAAAAGACAAAAAAATATTTTTCTAGATTTTTCTTAGTTAAATTTGTATTTTTAAATAATTTAATTAGTTTTTAATAGTTTTTAATTCATAGAAAATACAAAAAATAATCAGAAAAATACAAAAATAGTTTTGAAAATTCTATTTTATTATTTTAGATTTTTCCAAGTCTTAATTTTATTTTTCTAGCTTTATTTCCTATTTTCTTGTATTTTAGGTAATTATTTATTAGTTAAAAATAGTTTTTAATTAATAATAATTAATTAAATAGTTATAAAAATAATTTTATTTTTCTAAAAATTTTCTTTTATCATTAGGATTGTAAAAATGTCATTTTCATATTTTTAGGACTTTTATTTCTTAGATCTCACTTTTTATTTTGTACGTTTACGTTATTTTATTTAAACGTAAGTTTTAAGTTTTAAGTTTTAAACGTTCATCAATTTTAAAAATAGTGATAGCGTTTATTTAATATTTTTTTATCTTTTTAACTTTCTTTAATTTGCATTTAAGCCTCTGTAATTTATTTCCTTTTTCCTTAGTTATAATTGTTCAATCAATCTATCTTTACTGATCACTATCCTTAGTGATCATTCTATCATCTGATCAAGTGTTTACACACCATTGAGTCTCCGTGGGACATAACGACCCGGGAATTCATTGTATTCTCTGATCTTCATTGCATTTGTGTTTTAAGCAGTTTTAAGCTTCTTACGGTTGGCCATTCACAAGTGGCTGGCTTGTGTGAGGTAGCTTGACTGTTTTCAGCACAGATCAAATTTTGGCGCCGCTGCCGGGGAGGCTTTAGCGTGTGTTAAAACCTTTTTCAGACCCATTCTTGCACATATTCCATCTTTTGTAAAAAGTTTTTTGTAAAGTTTTCAAAAATCCAAAAAGTTCATTAACACTTTTCCTGAAGTGTTATCAACACCAAAAATATTTTCATTCTTTGTTTTTATAGCCTGTTTTTCAAAAAATCCAAAAATATCCATCTTTACCCTCTCGCATCTTTTAATTCTACATTTCCCTTACCCTCTAATCTGTTTAATTCTCCATTCCTTATCCTCTATAACCGTTTAATTCTTCATCTCTTATCCCTCTTATCTGTTTAATTCTTCATGTCATGGTTTTCAACATGTTCCTGGTGTGGAGGTCCATTTAACGGTGGAAATTGTCGGCGATGTACCAATGTGAGTTTCGGAGACAAATTTGTCGGTAATCCCGATCCCATTTCAAATGAAACACCTGATTTTTCCTACCTACCTCCACAACCCCAATACGAATCCTACTCATGCGAGTTTTGTGGGAATGATTCTCATTACGGTTTTGATTGTCCACCACGGGTCCCGCTTGTCTATGAGCCAGAACCATGTTACAATCAGAACTTTGGTGAAAGTTATTTTCCCAATTATCTCTGTTGTGAGAATTGTGGGGGTCCTCATGCGACTTTTGAATGTCAACCGATGAATCAAAATTTTCACAATTCCAATTCTCCCGGTTTTGACAATTTCCAACCCCCACAGTATTCCATCAGTCATCAGACTTCCGAGCCTTCACAGCATTTCAATGATTACGAGGAGTGTAATCTTCCGCAAAGTTCTGAAGAAATACGCATTCGAAAGAAACTACAAATGAAAAGAATGGTGTGTAAGCTTCAGCAGATGAATATAAGAATCAGATATGATAACGATGATGATGAGGATTCTATTCAAATGAAGGAATATTATGAGAGCTTGTCAACTGAAATCACACCCGAAGCTCCCATTGACTCTCTCATAATGGGGGACGAGCCTCTTAGCACTATTCCAGAAATGGAATCGTCTAGTGTTGAGAACCTGGTCCCAACCCCAAGTGAGTCCGAGGTTGTCTCCGGTAATATGTGTGATGAGCCTCTTAATGATGATTCTTACCCTCCTCTTGACATTCCAAATGATCATGTTGATATGTTCTCCGATTCTGACAACGATTGTACTTCGTTTGACGATTCTTTATCCTATGGAGACATCGATTATGTCGAGGAGCTACCTTCTGAGCTAGTTAGCTTAGAAGAAGTGAGAGATTCTGCTGATCTGGAAATTGAGGACGAGATACTTCGTGAAAAATTGTTCAATGTAAATCTCCTCATTTCTAAGATCAAATCATTTTGTGCTAAGCCAGCTTCAGCTCCTATCCCCGTTGTGGATAGTGACTTGGAAAAGCCCGAACCATTTCCTGAACTTAAGGCTTTTTCCAATGATTCTCTTCATGAAGAGTTCTCCGGTGAACTCTCTCATGACATATCTCCTCCGGAATATGATCATTTCTATTTTGATCTTGAGGATGATATTGGCTCGGAGGAAGGTGTACTCTATCATAAGAGTTTGCTTATTGATGATACTACCCTCACCCTTCCTCCCGATATGTCTACATTTGAGGATGACGAATGGATCCTAATTGTCATAAACATCTTCCTTCCATTCCTCACTTATGTTGTGACTTCCTCTCTTCTTCACTCCTTTGGGAGTGAGGACACTATCTTTGACCCTGGCATTTTCATTTATCATTTGTGAGCCGGGTCTTTCTCTTTATCTCATCGGTGTGGAACTTTCGCGTGCTTCAAATGTTTGTCCAAACATCTTGAATGAAAGTTCGATGGAGATTGTTTCTTCCACTTTGCTTCCCCATGAACCAATGAATGCGGGGTCGAGTCAAGCTAGCGACTCGGAAATCAAAAACAGTAGCACACACCATATGGGTTTTCACCCATATTTCTGACTTCTTACCCCTTTCTACCACCTTAGTGTGGGGGTGATGCCCCACATGTTATATATATATCTAAAAAAAAAAAAAAAAAAAAAAAAAAAAAAAAAAATCTCTTTCAAATAATGGCCGTAATATTTCCCTTTTACGTTCTTTGTTTCGGCATAACCGCCGGTACTTTGAATATTGAGGGCAATATTCATTTCTAAGTGTGGGGGGGAATTCTCATGAATTTTATCATATAATTATACCAATCCCCCCGTTTTTGGCCAAAAATTTTTTTTTTTTGGAGTAAGTGTTTTTCACTTACTCAGATTACGGTTATCAGTCCACCATGTCTAATAAACAAAAGGATTGGCTAATCCAGGAGCAAACGACTCTTGGTAAAGATATATCAAATCCGTTTATTGCTTGCAATTTGCCCAAAATTGTATGGTATTCAACTCACCATATCCTAAAAAGTAAAGAGTTGGCTAGCCCGCAAGATTATGGCTTGTGGTAAAGGCAGTGGAAAAGCCATAATTGGTAATCAGCTCACCAAAGATAATATTGATAATTTATCTAAGAGTTGGCTAGTCCAGAGCAAACGGCTTCTGGTAAAGACAAATCAAAACCGTTGAAAGCTGGTGGTTTGCTCAAAATCACATGGTTATCAGTGTACCATAGTTCTTACTTGAACTGAAACATTTGGCTACTCCAGAAGTGATGGCTTTTGGTAAAGAGTTTTTAAAATCCATTAAAGATCTAAAACATTGCTAGGGACTAGCAATATCTCAGTGTGGGGGATTGATGAGTGTCTAAATACTCATCATTTTTGTACAATCTAAACTGCAAAATCATCTGAAAACACTCAAAAATGCATCAAAATGATGAAAATATCACAAATCAGTGTTTTATGTGTTTCAAATGCAAAAAGATCAAAATCAGATGAAAAACGTATCAAGTTTGCAAAATTGGCAGTTTTAGTCCCCCAAGTTTGAAAAATGTCAAAAATGGCCCTTGGAAATTGGAAAATGACAAGTTTGGTCCTTGTATTATTAAAACTTGTCACTTTTGGTCCCTTGAAACATCTTTGTTGAGTTGGCAGCATTGGTCCCTTGAATTTCAGAAATTACACATTAGGTCCTTGTGTTTTAAACCCTTTCAACCCTTGGACCCTTGTCATAATGCATGTGACCCCTGCCATCACCATTTGGACCCCTTCAATTTGGACCTTTTCCCTTTGATAAATAAAACCAGTCAAACCTCTGGTCAAAACAATCACCCTTGGCGCCTTTTTCTTGTCCCCTTCACCTGCTTCCCCTGAATCACTCAACCCCATCCCCCCAGCTCACCTTCATCTCCCCTTGTCCCCCACCTCCACACAACTCCAAAGTGCATTTAATGCTTCACCCTCACCCTCACTCAACCTCATCCAACTGTCAAAATCCATTTCCCGCCAAAATGATCCTATGGCCAAAATTCACTCAAAGCAATCCAATGGTCAAGAAAAGTGATGGGAAACAATCAGAGATGAGAGAGAAAGAGCTTGGGTTATAAAAAAGAGAAGAAGGAAGAGTAGAAAGGAGTCTACTAGTTTTTTATTTTTTACTTATGTCGTTTTTGTCTTAAAGTTTTTAATTCAGTGTAAAACCTGTAATATTTTGTTAAATTGTATCAAATTAAAGTGTTCAAGTGTATTGCAAGTAATTTCAAGCATCAATTTCAGTTTATGTTTACAATTCAAGTTTCATGTTCACTATTTCAAATTGCAACTTCAAAATATTAAGTACAAGCGTTTAGTAGTTTATTTCTAAGCTCAAATAAGCTTGTATAAGCTTATTACAGCTTTTCATAAGTTTACATTCAAGTTTCAAGTCATTTTGGATGCTGGTCAACAAAAGTCAAACTGGGTCAATTTGGTAATGGAAATGGACATGGGTTGAAGCAGTGTTGGAATTGGGTTGAGACAGAGTAAATGGGTTGGATAACATAGGATAGGGTTCATGGGTTCATTGTTTCAAGCCATTGTGGCTAAGGGCCCTTTGTAAGTGATTTTCAAGATTTCTTTGCATAATTTTCATTTGTAGTTATAACTGGTTCTAATCTGTTTATTAGGCTGTATTTAAGTTATATAAACTCAGTTTGATCATTTATTTTAGCTGGTTAAGGGTTTAGCTTAGAGTTGATTGCAATTCAGTTAATAAAGGTGTGTTTGGGTCAACTTGTTATACTGTGTTCAAGGATTACTCAGATGATAGAACTTGTTGGATTAGGTTTGTTTAGCACATATTAACTTATATCTGTCTCAAAAACTGCATCTGCTCTGCTCAAAGTCAAATTCATGAACCATCTGTCTTAAGTCCTTAACTGTTGTAATTTGTGAAAAGCAAACTTTTGTTTTGTGTTTAAAAGTCATAAACATAGCTTGCAGTATCTTTATTTAATCACTTAACATCATTTTCAGTTGAGAAATTAAGATCAAACTTCATAAAAGTCAACTTTTCTAAAACTGCTCAAAAGTCAACATTGCAAATTCCAGTTTTGAGCCCATCTGGAAGGAATTTTCATGGACTCATTCTTGGACCAAATTCAGTGAGATTTGTTGTTTTAAAAACTTAAGCTGGTCTCATTTCTTATAGTCATTTTTGTAGAATTTTGCAAATTTTTTATAAGCTCCATTTGAGCTTGTCAAAGTGACCTCAGTTCCCCTGTGCAACTGAGTCAGTTGACACTGACCTTGCACAGGTTTGTGCAGCCACTTGCACAAAGCTCAAAACTGCTTGTCTAGGTCTCAGCTTTTGATTAAACATAGTTAGCCAGGTCTAGTTCAAGTTCCAGCAATTGGTTTTCAGTTTCAGCTTATAGAGTAGTTTGTACTTAAGCTCTAAGTAGGCACCTTAAAACTGTTTTTGTAATAAAAATCAAATAAGCCAAATCTTGGTAGTTAGCAGTTCAGAGGTTTTAGAGTAGTTGTTTTAAGTTGCTTTTAAGCTCTTTTAGCATTATATAGTTTGTGTAAACAGTGGGTGGTCTTGGGTTTCAATTTGCTTATTTCAAGTGCTTATTTCTAAGCACTTGACACTGCAGCCTCAAATTCCTCCACACAACCCCTTGTTTTTCCATTTTTCCTAGATTCCTCACTTTATTTTAAGCTTATCTTGAATTTTTCAGATTTTTCTAAGTTGGTTTGCTATTTTTCTGCATTTAAATTAATTTTTAGGCCTTTTTAATTAGCTTTAAATTCAATTAATTAAGAAAAGCTTCAAAAAAATAATTTTTCATTTTTCTTAAGTTAAGATAAATATAAAAAGACAAAAAAATATTTTTCTAGATTTTTCTTAGTTAAATTTGTATTTTTAAATAATTTAATTAGTTTTTAATAGTTTTTAATTCATAGAAAATACAAAAAATAATCAGAAAAATACAAAAATAGTTTTGAAAATTCTATTTTGTTATTTTAGATTTTTCCAAGTCTTAATTTTATTTTTCTAGCTTTATTTCCTATTTTCTTGTATTTTAGGTAATTATTTATTAGTTAAAAATAGTTTTTAATTAATAATAATTAATTAAATAGTTATAAAAATAATTTTATTTTTCTAAAAATTTTCTTTTATCATTAGGATTGTAAAAATGTCATTTTCATATTTTTAGGACTTTTATTTCTTAGATCTCACTTTTTATTTTGTACGTTTACGTTATTTTATTTAAACGTAAGTTTTAAGTTTTAAGTTTTAAACGTTCATCAATTTTAAAAATAGTGATAGCGTTTATTTAATATTTTTTATCTTTTTAACTTTCTTTAATTTGCATTTAAGCCTCTGTAATTTATTTCCTTTTTCCTTAGTTATAATTGTTCAATCAATCTATCTTTACTGATCACTATCCTTAGTGATCATTCTATCATCTGATTAAGTGTTTACACACCATTGAGTCTCCGTGGGACATAACGACCCGGGAATTCATTGTATTCTCTGATCTTCATTGCATTTGTGTTTTAAGCAGTTTTAAGCTTCTTACGGTTGACCATTCACAAGTGGCTGGCTTGTGTGAGGTAGCTTGACTGTTTTCAGCACAGATCATTAAGTTAATAAGACAAATAGTTACTATCATAAGACAAATAGCTTCCTTTAATTTTCTAGTGCCACCAGTTGACATAGTTAAGTTAATAAGATTTATCATTATCGATTAACATGGACATCTACCAAATTACTCCACACCACTAATGATCATAAGGCAATTCTTAAACCAAAGACATCAAAATTATACCAGATCAGGAGCATTTACATTCTTTAGAATGTGTAAAATCAAGTTTATTTCTATATATACTGATTGTAAACAAATTCGTATCATCGAACGAGTGTCACATTTTGTTATCATGGATCATATCAAACATTCTAATATGAACTGGATACAATAATAATTAAACAACCATGGATCATATCACATTCTTTTAGAATAAGAATTCTTTATCATTTTTTAAAATAACTTAAAGCCTAATTTATTTATTTTTTGAATAATGGAACTAAATAGTCAAGAACTAAAGCAAAGAAACATCAGAGAGAACTGTCGTTTAACCAGACATATCAGCAACAATCTTTAAAAGTGATGATGCGAAATACCAAAAAAAACATCATATGTCATTCTTAGGAGTCCATGTATTCAAATGCAGTGGAAGAGGGTCCTATTATGAAACCTAAATTATGAGTCACTTTAAGAAGTGCTGATAAACCTAATCACATTCTAAAAAATAAGTTGCTTTGTGATTGAATTTCTTTGATATTTAAAATATAACATAGTCTATTTGTAATCATAAGTGGTTCACAATCATGTTTTGATTGTTTACTTTAGTATTTCAACTTCATAGAAACAGAGAGCATGCATGCATTCATGCACAACAGATCACTAAATGCATTATTGCATTATGAGAATGTAGTGATATAATAATTCTCACTTATTTATGCATGGGTAGATGTTAAATGCCAGGGCCGTCCCATGAATTGGCGAAATTTTTGAGGGCCCTGTAAGAAATTATATAATGAGGCCTTTTGTTAAGCAATATTATATATAAAGTGTCCCATCTAAATACTTTTTTCTTCGTGAAAAATATGTCTACACATGCATATAATTATTAACGGGACAAATTTTGGGGCCCTAAATGTTCTGGGGCCTTGAGCGGTCGCTCACCTTGCACACCCTCAAAGACGGCCCTGTTAAATGCCCTGATGCAGCTTCAAGTAGTAACTAATGTGCTACTAAGCATTCCAAAAAATATATGAGACTAATCATGTACGCCAAATACGGTTTACCCTATAAACTGGAAGGCCTATTTTTGTCCAACTTAAAAAAACAAACAAACTGGGTAACTTCGAGATTATTGCAGCAATCTGGGACAAAAGCAACTTATATAAAAAAAATGAACATTCTCAAGTTACATAACTCAGAATCTACCACTTGAACCCATTCAATCACATAACTCCTTTCGATGCTTTCTAATAACAGTCTAAATGCGACATCAGAGGGACTCGTATTTGACAGGTGACATCACACCCATTATCCCATAACAAACGAAATATATATTCCCCAAGATACAAAACTCTTTATTAAGGCTAATCCCAATGCAAATTTACCTGCTTAACTCATTAACAATTATAACAAAACATACTTTAGTACTAGCAGAAAGAATGTGATATGATCCATGGTTGTTTAATTATTATTGTAAACAATGTTTTGTCATAGAAACGCATTCACAAGTAAGATAAGTGAATGTTCCTTCTAGTTATCATCATCAGTACGCATTCACAAGTAAGATAAGTGATATTAGATATAAGTTGAATAATATGATCTAGTTATCATCATCAGTTGTATAATCTACTTGAAACATAACAATTAATAAACCGTTGGGATCTTCTTGATCTCAATATCAGTTGCATAATCTACTTGAAACATAACAATTAACAAATCACTACGATGCAGATTAAGAAACTTACACGTTTTATGCTTTGAGAGACAGCTGTATTCTGCAGATTGGTGTGATATGGGAGAAGTAGGTTAAATATATAAAGATCATGCATGATTATTGAGGATAATATGGTAATTTAACTAATGCATGTAATCTTGAAAGCCCGCTTCCCTTCCCAATCCGCCCAAAATTGGACGGAACCAAATATCACTCAAAAGCCCATCCCTTCCCTCCCTCCCACCTTCCCGTCCCCTACCTTTCCATCTTAAAAAAAACTCAAGAACGCCCCTTTTTTGATTTCCCTTCCCCTCCCCTTCCATTACTTTAAAAAAAACTCGAGAACAGAGCTTTAAGCAATGTATTTCAGTATGTTATTTAGAAAGACATTAACATATTCATTGAATAATAAATTTAAATTTAGTTGAATTCGTAACAAAACAATTTTAATCTTGACAGGACCTGGTTGCTATATATTTTCACTATCTGGGATCTCTCAAATATCCGACACACCAAAAAGTACAAAATTTGAGGGCATAACAAAAAAATATTTGCATAGGTCAATCTTAGCCACTCATTCTTTTATTAAATAGCTTGGTACCTGCGCAAAACAATGACGATATCAAATATGTAGTTTTTGTCGTATTTTGATAGTTATAAAAGAGTAAATATGTGTTTAAATTTTCGTAAAATATATTAATACACATATAGATTATCTATAATTATATTTATTTGAACTTAGTAAAAATTAAATGTTTATGATAAGCTTTACAATTATGAATTTGTATTATAAGTTTGTAACATCCATTTTAATAAATTTAATGTGTCATTAATGTAAATTATAACACAATTAGTATAGTGTAGAATTTAATTATATTAATTACTAAATATAATTATATGTGTAGGTTTAAAAAATTAAGACTTTCATCTTTAGGAAGTCGCAAATGATTTAGAAGGAGTAAAGATAAAGATAACAAACTCACTTTACGTTCTTTTTTTTTAATAAAAAATAATAATATATCTTAAACCGTTAATCGTTAAGCGAAAAAGTTTACACCATTCCGACGATCATTTAAGTATCTTTCAATAGACGAGCACTTTAATATACTTTCGACAAACTTTTTTTGTTATTTTTTTCACCTTTTTTTTTCTTTTTTTTCATTGTTGAAATCTACATGAAAAATCACGTGTGATGCAACACAAATTTGAATATTCAAATATGAACATAACCTTTTTACAAAATTTTAAAAATTTCACCGTTTTTTTCCAGGAAACTAGAGATTCATAGCTTTCCAACCATATATAACACATCATATATTGACTAGTAGATTAGTGCATAAAATTCGTCAAAGTTGCATAAAACACATAAAGTAACATTTGATTTTAATCAGATGCGATATTTACTACTTGTTGTAGAACCGGGGAGGGGGGGTGGGTGAATACGATTTTCTTTACTTATTTTAAAGTTAAAGTAGATTAAGAGTCAAATTTGCATGCAAGTGTGTTTAAACAAGTAAGTAGTATACATCGAGTATAAGTAAATAATGAAATGAAAGAGTTAAGGGAAGAGAGAACAAACATAAAGATTTATACTGGTTTGAGATGAGGATTTTTTATCATCCGTACGTCCATTTCATATCCACGACACCTATTACTGTTCAAGTGTATTAAGAGTCAAATTTGCATGCAAGTTAAGGTAGATTAAGAGTCAAATTTGCATGCAAGTTAATGTAGATTAAGAGTCAAATTTGCATGCAAGTGTGCGTGAACAGGTAAGCAGTATATATCGAGTGTAAGTAAATAATGAAATGAAAGAGTTAAGGGAAGAGAGAACAAGCATAACAATTTATACTGGTTTGAGATGAGGAGTTTATATCATCCGTACGTCCATTTCAAATCCATGACACCTATTACTATTCACCAGTAACAAATCCTTGTGATGGATAACTCGTACACTTAAGCTTTCATCGATCTATACATAAACCCATGCTAGCACCTAACGAAGTCCACACCTTGAACCACCCACAAAGACCTCACGAAGTCTACACACTATTACAAAGACTTCCACCCTAGGAAGTACCAAACCCAAATCTAGACCGCACCTGGTACAAGAATTTACACCCTTGCTTCTCCGCGCTCGGAGTAAGACTTTACACACTTGCTTCTCACCACTCAGAGTAAGACTTGACAATTAGTTACAAACGAGTGGGTTACCCGCGGGTTGTCGCGGGAGTGCGTTGGTCTCTATTATTTTATGTACGGGAGTCTTTGTCATAATTTTTTTTATTAAGGACTAAATTTGCAAAAGAGCGATAACGGGGGACTAACGGTGTGATTTACAGCTAACGTGAGGGACTGATAACGCTCAAAATGAGTATGTTTTTAGTAGCGTTATTGTTGGTTTTGTGTATGATAATCGGCTATATTTACTCATAATTGTTGCAAAAGTGCAAAAGAATCGTATTTGTTTGTGAATGTAGCCAGGTATCGTAAAAGGTGAAGAAATGAAGATTTCATGCACATTTGGATAATTCCCGAGGAAGAAAGTCAAGTGAGGAAGCTCTTGGACTCAATGATTAGGAAGCGCAATGATTTCTAAGTGTCTACAACAGATAAAGATCAAGTTTCGTCTTGGAAGTCAGCATCGAAAGCAAAGAAAAAGGCACGACAAGAAAAGTCAACCAAAGTCAAGATTGGGTGTACGAAAGGCTCCAAGCCGATCGGTCGGAGCCGGCAACCGGATTGGCTGGGGTGATGGACAAAACGCAACCGGATCGGCTGCGTCGCAACCGATCCGGCTGCAACCCCTGGAGTTACATTTTTGGTCATTTATTGTTGCCTTAACTTCTATTAATCATGTGAGGCCGATCATTTCCAGTTAATAACTTGTTTGGGACGTTTTTAGCCTGATAGTTAAGGGTTCTTAGCTATAAAATGAACCTAGACTTAGTAGTCTAGTGTGACACAACCAAAAGAGTAATAGTTTACACCAAAGCTATTACCAACCTTATTATTCATCCCAAAAGTCTTGTATCTGCTGTAAAACTTCCAGGAGGGTGGTGAGACAAATTCTCATCGATTGTGTAATCATTTGGAGTTGTACGGTTAGGATGTAGGAAATTGTAGGAGTGTTCTTATATGTGATGCATGTAAATGATCTTGTTTAAATGAGTTTGTTGGAAAAACTACTAGTCTTATTTGATTTGTAGGTAAAACATGTTTAAGAAAAAGGACCGAAAGGATTTCTCTTATGTTTTATTCCAAAAAGTTAACTGACAAACTAGTATGGGGATATAGTGATTGACACTCACCATGTTTACTTATTGAAACAAGACTAAAAACATTTTCATCACGAAAGGGTCGAAAGATTCGTAGGAACAAGTTTAATAAGAACCTTTTACAAACAAATGGATTTTCTAAGGAATAATCATTAAGATAAGGACCGAAAGGATTACCTACATGTTTTTGCTCTTAAAATGATTTTACAAGACATAAACCATGGGTTGGAAATTATTTGCTTATGATTTGTGCATTGCATCAAGAGTTTACACCAAGCCTTCATGAACACTCTCTATGATTGCGTATAGACTTCACACAAGTATATGTTTCTTAATATTGATTTTCACTAAACCACAACTCTGAAGGAAGCCTTGACAAGCTTTCTTGTCTTAAACATTTTAACAAATTACAACGAAAATCTCTTGGGACGATCTCGACTTACCCACCTTTGCTATCGCGAACGAGTATACTTGCTCGTATGTGTTTATAGTAATTGCCGGATAAATCGTGTTTATAAAATTTTAAAACTTGCACACGGTTGAGCACATCAGGGACCATTTTTGTAAATTGCTTAGCTACAGTACACGCACTATTCCCCAATGTTTTTCACTGTAGCAACTACTGTTTAGCACTGTTTGGCACTGTAGCAGCGTTATTTTCGGTTTTAGTCCCTGAAAGTATCGGTTTGTTGCAATTTTAGTCCTTAAGGACTAACGGTGAAAATAAAACTTAACCATAGGGGCTGTTTTTGCTTAATATTTGAACAGAAACAGTCCCTCAAGTTATTGTTTTGTTGCAAAGTTAAGTCACGACTGTTAGGTAACGGCTGTTAAGGACTAACTTTGTAATGAATCAAAAGCCTCAGGGGCTAAATTGAAAGTTGCCCCCGTACTGTAGCTACAGTGCCCCTGGATGATTTTTAGTATATATTATAATTTAGATGAGAATTCATTGGAACATTCATAATTGCAGCGGAAGACTAACCAGTAAAATCACTTTTCCATACCAGCGATCCAAATACATGTTCATGACTAATCAAATAAACAAACAACATAAATTGTGTATCTTGTTTGTTTGGAAGACGAGTGGACAAAAAGATTAAAGTATATGATATTCTCACAATTATTGCACACGAAAGCTCAAACAACTTTAGTAAGATACTAGCCTTTGATCCTTAGAACTCCACAACAACTATCTCTATTGAACAAATCAAACACAAGTATGTGTTTGTGGTGCTTGGACGAAAACTTAAAAGGGAGGGGAGAGGGTCGAAAATTCTAGGGTTACAAAAGTTATATAACCCTAATTATATCTCTTGTATTTATATAAGCCTTAAGAGATATTTTTTATGTTTTTCATATGAAAGAAAAATTTGAAATAAAAAAAAAAGAAAAAAAAACTAATATAATATTATTCTTATTTATTGAAGCTTATCAGATTACGGTTCAACCGGGTTTTTCGCTCAAAACCGTCATTCGATCATCCGACCGATTCACGATTCAACCGGCCGAGTCAACCCGACTTTTAAAACACTGGTTTACATCACCCCAATCCGATAAAGTTAGGTAAGTTGTTGTTGTAGTATAACGTATTAACACAACCAATGAGGGACTAGAAAATATGACATTCAATGGACACAATAATACAACATATTTATATTGACTTTAACCCATTAAATTTAACACCTAGCCTACTAGAGAATAATCTTGTGCTACAAAAATGAAAATGAACCACCTTTGTTTCATTATGTCCAAGAAACAACACAAAACATAAAAAAAAAACCAAACTAAACCCAAAACCATGGATTACATATTTTATACAAAAAAACATAACAAATCCATATTTTTATATTAATTTAATATTCACCTCGTAATTTCCTCAAAACACTTGCAGTTGTCATACAAACACAACAACAACACTAAACTTCGACTACTCCGAAAGATTGTTTACAAAAAACAATGATACATTTCTTATAAATAAAACCCTGTTTTTAGCATACATTTTTATATAAAATTTGGATCTTTTTAATGATGAATTCATGTGGGTTTTATGCACCAAGTATGAAGGTATCATCATCAATTGGTGTTAATCGAATTGGGTTTGATTTATTTGTTAAAAAGATTCGTTGTTCTAGTGAGGTTCATGGTGGTGTTGATAGAGTGTCAAGTACTAAATCTCATGTGCAAAGGTTAGTTTGATGGTTGATTCTTTATTGGTTTAAGTTTGTTGATTGAATTTGTGGTTGATTTTGACTAATGAAGTCAAATTTAGTGGTTTTGTGTGGGATTACTGTGATGCATTTCTGGATTTGTAGGATGGTTTTTATAAATTTTTATTTTGCAAGTTGAAGTTGATGACTTTGTATGCATTAAATCTGAATTTGTAGGTTGTTTTGTATGGATATTGTGTTTTGAGATTAAACTTAGTGGTTTGTGTACAGTTAGTATGATGCATTTCTGGATTTGTAGTTTTTGTTGTGTAAACTTTGTCTTTCGAGGTTAAAGTTACTGACTTTGTATGAAATGAATCTGAATTTGTAACTTTTGTATATATTTTGGCTTTTGAAGTCATAGTTAGTGAATTTGTGGTTTCGTGTGTATGCAGTTAATCTGAATTTGTAGTTTGTTTTGTATTAATTTAGTCTTGTGAAGTCAAAGTTAGTGAATGTGTTTGGGATTAATGTGAATCTGTTGTTTGTTTCTGTATCCATTTTTGGATTTGTGGTTTGTGTTCTTTATGAAACATGAGTTTTGAGATTAAAGTATACGGCTTTGTAGTAACTTTGCATGCATTGAATCTGAATTTGTAGTATGTTTTGTATGATTATAATTTTTGAGGTTAAAGTTGGTGACTTTGTATGCAACCAATTGATTTCGTTATTCATTTTGGAAGGTGGGATTTAATAACATCAAAATTGAGATTCTCGTGCTTAGCTTATTTTCTTTTCATTTTTGAATCTTCACATAACAACATGGTGTCGGTTTTCATTTAATCTGAAGTACTTGTGAGTGTTGTAACTGCATAAGGAATGATTTTGTAAGCAACTAATTGTTAACGAGAAATCCGGAAAATGTATGGATTGAGAAATAATTGTGTTTGTAATACCGTTTGTATGAGCTAAACATGCGTCTCGTATGAACTCAACAGATTAACCAGTTTAAACGACTATATTTCTGAAGTTTTGGTAAATAACAGGCTTGTAGGCAAGGGGTGCAAACTAGTTGGATGTGGATCAGCTACACCAAGTATTCAGATTTCAAATGATGATCTTGCTAAAATCGTCGATACTAGCGACGAATGGATATCCGCAAGAACTGGAATTCGCAATCGACGAGTCCTTACAGGTAATTTATTATTGTATACTATAAATGTTGGATACAGTTGTTAACTAAAAATATTAAAGAGGGTGGGGGTAGGGGACTCCCTTGCTTATAAGTTTCTTGTTTTATACTTCATGTTTCTTGTAGAATATGCAACATCTGATTCTGTAGTTTTATAGAAATAGATAATTATCAGTCAAATATGCATATACTACCCTTCAAAGGGCATAGTTTGTTTGTTTTTTTTGTTTTTTTTTTTCTTTTTTTCCTCACAGTCAATACAATTAGTATGACAATCATGACATCATTATAATCGTACATAAATGTGGCTGGAAATCTTGCAAAATAGGAAACGATTCAATTTATACTGGATAATTATCAATGAAACTCTATCTTTTATGGGTTGCGAGTATTGTTTTCCCTTTTGCTCTAATATCTTTTCTTTTATAGAAACATAGGCAAGAGAGCTGGCACTTTTGGTCCATTTACTTATGAATGGGTCGATTTTTGTTGTGTTTACTTTAAATGGATCCAAGGGGTCGTATCAACCAAATGCAGCTAAAAGTGGAATGGGTCTGTCAAATGGGTCAAATATGTTGACATTTGTCCAAAACCGAGTCTGAATGCATACAACCTCCTGAATCATTTTCTTCAAAAACTTGGATATTAATGTAGTTAATATTGGTTTTTTATTTATAATAAATTAATAACCGCATTAATTATTTTGAAGAATGAAAAATTGGTAAACAGTGTTTACTAGTGAACCCAACCCGCACCATTATGAAAATGATCCATTTCGACTTATTAATTTCCCGGTCCATCTTGCCACATGTAATAGACGGGAAATTTTTTCCTAATATTCCTGTTGCACAACTTATCCATGCATACAATGCACACATGCACCATAGTTGGCTGTATATAATGGAATCAACTACAGGTAACGAAAGTATAACCGGACTAGCAGCTGAGGCTGCTCGAAAAGCACTTGAAATGGCAGAAGTGGAACCTGATGATGTGGATCTTATATTGTTGTGTACATCAACACCCGAAGATTTATTTGGTGGTGCACCACAGGTTGAACCTGATGACATTGATTAATCATGTTTTTCCTGTAGCTAATGTTAAATCTTTAATTCTTGACTGCGTTACTCTATTACAAACATCTTTAAAATCTCTAAACTGATGCTTATTTATTTTCATATGTCGTAGATTCAAAAAGCACTTGGATGTAAAGGAAATCCACTCGCGTTTGACATAACAGCTGCTTGTAGCGGATTTGTAATAGGCCTAGTTTCAGCTTCTTGTTATATTCGAGGTACATGGATTTTTTTTCACACTCCAGTCGACTTCTATATTGTATCTTGAGGCCTTGAGGGGTGTTTTGTGTGTGTGATTCTTAACACATTGAACTTGTCTTTTAGGAGGTGGTTTCAAGAATGTACTCGTGATTGGAGCAGATGCGCTCTCTCGTAATGTCGATTGGACTGATAGAGGAACTTGCATTCTCTTTGGTGATGCTGCTGGTGCTGTTCTGGTCCAGGTGCGGCTCATTTACTTAGTGATATTTTTATGTCAGAACCATATTTCTGTATGCTATTATCTTTATGAATAAGCTGCTTGTATTGTATGCATACTTGAGCCGTTTTGACTTCCATCAAGCTCCTTATTCTATGTGCTATTTACAGTTTTACATTGTTTTATTTCGGTCCCAGTGAATAGTAAAAAACACGGGCCCATAAAATACATAATGGTAGATGGCTAGATTAAGTGAGATAACGAATGTTTGTTTCATACATAGGGGGCTAGTTCATTTTTTCTTTGTTTAGTAATCATCCTTCAGATAAATTACTTACAATGTTTTTGCAAATTCGACCTATTCACTAATGAGTAGGTCGATGTAGGTTGTGTTTGATCTCAAACAGGCCAAATTCAAAATAAATAAAAAGTAAGCTGAAACGAGCATGTGTACAACAGAACAAACAAGCTGAAATCACCCAAAGTTTTAATTATGTCTTACAAGTTACAACCTCCTGAATCGTTTTATCAAAGATCTAAATCATTATTTTAATAATATTTTCTTATCTGTATCATTGATATAAAATGGACAAAAAAGCATTTGCATGTGATTAATATCTTGCTTTCTTTGCAGGCATGTGATATTGAAGAGGACGGTTTATTTAGCTTTGACTTGCACAGTGATGGTGACGGCAACAGGTTGTTTTTACAATTTCATGTAGTTTCAACGCATTGGCAATATTGTCTAAATGTGGATTTTTTTTCATAACTCTCTTCCCAAACAGGCACCTGAATGCTGCAGTCCAAGAAAAAGAAACAGATCATGAATTGGGTACCAATGGTTCTGCCCGTGGGTTCCCCCCAAACGAATCATCTTATACGTGTATAAAAATGAATGGAACAGAAGTCTTTAGGTTCGCTGTTGGCACTGTCCCACAGACCATTGAGGCATCGCTAGCAAAGGCTGGTCTTACCCATTCAGATATCGATTGGCTACTGCTCCATCAGGTATATATCAGATTATTTCGTGGGTCCACACAATGCTACTTGTGACTCGTGACTCTTTCTTTAGAGGTGGTAAACTTATAGGCCCAGGCCGGTTGGGTAACATGTCAAATTGGATCGGCTTGAGTTTGGTTGACACCTTTAAGGCGTTTAAATAATCAATGTGTCAAGCATGATTACAAATATATAATGCACTTTGGGCGAATTTTGACCCGTTAAACTAGATTCTTTATATGTTTGAACATAACTCGAATGACCAAATCGACCCGTTATCACAAGCCTCACCTTAACTATTTTGAACCGTTGCAGAATAAATTCTAGAAGATACTTGAATCTAGACTTTTATAAACTTGATTCCTCATCTGAGGGGCATCTATTTTTACGTGCAGGCTAACCAGAGGATTATTGATGGAGTAGCAACAAGATTAGAAGTCCCAAAAGATAGAGTGATATCGAATCTAGCAAACTATGGAAACACGAGTGCAGCTTCTATCCCATTAGCATTAGACGAAGCTGTTAGAAGCGGGAAAGTCAAGCAAGGTCAAACCATAGCAACTGCGGGGTTTGGTGCTGGTCTTACATGGGGTTCTGCTATCCTGAGATGGGGTTAGAGTTGTGTTGTTAACCATTGTTTTGTATACTTGAGTTATTTGGTGAGAGTGGGAATGAAAGAAGATGTTGTACATTGTTTCCAAAATCTAGTATCTCATCAATTTTTGTTTGTATGTTTTCTTCTTAAATGTGAACGACCAGATACATTAATAAGATTTCATTCTTTTTCTTCATGTTGGCATCTATCTTACAAATGTTATCTCTTTGACGATAGAAATCCAACGATTTAGTTTCTAATGATGTCTTATTAACAAAAGGATTTACAGCTAATTTCACATGAGAAATCACCAATAAGTTCCGGACAATGTCAAGAAAATTAAATTCGTATTAGGCAAGAAATTTCATACTTAGCATTTCAAATCTGTTACAGATGCTAACATTCAGATGATCAGAAGATGGTATCTGCAACAATTATAGTCGTGTAAAGAACATACATCTATAAAACTCAAGATGTAAAATTGTTGAAAGGTGAAAACTTTATGGGCATTCTAGTAGATCAGTAACATGATGAAGACAATCACAAACAGTAGCATATTAAATTCAAGATAATAGATCACTAAGACATTCAAGTCTAGCTTTAATCCTTTGAATTGTACCTTCAACAGCAAATATCAAATACACCTGAATGCTGGGGTCAAAGAAAAAGATACAGATCATGAATTGGATACAAATGGTTAAGTACGCGGCTTCCCACCAAACCAGTCAGTCTTTTCATGTATAAAAATGAATGAAACATTACTTTTCAGGTCGCTGTTCACACTATGCCACAGACCATTGAGGCGCCCTTTGCAAAGGCTTGTCTTACCCATTCAGATATCGATTGTCTACTGCCCCATTATGCCAAAATATGTCGCTGGTCTCGCACAAATGCTACTCGTGTGTCTTTCTTTCTTTCTTTCTTTTTTTCAGAGTTGCGAAAATTGTAGGGCCGGGCTGTTGGGTAACATGTCAAAAAGGGTCAGACTGAGTTGGGTTGACGCATTATTTTTCTTTCAAAAAAGATTGGGTTGACAGTATGACAGATTCTGTCTAATGCTTTTAGATAATTGTGTGTCAAGCTGCTTGAACATTACCCAAATGACTGAAACTGAATGACTGAAACACCTTCGACTGCTGTGGGATAACTCCAAACTGAAGTAATGGGTAATAATCTTACTTCCTCACGGGGTATTCATGTTATTTTACATGCAGGCAAACCAGAGGATCATTGATGGAGTAGCAACAAGATTAGAAGTCCCAAAGGATATAGTGATATGAATCAAGCGACATATTGAAACAGAAGTTTTGATAGCATTACCATTAGATGAAGCCGTTACAAGTGACTGCAGGCTTTGCTGCTGGTCTTACATTGGGTTCTGCTATCCTGAGATGCATGAATGATTGCAACAAAAATCCAAGAACAATAAATTGAAACGTCAACAACTGTATAGAAAATTGCTACCTCAACACGAATATCACATAAGGCTTTCAGTATGAGTATACAAACAGCAGGATCAAGTGTGTTGTATGTATCAATTTCAGCCCTGGAAAAACAAAACACATAAGTTGGAAAATGGACCCAAATGCAAGTACAAGTATGTGAAATAGGGGTGGCAATATTGATCCACTTACAAACGGGTTAATTAGAGTTGTATTCATCATTTACGAGTCAAACAGATATAGCTAAAACATTTTTTACGCATAAAACCCTCCCAAATAGCTAGATGAAATAGTTAATTTTGTGAACATAATTTTGTCACGAATTATTTATAATTTCGACAGTATTTCTAGTCAAACGACCTGACCAAAGAAGCTACCCCTTTTGACTGTTCCCGCCCCACCCATTTTGCCACTTCAATAAAATGTATAGTATAACTTTAGCCTTGTGATGCAACTATAGGTAATTCCTCTTCTGAAACCTGCAATGAAGTTTTAAAGCATTATTTAGTAATTAGCAACCCTGCATCGTTAAATAGAGCTAAAAATGATAATTAATTTAGAGGAATACCCAATGCCACCAATACTTTAGCTTTCAACATAAAACAGTAACCCAAGTGTTTTGCCCTAATGCCATCCAAGCAACTGGAGGTATTGCCTAAACAGAAAAGAATATTAAATAAGTCCTTGGTAATTGTTGCTATGAAGTGAAATAGTATGCTAATGGTAAATAGAAAATCATATATGAGCCCCAAACCTCTAATGGGTAACTTAAACTTGGTTAAAAGTAGAAAAGCTCAAATGGGTCTAACGGGTCAAAATTGTATTCTAGTGCTTACAACCTCCTAAATCGCTTTATCGCAAAAACTGATGAGTATTTCCAATAGATAGTTTCGGTAATCGTATTTTTAAAATTCTATAAAAAGAGGACAATAACATTTTGTGGGTCAACCTGACAATTATTAGAACTATCAATTCGAGCCAAACCCATTTTTAAGCTCAAACAGTTTTGCTATTTGTTATGGATATGCCTACTAACTACCAACTATCAATAAGATACTACATTCGCAGATGAGTAGTTCATTGACTTTTATCAGTCTTTGTTACGGTTTCTATGTTTTCAGCTGAGTCAAGAGAAAAATACATTTCATGAATGTTTCATATCACAAGACATGTTTTTTGTTCGCGGTATGCTCTATCTAGAGTCAAGGACAGTCTCATACTGCAGATATAATAATATCATCATCAAGGTCTGTAGTCTATACTCTATACATTGCTCCTAAGAAAACACAATTACAACACATTACAGAAGTGCATAAAACATAACATACAGGTACAAAAGTTTCAAATGCTGGAAAAGGAAATTCGTCTTCTAACATTGTTACAAATGCTGCTCATGATGATACAGGTAGAAAGTTTTCAAATGCTTTTGAAGTTCTTAGTAGCATGGAAAGTGAAGAGGATACCAAGAGTGGAGAAACAAGTGCTCCTTCAAATGAGAAGGTGGAAAATTCAAGGGCTAATCAGGAAGAGAATATGGATAACATGAGAGAGGTCGTGAAACCAGGTACATCAGACCAGAAACAAAACACAGATAAAGAGGTCATGGTGTCATGGGCGCAGGAAACCATGTTTGTACACAAGGTTTTCACAGGATATTTATGATGATGAGAGTGATGTTGAATACGAAGTGACTGCAGATTCAGAATTAAAAGCTCACTTCTAAGAAGATGATATTGGCTTGGATGTGAATGTAGGAGTCAAGTCAGTTGCAGTTGAGTTTTTAACCATTGTATCGTATCGTTATTTGGTGAAAATAGGAATGAAAGAAAGCTGGCGTACATTGTTTCCAAAATCTAACATCTCATCAATTTCTGTTTGTATTTTTATCAAGTTCTTTAACTGTGTACTACCAGATTCGTTTTCATTCTTTTTCTTCACTGTGCATTTTTCTTACAAAAAGGTTCTCTCTTTGACCATAAAACCCGAATGACTTAGTCTCTGTTATTGTCCTAATAACAAAAGGTTATACATGTAATGTCACACATGAACTAGTCAATAGGTTCCCGTTTATGTACAGTTCCAAGAAAACTAAATTGACATCAAGCAAACTTTTTCATATTCAGCGTATCAAAGCTGTTACAGCAGTATATTCAGATAAAGAACAAGCTCAAACACGAGAAACTAATCATCTAAAACTTGATATTATAATCGTGTACAGAACAGACACTTGAACGCTGAAGAAACTTGTATAATCGTTGAAAGGCGAAAATTCTCTACAAATGCTAGTGAGTCAACAATATGATGGTCGATGAACATAGCCGTGTTATATAACAAACAAAACTTTATAAACTCAAATCACATATCACCAAGACTTTCAAGCCTAGCTTTAATCCTTTGAATTGAACCTTCAACAGCAATGTCAAATGCATCTTTCTGATTCCTCAAACCCAACGAACTCCCATGTCTCCTATACAGAATTCTCGGAATCATCTCAATCAACTTCTTCCTCATCTTCCTAACACGACTCTTCGGAATCCCTTTCAAAACCTCAACAACACTCACACCTTTAAACACCACATCCTCTTTCGGTATCATAACCGAAAACTCGTCATACTCATCCTCCGGCAAATGCCACACATACTGCTTCTTCGCCGACAACTCCTCAAAAAACACCGGTATACACCCTGCCAAAATACTATCAAACGTCGACCTCCTCGTCGGCGTATCACCCGGCGGCTGCAAACAAAAACTCGCCCTCAACATCGGTTTCATAAACTTAATCGGATCGTGCTCACATATCCCATTAGAACAATCCACAAACTCACACAAATCCACATTCGCCTCACACTCCAACCTAATACTCCTCCTCACATTCGGACTAGACGATATCCCACCCCCACCGGCAAACATCATCAAAACCGATCTCCTGACCCCCCTAACCCTCCTCACCCATGAATCAAACAATCCCAAACTCGGCGGATGAAAAGACGTGATATACGGAATGGACATTTCCTGAAAAGGGTATGCTCTACTTTCATAAACCAACACGGTGACATTAAAAAACTCTTCCATCTCCAAAAACGAACTACCCCAAACCCTAACCCTAACCCCATCACCCCCATTATCTCCACCGTTACTCAACGGCTGAATATAATCCCACGCGCTACCAGCCAACACCACAAAATGATCATGACCCATATGCCTATCCCATATGGCCGTGTCCTCACGCGCCAGATACTCATACAAACTCTTCCCATGTTGGTCAGAGTAATTATACTTATCTCCATACAAATACCTTAAAGAATCTAGTACAGTATAATAAGGAACATAGATGGCGTCAGCAAGTGCAGGGTCATTAGTAAGACAAGGATATTCCAACATACGAGTATGGAAAAAATGTTCTAATAAAGTGGGGTCAGTACGGAACCAGGAGTGGGAAGTGTTGTGAGTGGTGGGGCCCAGGGCTTGGTTGGGTAGGTGTTGGCATAAGTTGGATGGGAAGAAAGGGTAAGTGCAGTTGTTGGTTAGGAGATGGGTGTTGAATTGTGGTGGGAGGTGGCGAATGTGGATGTATTTGTCGGTGCAATCTGTGTCTAGATCTTGGTTTTGGTTTTGGGATGTGGTGTTGTGGAGGAGTGTCAGTGTGAGTGTGGTGATGAGGAGGATGAGGATGGTGGTTTGTGGTGGTGGCATGGTGGTGAATTTGGAGAGGGTAGATCTATGAGATTTGGGGTGTTTTGGTTTTGAGTAAGTTATGGGAAGTTTGAAAAGAACCTTTTGTTTTTCTTAATTTTATTAGTTAGTTTTCCTAATAACTAACTAATTACATGAGAACAATTTTAATTCTCGACATGATCTTATACTTATGAAAATTGAATAGTATTTCATATGATCTTATACATTTGATTTTGAAAATACAATATGATTTATTTTACTGTACTATAGCTAATGACGTATATCGAAAAGAACTTATTTACAACTTCAGTTTTGCTAACCCAGTGTTTGTCTAATATGTGTCCTACCAGATTCACCAATTTAAGTATGTAACCATACCCGGGACCATAGTTTTGAATCTCATTATTTGTCCGAATGTCATTCTCTCACCATCGCACCACATAGATCCAAAGTTGTCGACTTCAGCTTTTTCTTCTTAAGAAAAGAAAGAAAAAAAGACACTATTCTTCGATTACAAATCAGAAGGGCATAAGTAAATTTTAAGAATTTATGAAAGCTTGAAAAGTTGTTTGCTATTGCTCTTAAGATCACCACACTTGATGCAACGAAATAACCTCCTACAATTGCAAGCCCAAAATTCAACATATCATACTAAAAGTCCAAAACGATCAGAATTTCCATATACGGTTACACTAAAGAAAATCCATGGCACCTTGTGCTAACATACTAAAGATTACAGAAGATGAAAGTTTATAATATAATACACTACCTCGCAAGTCATGGAGCCAAGCTCCATTATACAATACAAATCAGTTAAGAGGTTGGCTTATAGCTCGAGGAAAAACGTCACGATAAATTTTTATTCGCCTTTTTAGTCTCCAGCTTCTAGACTCTTGGAAAAAGAGATGCAAAACTCTATCATAAACTAATTTTAATGATCCACAATTTCGCAACCTGAAAAACAAATTTAAAAAACTACATTACAAGCAAAGAAAAAAAATTCATGTGGTTAAACACCATTGTGTCTGGCTCTCCTTAACGATTTGACCCTTTACCACTCCAGCCCTAAGTGCTCCCTTCCCATTCTTTTATTCAACATGGAACTTAACTATTATGAAGGACCTTAACTTAATTTTTTACACATCTTCGATGATAAAAACCGTCTCCATGGTCATAGAACCCTGAATAGGTTTGTTGCTTATTTATGAAGAGGCCATACACCTTGAGTAATGGAATAAAAGTATTAACATAAAGAATTTTAAAATGATCAATATTTATTATACTTGAATGGTTTTATAAGTTAACCTCATCTTGAGTTACTTCTGCGTACTTCACCCAATATTCTGTCAGATTCTCTTGCACTATTAGTATCCATACATGAACCATCAGAATTAGCTACAAATTTTATGTCAATAACAACTGCCGACATGGAATGTATTTATTGATTTGGATGATGATTATATGTTATAAAGTAATAATTTTCAAAGGGGTTGCAGCAAAAATGGTTATTCAAGGATATCATATAGTAACTATTCTCTATTAAATAAACATTTTAACTTTACAAACCCAAATACCCAATTTACATTAATGGGCTAAATATGTCCACTCTACTTACGGAATTCGGAATATATTATACAGGAATGGAAATGACCTAAAGAAACAAAAATTGCATTAAGAACAGGCCAAAGATGAGTTATTGTTTATCGACCATCATAGAAATTGTACTCCTCCAATATTTAACATATCGGTTCTTTTACTTAGTAATAAAACTTCCTCAACAAAGTATAGTATTTTCAAGAAATGCTAGACAAACATGAACACACAAACCATTCTCAATAGACCTAATAACATAACCTAAATAGAGTATGTATGATATAAGAAGATTAACAAATGGTCGAAGTTATAAGAAAGCATGTATGATACTAATTATCGTTCTTGATACAAAGTGCATTAACTAATCAAATTAGTTTCATTTAACATCTATTTACATGATTACTGGTGATCAGCCACAACATCTTTCTTAACTTATGTCCTCCCTGACTTTTTCATTTCCTCGGTTGATTTTTTATGTCTAAAGTTACGGAACTTTTAATAGCTCAAAAACGTATGCAGAATTCCACCTAGAAATCTAGCATAGAACCTAGTCAATTATACTTTGCTTGTGGCTTCTTTACTGATTTAATGCAGACTTGGGATCTGATACACAATCATAGACAATAAGTATTTACTAACCTCTTTTGCCAATCTAGTGCAATATAGCACGAACGTTAGAGCAATCTTTGGAGAGCAGTCATACATATGACATTTTATGCTTCCTGTAGTCACTGTAACAATGGTTTACCCAATTAACATATTCTACCAGAATTTATACCATCAGTTAGTATTTTCTGCTAGCCCTATTTCAGTATATGACCGCAAAATATGGCCCTACCGAATTCTAAACTATATAAAAGAACACACCAAGTTTATCTTAGAAACCAGATTATCCAAAGATGAGCTTAAAATTTTAATAAACAGGGGGTATAGGCTATTAACCGAGATTAGCTAACAACCAAATGTGTCACATGAGCTAAATTAGTCAAACATGTTGAAAGTCGTACAATAATTATTCTCAATGAGTGAAACTATTAGTATTTTGTTGAAAAAATGGATTAGTATAAAAACAAAAAAATTTGCAATCATATTTACCTTACTATTGCATTGATTTCAAAGAAGAACATGTTTATAACATATATGCTCGATTAACCGTGATATGACTCCTGAAGATCATCACCACATTCTTGTATGTGTCCTAAAGATCAAAGAAAAATGAATAACCGTGACATGACTCCTGAAGATCATCACCACATTCTTGTATGTGTCCTAAAGATCAAAGAAAAATCTTAACAGCTCCACTTAGTTTCTTAAAACGTATGCCCAGTTTCTAAATTTGAGCACTTTGCATACTACAATTCTATTCAGCATACACAACAAAAAATAACAGTTATTTATAAAGGAGTTATTCAACTCACTGAAATTACACGTACTAAACTACTCTAAAAATAACTAATAGTAACATTCAATGGGTGGTTCCATGTCCATGATGAATTAACATTTTTTAGATCCTCCCAATCATATGTTTCATAATACAACTTTATTGGCTAAAACGAAATAAATTACTACATAATACTGTCGTGTTATTTACTATCATCTAGAACTTAGCCATGGGAGTTTGTTTTTACACTTCTGCAAATGACGAAAGTAGCAAATTTAACTTAGTTTACTAACTAATTGAAATTATTTTCCATTCCGACACAATTAGAGTGCCTTATTTCATGTTTTACGTAGCATAGCATCCTCGAAGGCAGTTTCAACTAACCCGTCGCAACCAAATATAACTTGTAAGTAATCTCAAGTAAGTACTTACTAATTGAAATTAAGACCAGTGAAGTATTAATACCAGGAATTTACTTGTCTTACCTCAAGGATGTGCATAAAGAGTTAAGATCACGTGCAACATGACAATCTCGGCCGTCCAACCGTGAAGAAAGGTAAAATTCAGACAGACCGTAAAGATCGTGAAACAAAATCATATCTTTTAATACTCACAAACAACTGTCATATCCTACATCATTATATATCCTTGATCATATATTCATCCACATCATTCGTTTAATTACGCATCAAACATTAATCCAAATAAGAGTTATTTAACCTATACATCATTCAACAGCCTTGATAATATAATGAGGGGAGAGAAGGATCAGTGACATGTAGAATAGATGTTTTAGAAAACATTCTATTAGATCTCGGCCATAGAGAGGGTTAACTGTCGGCCGGGAATTTCTAGTATGAACTCCATCTATAACGAAGTTACTTAAAAAAAATCTTTCCACTCATAGAGCCTAAAGTTCTTTGAAGCCCTTTGGTGTGTAGACACCTCTGATTTGAAGTGTATGGCAATGACATGTGGATAAGGCATGTAAATCTTGTTTTAGCAGTTAACCAACATAGATGAAGTGTTACAATTGAAGTCTTAAATTGAACATAATGCGACATACTCACTCGTTATACACTTAGAACATCTGAGAACAGCTAAAACATAAACGCTTCTACAACTTAATTACCGGACTACTATACCAACTTTTGTAACGGGGCCAAAATGATAATTACCAAAAAAAATTGTAAATTTCTTAATGATGGTTATTCAATTTGTTAATCTAACTGTATACATAAACATTGAACCCACTCATCAAATTACATGGACATTTCATCAAACATGTGGTTCGCACAAATATTGAATTTAGTTGCAACTCTTTAACACAAATGCAATTCAATCAATAAAAGTGAAAAAATGTCATCCAAATAACATATTAAAATCCTTATACTTGACAAGTTAACACAAGCGGACAGAGTAAGAAATTAAACCACTGCACCTTCATTCGTAATTTCTAAATAAACGAATAATTATATTGTATCATTTTATATAAATAAATAAATTAAATTAGCATAACTAACTAACTTTTAGAGCCAAATTTTTCTTAAAATATAAAATTTACTTAATCAAAGGGTCTTTATTACCAGTTAACACAAACACCCTACTTCCATAAAGTTTAAATATAATTCCAATGAATTTCATTCCATCATCATCATCTTCATCTAAACACCAACACCAAACCCCAAAATCAAACAGCTTCTTCTTCAAGATCATTCCAAAATCTTTATCTTCTTCCATCGAAAAGATGTTCAAATCTTTATGTAAGTTTATTAAATTCCATATAAAAAATCATTTAATTTCATGTTTTTATCTGTAAGTACTAACTCATCTTTTATTCATCATGTTCATGCATGCAGCTCGAAAGAAACTAACAACAAGCGATCATCACCATCATCAACAACGATTTAAAGACTATTACGCCGAATGGATCACTGTCCTCGAAACCAAACACCTTCCTAACTTACGTCACCACATGTCCTCCACATCTTCAACTCCAAATCTTTTATCCGCTCACGTCGAAATCATGCACCATCATTTTAAGACGTATTATCAAGCACTCGATAATGCAGCCGCAAATGACGTTTCACAAATCATTTTTCCATATGATATTCGTACGCCTATGGAACTACCTTTCTTATGGCTTGGTGATCTTCACCCGTATCTTTTTACTAATCTTTTACGTTCGTATTTGATCCAACACGACGATAGTCTTTCACAAGATGAAGATCAAGAAAACGAGCAAGAAAATGAAGCCATGCATGGGGACGAAGACGAAGAAGAGATTATTGAAGTTGGTCAATCTTGTGAGTTTTTAAAGAAACAATGGCCCTTGATGAATGCATGGAAGATTCATTCACGTAAGTTAACGACTAGAATCGATCAAATTGAACGTGGGCTAAGGCTAATGGTGCCTGCATTGATGAATAGGGTACGAAAAGCGCAGTTAGGGTTTGTGCATAAAGTGGGGTCCGGTGAAGTAACGGCTGCGGTTGCGGCTGCTGAAATGGAGGAGGAGATGGTTGGGATTGTTATGGATGCGAATCGGTTAAGGAAAGATGTTATATCAGAAATTGTTAGTTTTACGAATGTTTATCAAGGTGCTTTGTTTCTTGAAGGGTTAGCCCAATTTCTAGTTGGATTTCGAGATGGGAAGTTGTTGAATGAGTTCAAGAATTGCAAATCGAGGATTAATTGATGAAATCGAGAATTTGGGTTTTGATCATGAAGATGTTATTTGGATGATTAAAGATAAAAGTTTGGATCTTGATGATTTTTCAAGATTTAAGGATCAAGATTGCATCTTTTATCTGAATTCTTGAGGGTTTGTAATTTTATAGTTTTGATTTTGTTTTAGTTACTGATTTGTTAGAGACGTTAAAATGTTATGTTTTCATATAAAAAGTTGGAATTTGACTGAAACTCAAAAATTAATTCATTGATGTTTTGATCTTTTTATTACTGATTTGCATACATTTTTTAGTTGTTTTGATGTTTTCAGTTAAAAAAGTTGGAATTTTGGTATAACTGTTTTAAGAAAATTGAAGGAATGTTTTGATTTGTTGGCTCATTTAGTCCAGTTGGATAAGAGTTTATCGATTCTCCGAGTTTATATTGTTTGATGATATTATTAAATGACACGAATATAAGGTGAAAGTGCTATATGAAGATTTGGTTATAACTGGAAGATGCAAAACAAGCTCAGGGAATTGATAAAAATGATAACGGCTCAAAATGGATTTGGACCAAAACGGGTCTTTAAGTGCATGTCATGCAAGTTCATCAACTGTTCTAATGTTTTTTTTTCTAATAAAAGCTGGAATTCTGAGTGTATGAAAGTGTTGAGTTTTATTGATATTTTGATTTATCTGGTGCAGTTAAATAAGATTTTGTTGATTGTATTCAGGCCCTCAGGGTTATATTGTCGGGTTGTACTATAAAATGAGATTGGTGGAATACTTATTGACAGATATGATAATGGGTCTGTACTAAGACTTATAGTGATTGTATTGGATTTTGATTGTGGAACTTGATGATAAAGATTAAAGACTAAAGTTTGGATCATGATTTTTGGGACCCTGAGTTCAAAATCAAGATTCAATATTACATTTTAATTCAGATTCTTGAGTGATTTGTAATTAATGTTTGGATTTTTTATGTTACTGATTGTTAAGAGTTGTAAAGTTCATCAATTGTTCTGATGTTTTGAGTCTACAGTTGGAAATTGAGCACCTTTTTGAGCATGTAAAGTTTGATCTTTTGATTCATATGCTGCATTTGAATATAAGTCTGTCAGTTGTTTTTATGTTTGTACTTTTAGTCTTTACTAAAAGAATGAGACTTAATAACTACATAAGATGCGAAAGTCACTGAAGGATTGGTTACAACTTGATTAGCAAAACAGATTCAGGGAATTCGATACTGGTGAAATAAGTTGGAGTGAAATGGGTCAATAAGTGCTATTGAAAACAAGACGGGTAGGTTTAAGTTGACTCGGGATTACATTTATTTCTATTTTATACATAAATTTTCCAGTTTTTTCGTTACTGATTTGTTAAAGGACTCAAGTTCATCAATTGTTCTGATGTGTTATGTAGAGTTATTTCATGTTGAATTAGAGTTTGTCAGTTTTTACATTTATATTGCTAGATTGCACAAAAAAAATGAGTGGATGATAAGGTGCAGAAGTTGTTGATGACATGGTTACAATTTACAACTAGAGGTACTGCATAATACACTTTTGGAATTGATAACTGGTAAAAATGGGTTTAATCTAAAAGGGTATGTGTAATGTGTTACTGATGACGGGTCGGTTTAGGTTGATCTTACATCACCTTTAGTTCTGTTTCAATCTTATATACTTATATATACATTGATTTTTGAAAGAATCACTTGAGATGTTGTAGGCAGTTTAGGTACTTTTTAAGAGATTTACCCAGTAGTTTTGACTTATTTTATTACTCCCTCCGTCCTAAAATTATAGTCATCTATTGATTTTTTCGGTCTTTCTTCTACAACTTTGACCTTAAAAATACTTGATGAAAAAATATATGAATGGATTGGGTTTTAAATGTATTCTCATTGGTATATCTTTCATCAATTATTATATAACACAAATACAAATATTTAAGGTCAAAGTTGAAAACAAAATACCGAAAAAGTCAATAGAGGACTATAATTTTGGGACAGAGGTATTAGTTTTTATAATATTGTATTCACGAGATTGGCGTTGATCCGCCGCGTTGCGGGCGGGCGAATTTTTTAGCCGAGGTGATTGTGCGTTAATAAATAGTAGTATAATTTTTGTTTTTTGTTTTTTTTTTTCCAATTTTTTTTTTTTTTTTTTTTTTTTTTTTTTCGGGCGGGCGAATTATTTAGCCGAGGTGATTGTGCACTAATAAATAGTAATATAATTTTTTTTTGGGCGAATTTTTTAGCCGAGGTGATTGTGAATTAATAAAAAGTAATATAATATATAATTTTTTTTTTTATTTTTTTTTTCGGGCGGGCGAATTTTTTGGCCGAGGTGATTGTGCACTAATAAATAGTAATATAATTTTTTTTACTGTAGCAGGCGGGTTTTTACTGTTTACTGTAGCAGACCGTTTTTTTACTGTAGCAACCGGCCCAACCGTCCCGGTACTGTAGCACTGTAGCTGTACTGTAGCAGGTGGCCAAAAACGTCGACGTTTTCATCCAGTTTTAATATATACTTATAATTCTACTAGTTATAAATCCTTAATTGTACCTGAATCAACATAATCCTCATATAACGGAATTTGAATTACAACTCTAGTCAAATTTACTCTTGCTAGTTGCTACTCATGCTATTTTCCTCTTTGTACATTTTAACTTTTATTAGGAATCTATGAAAGAAATTTAAATTGACTGTCCTGTGTATTTTTTCAGTAAAACTTTATTATCTGCAATTTTATACTAGGCCACATGGCACATTGTGTGCCTACAATGGGCCTACCAAACAATCCAATACTAGGCCTAATATGGAGTTATGGCCCATTGAGAAATAATGGGTTTCACCCTTTTTACTTAAACGAAATTTAGTAGTACTAATTTTCCACTCAATTTGCAATATAGAATTTGACAGTTCTATGAAAATTATAACTAGCATCTCAGTGGCTTAGTAATCTGAAGTGTTTAAACGTACATTTCATTATTCAAAACATAAAAATAGTCTATATTACTGGTCCAAAACTTAATACATGATGTCACAAAGTTTATAGATGTCATGAAACTGAAAACTCATTTGGATAAACTTTTGAGAAACATGTACTCGAGAACACTTTCCTCATGATGCATATGTGTATGTTAGTGCCTTCGTGTTTGGTTTCGAAACCACTAAATGTATCTAGATTTGGATATGGATAATACCCAATATCGAAGAATTATTACTTCGTTGGCTTTTAATCACAATGGTTGATGATGATGACCAATTACTCTTTGTTTTTAGGATTATATTAACACCACTACTTAATTGGGCTAATTTTCTTATATATTTAATTCTAAGAGCTGTAGGTGTCATAACACCATTAACATTAAAAAATGAGTTATGCTATTTAGACCTACAACACAAGTTTTTTAAATCAACCAATCAAATCATTAGGTTCATTTGTAGGCATGATTAGTAGGTTCAACAATCATTTTTCTTAAAAAATTGTATCATCTCAGCCTCACGTATACATTCTCATTTTTAACACAAACAAATCAAAATATCATCTCACTCATAACATCATTTACACAAACTTTTTGGGATCCACTAATTTTATTTTCGTTTAACTTTTGAAACAAACTAATTTTTCATTCCTTAAATTAAACTACAAATTACAATACGAAAAAAAAGTAGGAAAATTAAAAAATATGAAAAAATATTAACGAAGACGACTAATTGCGGTGCAATCCATTTCTTTTAAATGTATTTCTTATTTTTGCATGTTGATGAAGTAGGCATCGTCATCCGTCAAATCCTTGATGTTAATCACGAGAAACTTCATTTCTTCCAATTTCATTATTGTCCGGTCTTTCTCCTTCGTCACCTTGTTCGCTGATTGAGCGGCTTCTCGTTTGAGTCGAAACTCATTTTGCATAACATCCCCAAATTCCGACAGGTTACTCCCGCGGTGCTCGACGTGGTTTTCAATTTAGCTTTTTTGGAGGGACGTGGTTTGCCGGGGGACGTGATCTCAGATCATCTCCGAATAGCTCGGTATGTCCGGATCAACGGGCTCGACCGCGTCCTACTTGACATGTTTTTTCAATATTTTCCATGCGTGTTCTTGAGAAAACGGTCTTCCTCTTGACTCTTCACGATATGCGATCCTAACATGGTTCATAAAATCAAGCTTGTTTTCCCACTACGACCCATACCCAAACGTTTGAAATGTTTGTAGATAGCATTGAACTTTTAGCAATTATGGTTCAACGTATGCCACTTACTCGTCAACATGTCCTCAACGTTTTTGGAAATTAAATTTGTTGAACTCGTAGAGAACCTTGTACCAAAACGAATCGTTGGTTTGGTCACTTCCGACTTTGTTATCCTCGGAAATGACAACGTAACATACGGCTAATAAAATTTCCTCTTACGGTAACCAACGGAAGGAAACCGGTAAAGATTCGGTTTCGGTTGTGGGTTTTAGGTCTTTTGCTCGTTTTCCTTTTCTTTTGGTATTTTGTTCGTGCGTTTCGGTTGGTGTTTGTTGTTGTGTGGTTTGTGGCGGTGTTGGTTGATGGAACGTGATTGAAGTTGTTGTAGATTTTGGAATTGTTGGTCAAGTATTTGTTGTTATTGAAAGTGATATAATTGTTCGGGCATGTAAGTCGGCATAGTGTATTGGCTATCGAACGAGGGAAATTGAGAATGTGATGATATTGATTGTGCAGATGAAGTGTCGGAGGGTTTGACAAAGATGGCGAGTTTGGTTGCAACATCCCGATGAGGTTGTTGAAAAACGGATCGTTAGGATATTGAGACATTTATTACATAGCTTGTGTGTGAAAAACATAAAAGTGATAATAGAAGTAAAGTGTTTGTGTATAAAAAATAAGTGTGTAAAAGGATTTATATAAACTAATATAAGTGGTTGTGTTTATCTAAAAAAATAGTTTTTTTTTTTTTTTTTTTTTTTTTTTTTTTTTTTTCTCGGTTTTAACTTGCGTTTGTGTGGTTGTCTGGTGTGGTAACGGCACAACGCCGTGCTTGGCGTTACCATACCTTGGCCTCTAAATATCACTATCACAAAAGTATAAATGAATGCCATCACAAAAAGTATAAATGAATGCCATATAAGATTCAAACGACAATCAAGCAAAGGTCATCAACGTAAGCACTAACGTGCACGCTGGTTGCCGTAATAGTTTAAAGCACTAACTACTGAAAGGGTGTTGTCTAAATTCAAATGACAAAACGCTAGGTTAAAGTAACGCCATTATGCTATAAATGACATTTGTTAAGGTCGATTACCAAAGATGCATTCTTAATACTAGCATACACATAGTACATTTGTGAACCGTGTACATATGGTAGGGAATGCAACATATACGTTAGTATGATGCTAGTTTGTTGTTCCTTTTTGGCGTTACATATAACTTTATAGAACATAGTCTTTACATGGAAGCATGACACTCACTCAACATACAGAACATCATATTGCTCACAAACTGCTCAATATGTTTTGAGCTCTTATTCAAGTTTGTTCATCATAAAATATATGTTATTCTGTAAAGATATAAAGATAAATCCTTTTATCTATTGTATCTATATACATCTAAGCATACGCGCGATGACGAAATATGCACATTCTCAATGTTCTTTACAGGAGTAATACACACTAACGATTTTGCAAAAACACATTAAATGATTGTGAAAAAATATACATGGTCGAGATGCACCAAGCTAAACATATATTGTGCTACGCACTCTATCACCATGTGCTTCCTACCTAATCTAGTTGAATCAAACATATTTTCTAAGTATCCGTGATTTAACACTAATTTTATATGATTAAATGATATGAACGTGTGATTGTTTAATGTGTTTATAGTCCACCCGAAGACCAACAAAGCAACAAGGGCATCTTATTGTGGAAAAGCTTATAAAAAAATGGGTAGGAAGGGAAGACAAGTACCATGAGTATCTAATACTTTTTTAGGCGAGGCATTATGGTGGTCATCCACCACACCTGAAGGGAAACCACCACACGCGAATGCCATGACCGCCCTCCCACCTTGACGCGCATGAGGTGAAGTGGGGTTGGTTAGGTGGTACGTTTCACCTGATGGAAACGAAAGTAAAGTGTAACGGTCTCTCTTTTTCTTTTGACCGTCGAGCATTTATTAATAAAAATATATCTAAAAATTTATAAGTATATTTACTTATAAATACCATCTTACCTTTTCATTTATTACACACATTCAAATCTTATTTCATCTTTTATACTTCTACTTCAAAAATGTTTCAAAATACTACAAAAAACAAAACCCCAAAACATCGTCGACAAAAAAAAAACGTCCCAACACCCAATTCCAATTTCCAACTCGTTCACTCACCACCGGTTCATTTTCGAGCTCCAACTTTTGTTTACGGAACACCACAACCACGATACCAACAACCACATTACCATAAACCACATTTTGTACCTCCATAACAACAACAAACTATGTATCAACCACAAATATACCAACCGCAACATGTATCAACTACAAATGTACCACGACCCTACATCACAACAAACATTTCGTGATTCTTCATCACCACCTTCAAACAAATTTCAACCTATTTCTCACATTCATTCATTCATGTTGATGATTTTGAGCCTATGTCAAGTTATGAACCATAATGCTACACGTCTAACCACGTTGGTGATGACTCTTCCGTTGAAGAAGCCTCGCCCTCAAAGAAGAGGCCGTCGAAAAGACGTCAATGCATTATGTTCAAAAAGTCTTGGCCGAAGATGTACGTAATATTTCATGGAGCATGGGCGAAGAAATTGCATTGTGCCAAGGATGATCGTTCGTTCGAAAATAATGCCAAAGGGAATTCGAAGAATGCGGATGGTTTTGGACTTTTGGGACAAAGGTATTAACTTACTTTGAAAAAAATGAGGGTAATCGGCGTTCGTACCAATTACTGCATCGCCGGAAATGGAAGAGCATGCGCCCTAAAATTGCTCAGTTTTGTGGAACTTAGAATAATGTGGTTAGAAGGAGTGAGAGTCAATGACGAATATCTCCTCGAAAAGGCAATCAATGAATACCATGCTGAATACGAAACACATTTTAACCTTATTCATGTATGGAGAATTTTAAGGGACTATAAAAAATTACAGGAGGTGGAAATTCTGGCAATTGAAAAAAAAAACTGCGCAAAATATACAAGTAAACTATCATAGGCGTCGGTGTCAACCTCGTTCAACACATCAGAGTCAACAAAAGGTGGTTTTAATCTAACAACGCAGTAGATGAAGAGGAAGATGAAGATAAAGAGGAAGTGGAAGTGCGAGAAGTCCGACCAATGTGAAGGGACAAAGCCAAGAAGAAGTCAGCATCATCGGCATAATTGTTAGCTAGTGGGGATGAAGGTTTTGTGAAGTTGTTGGAGAAAGAATGGCAAGCGCCACTACTTGTCTTTTTTCAACGAAACTAACAAAAAGTGATGCGTATATCGAGATGAAGCAAACAATACTAAAGATGAAGCAAAAGAAATACAAACTATAACAACAAATGTTCGACTTCCAATAAGAAAAACAAATCACAATATCATATAATGTTCTATCTTTTTCCGGATGATCATTTGACCAGAATCAAACGCGAAAAAAGTTGGAGCTGAAGCGTAATATTAATGAAAAAAATATAATTTAGATTATTTTTTTTTATGTTTTAATTTCATAAAAGTTTAGTATAAGTTATTAATTATTAATGTATGTTTTTTTTTTGTTTTTTTTGTTTTGTTTTTGTTTTTGTTTTTTTTAATGAAAGTTTAATTTTAATATTTATTAATTTTGTTTTTAAAAAATGAGTTTGGTGATTGGTTATGTAGTAACCATTATGTCTGAAAAGTTTTGGTCAAGTGATGTGCTGAAAATCTAATATAAGTGGAAATGATGATTAGGTGATCATTACACGCATGCTTGTTATGAATTGGGTGGTAGATGTGCTAGACAAAGTTAAATCATCGGCTATTAATGGTTTTATGTTTCATTTCTAGAAATTATTTGCAAAGTTTGACAAAAGTTACCATCTAATTGTATTTTTGCTCTTGAAAGATTAGAACAGGTACAAGATTTTGTAGATGAAGAGTGTAGACTAAAACCTGGGTTCAAATTATCTATGCTTTAAAAGTTGGTTTATTTATAACAACAAAAGGGAAGTATGCATCAACTATAGGATATCAAGATGAATGTAAGATGTCTCACGCACTATTGTTTAATTTGGAGCTTCAAGCAAAACATACGTGTTTGTGTGTTTTATAATGTTTCGCGGAAGGATGGCGATACTTTGATCCGGTAAATTCTCTTAATCAAAAAAAGGTTTTATACCTAGTGGTGGACTCTTTTCAAGAAGTGCTTTAAGTAAACAAACAACTTAAGCAAATATGAAAGGGAAGTGAGTTTTCACATTTTAATTGTTGAAAAAATAATTGTAGCGAAAACTCGGTGTTGTTATAAAGTGAGAACAATTATGATAATATATTGTTCATAACTAGATGAATGTAACAGTTTAGTAACTTTGATGTCACCTTAATGAAATGGTAAACGATTAAATGGATGGGATTTTTCTTGTTTAAGTTACTCGGAGAGAAGGAGTTATTGACTAAGATGTATGCGGCCTAACTGAGATATCTTCATAACCGTTTCCGACCCTCTTTAGCTGGTAAACGGAATAATGTTTTCACTATTCAGTTGAAGTGTACATGGCCCAACCGGAGTATCTGTTAAATTTTGGGGTATTAATCTGTGGCAAACATGTCATTCTATCAATTGCTAATGGCTTTCAAGTTATGTTCAGTGCAGGCTTATTTCAGGGGTTAATCATGGACAAAGCATAAATGGTTTAAAGTTCCAAGAAGTTCATTTCTGCTGAAGCCTTTCTCATTTCTGCTAATGAGTCATTTATAGCCGTTAGAGGGGTCTTAGTGTATCTTAATCTCCTATTTAATAAGTCCCTTAATCTAGGGTTAAAAGAACGAGTGTGCAGTCATTGTCTCACACTTTTCTCTTCCTTCTGATCATTTCACTGATCTCGTGTCTTCTTTGTATTTGTATGGTTATTGTCTCATTGACATTAATCTGATCTTGTAACACTTTGGATACTACTGTTGATATAATCTAAGCCGACTATTGAGGCTTAGGTTTGAATAAAAGTTCTACTGTTTATTTATTGTTGCTGATACTTTCGCACATGGTATCAGAGCCTCAGGCTCATTATCACTATTGATTCACCATCCAAGGGTTTCTTCATAGAAACTTGGGGACATCTCTTCAGCAGCAAGTTGGTGGTTTGGGGTTATTGCTATTGGCATAATCACTGGTTATTTCTTATTGTGATTTGTTCTTTCCGCTGCATATTGCTCTGTAAGTCTAAGTCTAATCTCTTCTTCAAACAAACAGTACTTAAGTCTTTGTGGGTGCAAACGGGTAGACTAACATCTTGATCTGCCACCTCTGAGTAGTACGAATACCTGCTCTGGTTTACCCTAGTCCACAGGCTTGGTGCTTGTTGTCTCTTAATTACAAAGTCTTATTTATTTGTCTATATGCTCTTGCTATTATATCTGTTTGTGTTTTATCTGACTTACTGTTTGCATTATGGCTGTTGGTGATGATAATATTGGTGGTTCTTCCACTGAGAAAAGCTTATCCTTTGGTGATGTTTTGTATTTACACCCCAATAATACCAATGGTACTCCCATTATTTCTATCAAACTCATTGGAACTGAAAAATTATAAAATATGGAATATGGCCATGACCTTTGCTTTAAGGAACCATAATAAGTTAGGGTTTATTGATGGTACTTGCATAAGAGATGACTCAAACCCTAGTCTTGCTAATCAATGGGATACTTGTAACTCTGTTGTGGTTACCTGGATTCTTAACTCTCTCACTCCTGAATTATTTGCTGGTGCTATCTATGCTAAAACTGCTTATGAAATGTGGAATGATCTTAAAGATACTTATGATAAGGTTGATGGTTCAGCTATTTTTAATTTGCATAAAAATATAAACTCTCTTAGTCAAAGTGGGTCTTCTCTTGCTGATTATTACAACAACCTTAACTCTTTATAGAAATAATTGGATTGTATGATTAGCTTGCCTCCATGCACTTGTGAGGCTGCAAAACATTTTGAAAAACACAATCAGCTAATCAAATTAATGCAATTTCTTATGGGTCTTGATGACACTTATGTTCCTATCAGAAGTAATATTTTAACCAGAGACCCTTTGCCTAATGTCAAAACTGCTTTCTCTGTTGTCTCTGGAGAATAATCTCACAGAAATGTGTCATCTGGGAATAGTTCTGCTAAACCCAATGCCACTGCTTTTGCTGCAAAAACTTTTGATAGTGGAAAATTTTTTGATAACAAAAAAGGATCATTCAACAATAATTTCAATAAAGGGTCTGGTTCTAATACTGGTAACATTTCTAATTACAGAGGACCAAACATGAATCTCAAATGTACTAACTGCAAAAAACCTGGTCACACTGTTGATAGATGCTATGATCTTGTTGGTTATCCTGTTGGATATGTTAAAAAGAACTTTAATGCTAAACCTTTCAGCAGTAACAATGTTTCCACTGATACTAATCGTATCACTGATAATAGTGCTAGCAACTCTCCTGTCTCTTTGTCTAATGAACAGCTCTCCAGACTTATGAGTCTTCTCAATGACAACAATGTGTCTTCTGCTAATGCCAACATGGCAGGTAAAAATTTTTCAGGAACCTTTTTTAATGGCAGTGTTAAGTTTAACATAAACTTCAACAAATTTTTCAACAACAACACAAAAACCTTATCTGGAAACATCAGTCTTGGTTGGATTGTTGACTCTGGTGCAAATCAGCACATGACAGTATCTGCCAAATTTTCAATTAATGTTGTTGACATTTCAAATCTTGGTCTAACTGTTGGACATCCCAATGGTACTCAGGCCCTAATCACTAAAATTGGTAACTTAAAAGTTAATAATGACCTAACTCTTTTTGATGTTCTGGTTGTTCCTGAGTACAATGTCAGTCTGCTGTTTGTTCATAAGATTGCTAGAGACAATAAGATGTTTGTTGGGTTTAATGAATCTAATTGCTACATACAGGATTTACATCAAAAAAGAATTGTGGGGATTGGTAAACAATGTAATGGGTTATATATGTTTGATATTGATTCTACATGTAAGATTACTTCTAATAACTGCATTTCTGTTTGTCATGTTTCTAGAAACCTCTGGCACCAAAGACTTGGTCATCCTTCTGACCAAGTCCTACATATACTTAAATCCACTCTTAAACTTAATAGCTCCTCTGAATCTGATCATCTTTGTGATACTTGCAAAAAAGCTAAACAAACCAGGGAACCATTCCCTCTAAGTGAACATAAATCAACTAAAATTGGTCAACTTGTTCATCTAGATGTATGGGGACCATATAAAGTCACTAGCAGAGATGGTTACAAATATTTTTTAACTATTGTTGATGACTATTCTAGGGCAGTGTGGGTTTATATGCTTAAGGGAAAGGATGATGTTTATGTTTCCATTGTTAACTTTACTCATATGCTATCAAATCAATTTGAACACAATGTTAAGATTTTCAGAAGTGATAATGGGACAAAATTTGTCAATAATAAACTTCAACACTTCTTTCATGAAAAAGGAATTCTACATCAAACCTCTTGTGTTTATACACCACAACAAAATGGTATTGCAGAAAGGAAACATAGGCATCTCCTTAATGTGGCTAGATCCCTTATGTTTTAGGGGGAATTACCTTTATATCTTTGGCCTGAATGTGTTCTAACAGCTGCCTATGTCATAAACAGGTTACCCTCTTCAGTTTTTTCTGGCAAGTCTCCCTTATCCCTTGTGTATGGGCATGACCCTTCACTCTCTCTCCTTAGAGTCTTTGGTTGCTTATGCTATGCCACCATTCTCAACATTTCTGATAAATTTGGTAGTAGCTAGGTCTGAGAAAAGTGTCTTTATTGGTTATTCAAATGAGAAAAAAGGTTATAAACTTTTGAGCTTAGAAACAAAAAATCTTTTATTCCAGAGATGTCAAATTTTATTAAACTGTTTTTCCCTTCAAAATGAAAAATACTTTGTCAAAACCTTTTGTTGAAATGTATGTGCCTAAAGATTTAAATCATAAAAATTTCTTTGACTCACAAACAAGTCCCAATGATGAAGGGAGAGTGACATCCTATGATGATGGCACAGTGTTGAGTCATCCTCCTAGGGATGATGAACCTGTTGCAACGTCTATAGATGATAATACACACCCTGAGGGCACCATATCACATGAATCACATCCTGCTGATACATCATCTGATTCAAATCAGAACTCTGAACAAGAAAGAGGCTTGCCAGCCACCACTGCTAGAAGGTCAACCAGAGTTTCTAAGTTGCCCAGTAATCTTAATGACTTTATTATAGAAGGGAAAGTCAAATATGGTGTTGAAAAGGTTGTTAATTATTCTAACATAAACAAAGATAATTACTGCTTTGCTTCTAGTCTTAATAAAAGTATTGAACCTACCTGTTATGAAGAAGCTATCCTTGATAGTAATTGGGTTGATGCTATGAACTCTGAAATTGAGGCCTTAAATGAAAATCATGCTTGGGATATAACTGATCTCCCACCTAATAGAACTCCCATTGGTTACAAATGGATCTTTAAAATCAAATATAAAGCCAATGGTGAAGTTGATAGATACAAGGCTAGATTAGTTGTTAAAGGTTATAACCAAAGGGAAGGAATAGACTATGATGAAACTTTTTCGCCTATTGTAAAAATGTCTACTGTTAGATGTCTTATTGCCTTAGCTGTGAAAAACAAATGGCCTCTTTTCCAACTTGATGTTAACAATGCTTTCTTGTATGGAGATCTTGATGAGGATATCTATATGACCATCCCTAAGGGGTTCTGTAATGAGAACAATAAAAATAAAGTTTGCAAACTTGTCAAGTCTCTATATGGCCTAAAACAAGCTCCCAGGAAATGGAATGAAAAACTTGTCAGTGTTTTAAAGGAAAATAATTTTGTTCAATCTGTCAATGATCATTCTTTGTTCACCAAAACAGAGAATAACAAGTTTATTGCTCTGCTTATTTATGTGGATGATATTGTCCTTACTGGAAACTGTATTGATAAGATAAATCTATTCAAAGAGTTTCTAAAAATAAAATTTCATATCAAAGACTTGGGAAACTTAAAATATTTTCTTGGCATTGAGGTTTTAAAAACTGGGAATGACATTTGTCTCTCCCAAAGAAAATATTGTCTTGAACTCCTCAAAGAATTTGGTCTTCTTGGGTGCAAACCTGTGTCTACTCCTATGGAACCCAACTCCGTCATTCCATACATTCCCACTGCTGATGATCCCTTACTTGTCAACATCACTGGTTATCAGAAGTTACTTGGGAAACTTATCTATCTCACCCATACAAGACCTGACATCTCATACTCAGTTCATTGTCTGGCACAATATATGCATTCTCCTTTGAAATCTCATCTAGAATGTGCCCTCAATGTTCTGAGATATCTAAAAGGAGCTCCAGGAAAAGGTCTAAGGTACAATTTTAGCAACTCTGAAAATCATCTTGAAGGATATAGTGATGCAGATTGGGCCAAATGCAAGAAAACCAGAAAATCTGTCACAGGTTATTGTGTTTTCTTTAATGATTGTTTGATCTCATGGAAAAGTAAAAAACAAAACACTCTTTCAAAATCTTTCACAGAAGCAGAGTATAGATCTATGTCTACTGCTGCCTGTGAAATCATTTGGATCCAAAAAATCTTAAAAGATCTAAAAGTTGATATCAATCTCTCTGTTAATCTTTTTTGTGATAACAAATCTGCTTTACAACTTGCTGTCAATCCTGTTTTCCATGAAAGATCAAAACACTTTGATATTGATGTCCACTTCATCAGGGAAAAAATTGCAAGAGGTGTTATAAGTGCCAAAAAGATTGGCTCTTCAAACCAAACTGCAGACATACTTACTAAAAACCTCCCTGTTTATCAGCATAAATTCTTGTGTGAAAAATTGATGTTGTTTGATATGTTTGCCCATCAGATTAAGGGGGAATGTTAAATTTTGGGGTATTAATCTGTGGCAAACATGTCATTCTATCAATTGCTAATGACTTTCAAGTTATGTTCAGTGCAGGCTTATTTCAGGGGTTAATCATGGACAAAGCATAAATGGTTTAAAGTTCCAAGAAGTTCATTTCTGCTGAACGCTTTCTCATTTCTGCTGATGAGTCATTTATAGCCGTTAGAGGGGTCTTAGTGTATCTTAATCTTCTATTTAATAAGTCCCTTAATCTAGGGTTAAAAGAACGAGTGTGCAGTCATTGTCTCACACTTTTCTCTTCCTTCTGATCATTTCACTGATCTCGTGTCTTCTTTGTATTTGTATGGTTATTGTCTCATTGACATTAATCTGATCTTGTAACACTTTGGATACTATTGTTGATATAATCTAAGCCGACTATTGAGGCTTAGGTTTGAATAAAAGTTCTACTGTTTATTTATTGTTGCTGATACTTTCGCACAGTATCTCGTAACCATTTCCGACTCTTTTTCTGATCACATACATATATGTCTCTAGTGGGATTTTGAACTCTAAACTTCGTAATGACATGAGGCACTTACTAGGATATATACCACTATGTTATGTTAGCTTAACCATATATTTGCTTTGGGAAAAATTTACATCGCAAGCTCCACAGTGGATTGTGAATCCACCATATGCGGGTTCAATTCTTGTATGTCACTTATATTATCCTTCTCTGTTTATGTTTAGTCATTGGAAATTAGATCTTAAAGTAAGCTGAAACAATATTGATACAGTAAATATGAAACTCAGCTCGTTTACCTTGTTTGATTTGTGAGTTTTTGGTGCATAGGGTTGAAAGTATCTTGCAAGAACTTTAACATAAGAACCCGTATTACCAACGGGTCTCTGGTCTAGCGGTATGGAGGTTTTACCTTCCTAGGCAAGGTCTCAAGTTCGAGTTTTGTCTAGGGCGATAGGGGTTTCCTCTCGCGTGCGTAAAAGGAAGGGTGCCATTGCCTTCTGGGCTGGACCTAACCTGGTTGTGTGGGCTCGCTACGCCTTCTGGGCTATGGGCCATGCAGCCACAATTGCCGTTAAAAAAAAAAAAAAAAAGTACACATAATTGTTAGAAAATTTTCACAGGTAAATACGAAAACAAATAAATTAAAGGAAGGAATTAGAAAGGAACCGAACGTGTAAACGTGGTCCATTCGTGAAAAGCAAACTTGTGTATGAAATTGCCCCTATTATTATTATTAATTGATTTGCAGGCTTAAAAGTCACTAAGGGCTTGTTTGTTAAATTTTTTTATTAAGTCATTTTTAATTAAGAGATGACTTAATGTAGAAATTCTCAGTTTTATTGATTAATATTTTCAGTCATCTTTCTCTATTAAGTCACAAATAAACAGTTTTAATATGACTTAATGAATTCAGTTTTTTTTATATTAAGTCAATTAAGTCACAAACAAACACACCTAAGTATAAATTAGAAATTAAGCTAAGAAGGCTAGGGCATTAGGTAAGATTTGAAACCAAGATTTAAGTAGTTTTTGGTTTGAAGGATTAGGTATGATGCTTTTTCTAATTAGCTACACCGTAATATTCATATATTTATAAGGTTACATATCAGTTAAGGGAATGAAAGAAATCTGTTAAACGAATGAAATAAATCAACTGAATTCCATACAAGTCATTATAATAATTCAATTGGTTATAACGACGGAAACATTAAAGACACATCCAAGTCTCAGTGTCCTGATTAAATGCAAAATGGACTCTTGTAGTTGAATGGCACGATTAGTTTTATGGTGTTAGCTTTATTTGAGTAGTTGCTAGCACTTTTTCTATCTTTCGAATTAGTTGCTTATGTTCTTTTATATGCTTCTTAACAAGGGAGAAATCACTTTTCTTTCTAAAAGACATACAAAACTCGACACAAGAAAAATCGTCTTGTTAGGATCAAATATAACTATTTTTAACTCTATATGTTACACTCAAAACAATATACCATTTTGGCTTCCATAAAGGGTTCCAAAGTACTCCGTAGTTGTTAGTTGAACTCCACCAAACATCTAAGCAACATGACATTTTGTACTTGTGCGCATGTGTGTTCATTTTCATAATTACTCATGTTACTTTATTTCAACGAGCAAAGTTATATTCCTCTTAACTACATACAGTACACTTGCCACTTGGATTCCACAATTTATCACTCATCATCTCTTCTATTCATTTTTTCAAATGTCATGTTCATGTATTCATGTGTTTACGAAAATAATTAGGCACACAAAATGGAAATGAATATCATTTACCTATTTCAATATATGGTCACTATCAAAATTTTAATTAATAAACAGTGTTTATCATCTTAAATAAGCTAGTTGATTACTTTATTATGCATAGTTCCAATAGGAGGTACGACTTTTGCTAAGCATCCTTAGAGGAGATATGAAAGTGCTTTAAGGCCGGGTGTAATGGGTGGCGGTAGATAATCTCGTGGTAATACCACCACAAGCCATCCCCTTTACAACCCCCACCCCTCCAACCCGTGCGCCAAGCTTGCATTTTGGTTGTGGTTTGGTGGTGCAGACCACTGAACCTATTGCATTTTGTCTTTGTGTGTTTTTTATGAGGTATATTGTGAGATATGTTTGTACAAAGTGGTGTACTTTTATATATTTGGTTTGGTAGTGACCACTACACCTGTTTGGTGGTATGTTAAATGATGATTTAGCGCTGATGTGAATGTGGTGAGTTTGGTAACCATTACGTCTAGTGTAATGGTTGGAAGAGTTTCATATATATTATCTCCCTTTCTTTTCATGAAAAAAATATATATACCCAACTTACAATCATTAAATGGATAATGTAAAATGTTTTTCAAACATATTTTGGCAAAACTGAAATTTAGAGTTTTTTTTAAGGGGATATAAAATGACTCAAAATTCAGAGTTTTTTTTAATGTAATTTTTTTTGAAAGGGGATATATATACCCAACTTACAATCATTAAATGAGTTAAGTCCACTCAATAGAAACGAATTTTCACAAATTTGCTGAGTTAGTAAACAAACTTTGTTAATTACCAATCTATTAAATCAAACTTTCAAAATTGTAGCATTAACAGAAATATGATGACATGCTACCAGTCAGCAAGTAAAAATTGATTATTTGGCATTTTATTTATTTTTAAAGCTTATGTATACAAACACCATCTTGTTTTACTAAATGGTAAATATGACATGCTAGTTATATCTCTTTCATTCAAATCTATAAATAAATCATATTTCTTTAAAAACACTTAAGCATGATATCAATTTGTAGAAATGCAAGATCCTATTTACTTCCTCGCGTTGCACTTCCCACACTTTAGAAACCTTGATACACTCACTTCTTCAAAGCACTATAATGACGGCTAACGACGGGGGACCATAATACTACTCTTCCCACCTTGATACTGCTACTGAAACTACTACAACTACTTTCATCACATTGCTGCTTGTACTTCCCCTACACATACTTCTCTTTCCACTCTCTACAAAATCGACGCGCACACTTCTACTAGTCTTGACAAGGTTGTTGTTCCCATCACTCACTTTATCAGAAACTGAACTATTCTTCACATTAGTTTTCTTAAATACTTTATGAAATATCAAACGAGGTTTCATTCTCAATAACCTTAGCAACTTCTGACTGAGAAATTAATAGTTTCGAAGCTAGTTAAGCTTCTAAATCATATCCAAGAACATTCTTTGTCGCCACTTATCCCACCACTCGGGTTTTTGACGCCATATGTTAATTTATACTCTCTCTAAAATCATCTCCAAGACGGTGATCGTGGTAGGTTCGCCGGAAGTGGAGACGGGCAACCAACCAACAAAACCCGGTACATCAAACTTGGGGTATGTTTAGATTGAGATTTATCAATTGAGATTTATTATTTCAAGACGGCGGTGACAGGTACGCCGGAAGTGGAGGCGGGCAACCAACCAACCAAACCTGGCACATCAAACTTGGAGTTTTGTTTAGATCAAGATTTATCAATTGAGATTTCTTTGTAGGATCCCATTTGTATCAACTTAAACACTAAAAGGTGGTGACTTGATGATGGTAGCCGTGTTGTTGTTGTGAGATAGAAATGAGAGGAGATGAAGAAAGAGTTTTCTATTTAATACACTAAACACCTAGAAGCGCACACACACAAGTGGGACTTGTGTGCATACATATATACCATGCCAACGCCTCACATATTGGCTTAGCCTAAGGATACATATACTATTAGACTAAAACATATAGCCTATTAGCTTACTTACTATAACCCGATACTTGACTCTTACATATTCTGTTAGGTCACCATATTTTAACACAAGCATCGATATGTAAAGAAATAGAGTATGAAGTGATCGGATGAACACACAAACACAACACACGTATGAAATGAGAATAGTTATGCGTAGAGTGTATGAATGAAGTGAACAACCAACCTTCAAATGAAGGTTTACAATATTATTTATAGGGAAGGAACTAGGGCAACACACAAGTTGTTGGATCGATGTACTCTAACCAAACTAACTTATATAGCTTGTAAGGACTTAGTAACCTCGGATAAATCCTAAGTTGCTAACAAAGAAACACTGAATTAACTCTATTAAGTATGCGAAATTTACTTGAATAAAGCTAAGAAGAATTAACTTTAACTTTAACAATTTTATTAAAACTCTGAACCTGCTTGATACACAGATTCACTAACAATCCCTAACAGCTCTAATATCGAACTTAGTAAACTCTAATAATGCACGTACGTCTAATGCCAATCTAGGGGTCCTTTTATAGGCATAAGGATAACCCTAGTCGGTTTACAACTCTATTCCTTGTACGTCAAGTAATACTAAACTAAACTTAGAACATTCTAGAATTACATAATAATCCTTAACGATTTTGCATAGCAGTCCTTTTAAACATGTAGTACTTTGATGAACGAGCAGTACTTTGACTTTCTTCTTTAGCAGTACTTTGACTTCTTCAGTACTTTGGCTCTTCAGCACTTTGACTCTTCAGCACTTTGACTTTCTATATCCCAACAATCCTCCCCTAACTTGAATTCTACTTGCTTGATTTCAAGTTCCTTTGTATATGTATCTTTAACATCTTTGTCTTCAAGGATTGTATCTTTATCTTCAGATTTTGTCTTTGTAATCTCTGTGCTTGTATAATCATCATCAAAGTAGTCTTTATCAGTAATTCTTTTCAGCAACTATTAGCAAGCTCTATCTTTTCAGTAACATATGACAATTTGTACATCAGTTCATAAAGTTTCAGTCTATTCTCATCACTTCCAGATGTGTAAACTCCTGTGAGAGGTGAATCATTGAAATTTTAATGGTTTTGATGTCTCTTTACCAAAGCCATTAACTATGGAGTAGCCAAATGTTTAGGTGTGTAAGACCATGGTACATTGATAACCATATGATTTTTAGCAAATCATCAGCTATCAACGGATTTGTTTTGTCTTTACCAAAAGGCGTACCCTTTTGGACTAGTTAGTTCTTGCAACCATGGTGAACTAATTACCATATAAATGGTTTTTCCACAGCCTTTACCACAAGCCATTTTTCTTGTGGGCTAGCCAAATCTTTACATTTGCTGATATGGTGAGTTGATTACCATACAACTTATTAGCAAGTTGTCAACTATATAACGGATTTGAGATATCTTTACCAGAGCCGTTTGCTCATGGATTAGCCAATCCTTTTGTTAAACATGGTGGATTGATAACCTTTTGCTATAACCATCTCAAAAACCATTTGTTGCTTTTATCTACTGTTTCAAAATATTTAAAAAAAAAATTCTTTCAAAATCATTAACTGGTTTTATGCTGCAAGCAGTACTTTGATTAAAGTACTGTTTGATCAGCAGTACTTTGAATAAAGTACTGATTTATCAAAAAATTTACAGTTAAAAATCATACCAGTATTTATGTATCATCATCAGCCATAGTGGTCCATTCGATGAATAATTCAATGACCATCAGTGCTGTTTCATTCTCCTCTTCCACTTCCATTCCATGATATAGCATTCTTCTCATAAGATCTGATGTGAGTGGATATCTTCTTTCTACTAATATATGGATCATGGTTCCATCTTCTAGCTCCAAAACATGCACTCCAGATTCATCAAAGTATCTCCAGCTATTAATCTCCCATACTTCTTGATTATTCCATATAGCATCAATACTTGTTTCCTCTGTTTCCTAGATAGTTATGAGATCTCCAAGCAATACTAGACCAATTCCTTATGATGGAATGTGTTCAAAATAGTCTCGCACTAGTTGATATAAATGCCACAAATCCTCTCTGCTGATGATGTGCAATATGTCCCATAACAAATTAAATGTTCTGAAACTTTCATCCTCTCTATGGAACATCAGATAATCTCCATCTTGTTGTGATTCTACAACTTCAAAAGTAGTTATCTTTGATTTCTTTTCTGCAACATCTTTAGATTTAGGATTCTCAAAGTTAACAACTCTTAAGTAATTTCTCAGCTCATCAACTGTATCTGTCCTTAACTCTACCTTCTTTGATGACTGTTCAGTTTCAGTTGTTCTTTTTCTTTTCAAGCTTCTTTTTCCAGCATCCTCCTTCTGCTTATCATCATCTTTAAAATCTTTAATACTATCAACTTGCTTTTGATAAGCTTTTCTAACATTTTCATACAAATCTTTCATCTCTATATAATTCAGCTTTTGTAATCCAGTATATCCTTGACCCTTTAGATATGCCATCATGGCATTTCTTTCTTTAGCCTTACTGAGTGGTCTTCTAGGTATAACAACTTCAGGTTCCTTTACTGGTACAACAACTTCAGCATCAAATTTAGCTTGTAGCTCCCTAACAGCTTCTTCATTCTTGGCTACTTCAATTGCTCTTATTTCTGCCAAAGTAAGCTTTTTCTTCTTCTTTGTTTTCACCAGTTTGCCTTTGCCTTTGTCTTTAGGATCTAACACTGGTTGAGAAGCTTGTGGTTGTTCTTCAGCAACACCTGGAATAGTAACACCTCTTGGTCTTGTCATACTCTGTAATATCTCAGCAATTGTCTCATCATCACTTGCAGTATGAACTACTTTGGATTTATCAGCTTCTATATCTTGTAGAATTGTTGATGGACCAGCTTCTTCATCAAAATTAAGTGTCCTTGGTGTAATAAGCTCTTGTCTATGTGTTCCATGAAGAGCAGTACCTTGATCATCAGCACCTTGAACATCAGTACTTTGTACACCAGTACTTTCAGGCTCAGTACTTTCAATGTTTACTTGTGCTTCAGTACCTTGAGGTTCATCTTCTTTTTCTTCATAAAACTCAGCATCTTCCTTCAAATTATCTTGCTCCAGATTCCTCCCCAATTGGATAGAAGATTGTTGTTGAACCTTTTTGCCTGTAGAAGACTGTTTAAACTTCCTTCCTTTCTTCTTTTGAGACTTTACCCACAACCTGTGATGTTGAACCAGAGGCCAGACAAATTTCTTCAATCGTTTAAATTTGGTGTTCAACTTCATAAGTTGTGCAGCTTGAGCTTCAGTAGTTTTCTTCAGTCTCACTAACTCCCGTGTCAAAACATAATTATCCAGAACCAATCCCTCAGGAGGTATTACACCTGCATCTCCTTCAGATGATGGTGGATTGATTTCGGGTTCTGACTGAGCATGTTCAGAATGTTGTGGAGATGGTGTAGGTGAAATTGCAGTATCTTCTTGTGCAGCAGTACCTTGTGAAGAAGCATTATGTTGAGAAGCAGTACCTTGAGATGATGCAGTACCTTCTCGTTCTTCACTTGTAGCAGCTTCATCTCTAATTGCTTGCACAATCTCCATCATTGAAGTAGTCAAGGGAGTATGCCTTCTAGAAAACAAATCACTCTTCCTAGCCATGAAAGTGAAAATCTTGGCAGGTTGTACCACAACAGGTAATAAGCTCGAAGGCTTTGGTACATCTTGAAGTTGTTTATTCAAGAAGACTTGAATAAATCTTGGATACATCAACCAGCGTGATCCATGAGAAATGTGAGATAGCATACCATCTAGAATTAGCCTTGAAAAATTGAAAATACGATTTGTAGCCAATCCCACGAAAGCAGATGATATATTAGAACCAAATTGCTCCCATGAAGTACTCTTAGAACTAATACAATGAAGTAATACATGTACCAAGTACTTCCAATGCAGACTAAACAAGGGTTTCTTGAATGTTGTTTCTGTCAAAGACCCTTCATACCCAATATCTCTCAAGGTATCCCAAAGAAGCTGTTTGTCAAAACGTAAAGCCCCTTCTTCATCATCAAATAATAGATCTTCACGAATTGAAGCTTCACTAACTTTCAAAATCCTTCCAGCAACCTTAGCCTGTATATAGGACTCATCATTCTCCATATGAGTTCTAGCAGTTGCCCAAAACTGTTGAATCCATGGCTCAATAACATCTGGTTCCACCAAAAGCGCATAACTGATTGGAGAGCGAGTGAGAAAATCAATAATGTTATGGAATGCGACATTAGCTTCAGTTTTATCCAAATTAGCTACCATGTTGTGTTTAGAAACTGTATTGCGATTCGCCATTGTTTGGTGTTGACAAAAGCAAGTGATTCGATGAAGAGAGAGAAATATGGAAAAGATTGATAAATATAAAGATGAGATGGAAAATCGAAGGTTAGTTATTTATAGGTAGGATTTGAAAAATCACAGCCCATAATAACAAAGTTACTGTTAGTTGAATTTTACCCCATCTTTTGACCGTTGGAACTGTACGTTGATAAGACAAGCAGTGCTTTCCACGTGTGCAGTACTTTCCAAAGAAGTACTTTCATATAACCAAAAAGCAGTACTTTTCCATTTTCTTCTCTATAATGGCAAAAACTCCAAATAGGCATTGGATTGCCTCCCCTCAAGCAATGCATAGGACTGTCTAACAAACTAATCAGTCCTCCCCTTAAATATAGCTTAGTAATTAATCATTCCAATATTCACCACCAAGTGATTGAATCTTGAAACATCAAATCCTTTGGTGAGTAGATCAACGACATTATCATCTGTGTGAACCTTGACAACATTGATGAGCCTATGCTCATAACAATCTCTGATAAAGTGATGCCGAATCTGAATGTGCTTGGTCTTGGAATGATAAACTGGATTCTTCACAATGCAAATGGTACTCTCATTATCAATGTTGATAGGAGTATTCTTGAAGTTGAATCCATAATCCAAAAGTTGATTCTGCATCCACAAGACTTGTCCACAACAGCTTGCAGCAGCCACATATTCTGCTTCAGTGGATGATGTTGCTGCAATAGTTTGCTTCTTACATTGCCATGAGACTAATCTTCTTCCAAGATATTGGCATCCTCCAGTGGTTGATCTTCTATCATAATTATCACCTGCATAATCACTATCTGAAAAAGCTTCCAAGTGAAAAGGTGAATCCGTTGGATACCACAACCCTAACTTAGGTTGTTGTTTCAAATAACTAAAAATCCTCTTCACTGCATTCAAATGGGAAACCTTGGGTGAGACTTGACATCTTGCACATAAACAGACAACAAACATGATATCAGGCCTAGATGCAGTTAAGTACATAAGACAACCAATCATAGATCTGTACAACTTGACTTCAACAGGTTGACCATCTTCCTCCTTGCCCAATGAGTTGATAGACTTGATAGGTGTAGTGACTGGTTTCAGAGCATCAAAATTGAACTTCTTAAGAATGTCAGAGACATACTTATCTTGACTTATGAAAATTCCCTCCTTTGACTGTTTAACTTGAAGCCCCAAAAAGAAAGTTAATTCACCCATTGAACTCATTTGAAATTCATGTTGCATCAACTGCTCAAACTCTTTTACCATGGACTGTTTTGTAGCTCCAAATATGATATCATCTACATAAACTTGAACCAGCATGATATCATTCTTATCTCTCTTGATAAACAAAGTCTTGTCAATTGCTCCCATCCTATAACCATGTTGCAATAAGAAAGTGGAGAGCCTTTCATACCAAGCTCTAGGTGCTTGATGAAGACCATAAAGAGCCTTTACAACTTTGTAGACTTTGTTTGGATGTGCAGGATCTTCAAAACCAGGAGGCTGTTTAACATAGACCTCCTCTGTAATCGTGCCATAAAGAAAGGCACTCTTGACATCCATTTGATAAACCTGAAATCCCATATATGATGCAAAAGCAAGGAATATACAAATGGCTTCAATCCTTGCTACATGAGCAAACACTTCATCATAATCTACTCCTTTTTCTTGTCTATATCCTTGAGCAGCTAACCTTGCTTTGTTCTTGATAACATTCCCTCTTTCATCCCTCTTTACTCTGAAAACCCATCTTGTACCAATTACTTTCTTGCCATCTGGTAGATCACATAGTACCCAAACTTCTTGAAGCTTGAATTGAAGAAGTTCTTCTTGTATGGCTTCAACCCAACTCTCTTTAGTTAATGCTTGAGCTACATTCTTGGGTTCTTCTTGAGAGATAAAACAAGTAAACATGCATGTTTGGTGATCCTTATGATTTAACCTGTTTTGTTTATAAACAAAGCTAAGCAAAGCATTATGTGGTGTAGAGAATCCTTTAGCTTTTGTTCTTGTAAGCACTCCTGAAGTAGAAGGTCCAATGATTTGATCAGAAGGATGATTCTTATGAATTCTTAGTATTGGAGTCTGGAGAACTTCAAGATTATCACCCAGGTTTGTGAAATCAGCATCTTCATAGGAATCTGAGAAAATACCTTCATCTTCAAACTCATCATCAGTATCTTCTAAACCAGGCATGGTCGGATCATCCAAAAGTACTGTCAATAGGTGCAGCAGTACTTTGATCTAAAGTACTGTGAATCAAAGTACTGTGAGGGTATTCTGTAGACTTACCCTTTTTCTTTGTTTCTTCATAAGCTCTTCTTTGATCATCATCATAAGATTGTGCTACGACATCCTGAAAAAGCATCCTGTTAAGCTCATCTTGTATAACTTGATCTTCAGCAGATAATGAAGATTTTGGTGCATCAGTACTTTTCTCCTTCTCGACAGTGATAGGTTCTTCATCAGGAACAACATCAGGTCTAATTTTGACTCCATGAACAATGTACTGTAAATCTTCTTCTGTGTAAACAACTTGATTTTCTTCTCGAACAGGAACATAATTCATAGATGGAGTTAAAACCTCAAGATCAAACATCCAATCAGGACCTTTACCCTTCTGATTTTCTTGATCTTCTAAAAATTCAACATGAAGACAATCTTGAACCTTCTTGGTGACTCTGTTGTACACTCTAAATCCTTTGCTGTTGGTGCAGTATCGCAATAAATATCCTTCTTCTGACTTGCCATCGAATTTTCCCAGATTATCAATTGTATTGAGAATAGTTAGAGGGCATCCAAAAGGCTTCATAAATCAAATGTTGGGTTTGTTTCCCATCAGCAACTCATAAGGTGTCTTCATCTGAGGCTTAGTGACGGATACTCTATTCAACACATAACAAGCAGCACTTACAGCTTCAGCCCAAAATTGAATAGGTAATAAAGAATCTGCAAGCATTGTCCTGGCTGCTTCAATCAAAGTTCAGTTCTTTCTCTCTGCAACACCATTCTGCTGTGGAGTTCTAGCAATACTAAACTCCCTCTTGATCCCTTTCTTGGCACAAAATTCATCCATAAGCTTGTTCTTGAATTCAGTCCCATTGTCACATCTAATACCTCTTACTTTGAGTCTCAATTGATTTTCAAGGGCTATTATAAGATCATGAATATCATCGAACGTTTCATCTTTAAAACCCAAGAAAAATACCCAACTAAATCTACTGCAATCATCTGTCACAACCAGACAGTACTTCTTCTTGTTTAGACTTGCAACAGAAACAGGTCCAAACAAATCCATGTGCAGCAGCTCCAAAGGTTCTCTAATGATCCTTTCCTCAATCTTCTTGCATGAGGCTTTGTGTTGTTTACCCTTTTTGCACGCCAAACATGAGTGATCATTCCTGTATGTTTCGGAAGGTAAACCTCTAACTAAATTTCCTTTGACCAATTTGCTGATATTCTTGAAATTTACATGGCATAATCTTCTATGCCACATATGTGCTTCTTCAAGTGATGCCTTTGCTAGTAAACATGTAGCTCTTTCAGAAGAGAGAAGACTCTTCATATTCAGACTATACACATCATTGGTTCTTGGTACTCTTAGTACTACCAAGTTTTCATCAACAAGCTTGAATTCAGGGGTAAGAATGAGACATTCTGTGTCAGTGAATAGCACAGGGTGCTTTTTGTCACAGATCTGTGAGACTGACAAAAGGTTGAACTTGAGCTCCTTCACATATCTAACATTCTCAAAATCTATATGCCCTGCTTTGATGGTTCTTTTTCCAGTGATTCTTCCTCCATTAGGGTCATTCTCAAATGCAACTCTTCCTCCACAATAAGATCTAAAATCTGACAGAATCTCTTTGTCTCCTGTCATGCTTCCAGAGCAACCACTATCCACAATTAGATGATCTTTAAGCTCCTCTTCTGGGTTGCCCTGCACAAAGATAAAAGAGTTAGTTAATTTTAGGAACCCAAGCCATTACTGACTTGTGTTCCCCTTGTGGAGTTACACAATTAAATTCTTTAAGTATGTAATTCCCACTATCTTTAAGCACATGATCAATTATCTTTGGTTGTTCAAAAACTTGTGTTGGTTTTTCAATAAAAATCTCTTTTTCATCAAAGTTCTCTTTATTATTTTCAACAAAAATCTCTATTTCACTTACACTTGCTGAAAGTACTGTTTGTTCCCCATTAGTACTTTCTTTCTTAACCCAACATGTTTTAACTTTTGGTGTAAAGTGCTTTAAACTAGATACTCTTTTTGAGGTGTAACGCCTTCTAGATTGATAGTAATTAGATCTCCTAGGGCTTCCATTCCAAAAAGTGCTATCAGTACCTTGATTGGGTGAAAATCTAGCAGTACTTTGAGAAGGTACTGGTGATTTTGAAAAAGATCTTCTCTGGTGAGGGTACCTATGGTCTTGTGAGAAATTGCTGTGGTTAACCCTATGTGAATGATTCCAGACTGGTTTATTCTCCCTTGGTTTTTGGTTGGAAGATCTGGTCTTTGGGAATTTGCTTAAGTAATCTGAGTGAAAGTCACAGTCCTTGATCAGATGATCAGGACTATAACAAACAAAACACAATTTTTGACCCATACTCCCAAAATTTCTTCCTTTAGGTCTATGATTAAAAGTATCCTGTCTTTTTGGTGAATGATGAAAACTGTTTTGACCAAAATTATCCCAGAAAGGTTTAGCAGTATTTTGAAAAGATTTTCTTAAAGGTACTGCTGATCGTGTAGCAGTACTTTGAGTTGAAGGTACTGCTTGACTCTTAACATCATCAACCTTAGGTTTTTCAACTGTTTCTTTTGGGGTTTCAGAACTAGATTTACCTGTAAGCTTCTTCCTAAACTCTAAGTTGTCTACTCCAAAACAAGAAACATCTGCCCTAACTGGTTGAAAACTACCAGTGGGATGAGGGACTGCATGATAACCATTGTCTTTCTTAAATTTCGGAGGTGTTTGACTAATTGATTCCTCATCACTAGATGTGTTATCTACAAAATTAATGAGTTCATCATCACTAGTTGTTATATCCTCAAAATCAAGTTGGTTCTCATCACTAGGTGGGTTTTCCTCTATGCTAATAAAGTCCATACCAAATCCTAGTCCAGTTCTAATGTAAGCTCTTCTCTATTTTTCAACATAACTAACATGAGAAAGACCAGATTGTCCCCAAGCAGCAATTTTTTCTAACAAATCATCCCTTTCCTTAGTCAGCTTTTCAATCTCAGAAATCTTACATCCTAACTTCCATTCACTTAGTTTTAATTGGTAATCCTGTTGCTCATATTTTTATGCCCAAGCCATCTTATTATTTTCATGTGTTATTATTTTGGCTTCCATTGACTCTAAGATAATTTGATAACCAGCTACCTCAGACCTAGCCCTTCTACAGTTATCTCTTTCAGTTACATAGTCATTAAGCACCTTTTGATAAAAATCATGACACTTAGAGCATACCTCAGAGATAGGGGGTGAACTTGGTGAAGTAGCTACCATAGCAAGCAGAACATGTTCATCTTCACTCTCCATGCTCCAATCAAAGCTTCCTAGACCATCTCTGGATTCCAAAGCAGCATGTCCAGGTTCCTCATCAAAGGTTGTGCTCCAATCAAACTCTTCCACAAATTCTTCCATTGCTACCATATAATAGGTTACTGGTTCATCATCAAACTCGGTACTCCAGTCAACCTCTGATAGATTTTCTTGAGCAACCAAAGATTTTGTTTCAGTTATAGGGATTTTCTTTAGTTCGCTTAGGTTTCTCAGTCATCCTGTTTGCCTGATATTTAGCAAACTTGCATTCCCTTGCAAAGTGTCCAGTATTTTGACAGTTAAAACATTCAATCTTGGACTTGTCAAAAGTGATACCCTGTTTGGGTTTGAAGTCGATGCCTCTTCCTGTTTTCTTCATAAACTTCTTGATCCTAGCAGTGATCATAGCAACTTGCCACCATATATCAATTTCTTCAAGAGCATCCTCTTCAATTTGTGACAAATCCTCTTCATAAGTAACAGGTAAAGTAGCTTGGTGAGCAAAGAATGAGCATACGACTTCATCAGAATGGATGGTGTTTGTAGGTGCTGAGCTGGGGGTGGGATAGGTTACAGTACTTTGAGCAACAGTACTTTGAGTAGGGTAAGCAGTACTTTTAGTAGAAGTACTGCCTCTCTTTTCAGAAGATACAAAAGCTATACTGTGAGACTTTGAACTTGTTTGGCCATTCATCTCATGCTCACACACCTTCAAATGGTTGTAGAGATCATCAAAGTCCATAGTGTACAATCCAGGTTGTCCTCTGATCATAGTTGCAATCACATGCCATACAGATGGCAAAATCCTTAAGAACTTCAGATTGTCATCTTCAACAGATACCTCTGCCTTGTATAACTCTAGCATGCTGAGGTGATTTTGGAATCTATCATAGGAAGCATCAAGACCTTCTCTTTCACCAACAGTGAAAGTTTCAAACTGTTGCTTCAACAGATTTCTTTGCATCTTCTTGGAAGCATCATTACCTCCAAACCTTGTTTTGAGAGCAGCCCATAATTGTTTAGCATCCTTAGCATCATGAAACTTGAGTAGGTGACCATCAGGTATAGCAGACAATAGGATGTTGAGAGCCTTTTCTTGATTCCTTATTGTAGCTGCTGGCAAGACAGCCTTAGGAGGTTTAAGTTGTCCAGGAACTTCAATAGGATCTGCAACAACTTCATTACCATTGAAAATTACATTCCACAGTGCATGGTCTGTAATAGCAATGTACTGCCTCATCTTTATGCTCCATAGATCGTACTCTCCCTTCTTGATAATAGGTATTCTGAGTGAGGTGATGGATGGTGGTGGTGCAGCTTCAGTCGACATCTTTAGGGTTTGCTGTTAACTAGGTTTTAAGGGTTTCTTCTTAATCAGAGTTTCCACACAAGCTCTGATACCACTTGTTGGATCGATGTACTCTAACCAAACTAACTTATATAGCTTGCAAGGACTTAGTAACCTCGGATAAATCCTAAGTTGCTAACAAAGAAACACTGAATTAACTCTATTAAGTATGCGGAATTTACTTGAATAAAGCTAAGAAGAATTAACTTTAACTTTAACAATTTTATTAAAACTCTGAACCTACTTGATACACAAATTCACTAACAATCCCTAACAGCTCTAATATCGAACTTAGTAAACTCTAATAATGCACGTATGTCTAATGCCAATCTAGGGGTATTTTTATAAGCATAAGGATAACCCTAGTCGGTTTACAACTCTATTCCTTGTACGTCAAGTAATACTAAACTAAACTTAGAACATTCTAGAATTACATAATAATCCTTAACGATTTTGCATAGCAGTCCTTTTAAACATGTAGTACTTTGATGAACGAGCAGTACTTTGACTTTCTTTTTTAGCACTACTTTGGCTTCTTCAGTACTTTGACTCTTCAGCACTTTGATTCTTTAGCACTTTGACTTTCTATATCCCAACACAAGTTCCCTTCCTTTCCTTATTGGGCTTGGGTCAAGGCTTATGAGGTTTCTACATAAGCCTTGCCATTAATACTAACATAAAAGCCTAATTAAGCAACCTATTACATGTTAATTACAAACACTTGAAATATAGTTTAGGAGTGATTCCAACAATCTCCCCCTAAGTGTTGGTAATTAATGACTTAAGTAATATTGAAACGTTGTTGGTGCTGATGTAATAGTTGCTTGGATGTCTTCTGACATTCTTCTTTCTTGTGAGAAGAAATGCCTTGATTCTAACAATCTCCCCAGTGTGAGGATCTTGTTATCTTTGAAGTTTTCAGCTTTGACGTCTTCATTTATCTTTGTTCTTTGTTCTGCTGTGGTTATGGTGATGTTATGTTGTGGTAATCTGCATCAGATCCGCTTCGTTGTTCCTGTGTCTCCACGTCTTTCTCCAACATGCTCACACGCTCTTTTGACAGTGTATTCCAGATGTGAAGTAGTTCTCGAGTCTTTATAACTTTGTATATTCTTTGATTTGAAGAAGAATCATTTTGACCTTGTGTTGCATTTGATTATGAGAGAACTTATTTTGTGATGTTGTTGGTATGAGCATGTGGAGAATCAGCATGATCTCTTCCTCCCGCGAGCATCCATCAGCAGCAACATCTCAGGTACAGTCACGAACACCAATTGATCATTGTAATCTTTTCATAAAGAATTGATTACTACAATTGTTCTACTGATGAATGTCTTGATTTCATTCACCTTGGTCGGGCGAATCAGTTGTCCGAATCCCGTAAACGACAGTTGGCATTATATTGAACAAGTTCAAGTAATGACCCACATATTCAGGACTCGATTCTTGAAAGGAATCTCCTTAGCGGGATTTTCAGCACTTACAAGTTCGAATTTCGAGAGTGTTAATAGCATAATGTGAAAACACATCTCTAATTCTAGCAAAGGCGGTTCCTGAAACCGGATGCCCTCAAGAAGGCTAACACGATGTACCGAAGTACATCTACGGTTCAGGTGAGTCGCTGAGGTACACCGAAGCATCACCCCACGACTGTAGACCGTTTGAGACAACACTAAGCGTAACCCACAAGGAGTTACCGAAGTGACCTGCTTTCAGGGCTGTTTGATGTTGACCCTGGCAGGAGTTTCCATTCAATCACTGAGGATCACAGAAGTGAACCCCTCATAAATTTTCTCGACAGATTGCTAAGATCTGTGTAGGACTCTAGAATAGTATCACTTGCGTCCTTATTGTTGAACGACAAGTGATGAAATGCCGAGTGTTCCTAAGAGATCTTTTGATGAATCTCGTGGCTCTAGACTTAATAGTGCGCTTTGGTTTTTCCTGAGCGGAGACTAGGGAGAGGGTCTCCTTCTTCAATACCAGCAATCTCTAAGAGAAAGCCGATAGTTTACGTAGGGTTCCCTGTGAGAATGAAACAAGCTTCTGTTGAGAGAAACTTGAGTGGCTAAGAAGGTTTAGTGCATGCGTCACTGGGTCCATGACGACTTTGATCTTCAATACCAGTGTCATCTAGTGACAACTAGTAGCATATGTATTGAACCCGGTGTCTGCCCTAAGTTGAATAATCTGGAGGGCTATTTCTTTTCACCCTTTTCATTACTTTTCTTTTTAATTCTTCAACTCCTTCTTTCTCCGATTCTCATTTTCTCCTTTTTATAATCATACCTAAGGACTTCTAAATTCTAATTATTAGTGGTGTCCTTGGGTAGATCCCTCCAGCTCTGGTGGATCATAGGACAGTTATTCCTAACCTTAGTCACCTTATAACTCCATGACTAACCTATGTTGTCATAAAACCATTTTCATGAAGATCTCTAAAAGTGGTTATGAGTAAAAACATTTTGTACCACTGTGAGAGTTTTGTATTAAGTAGAAATACTCCCCCCCAACACGTGCTTAAGTGTTTTGACAGAAATCTGCACGGTGAGAGAAGAGCGCACACATTTGAATTGATCGACTCAAGATAGACAATTCCCCGCGAGACACGATTACGTTGCATAGTTAAAGAGTTACATTGTCAGCTTTTAGGTGACAACTAGCTCTAATAACTACCTTGAAGGTGTGGACAAACCTCGAAAGGTTGTCAAACCCGTCAAAGCTCATGTCTATCAAGAGTTTCTCGAAAGGTACAATCTACTCGGATAAGTCTTGGAAGACAAATCTTTTCGATGTATGACAGTTCAGATCTCGTCAATTCATGGGTTAAGTCTTAGCACGAGGATTCAATCACAAACTTCACAACATATTAGTATCACCCAATTTTTCTCCCCCTTAAAAATGGCATATAAATGGTATTTTTGACAAAATTTGATATCGAATATGTCCATTTCGAGTTTTGTGGGAATATTTACACGAAGAACCATTTGTGAAAAACGTTTTAAGCAACTACTCCCCCTCAACAAGTGATATTAACTTTTGAGGTTTTGAAAATCATAAGGGGAAGTACTTGTTCTTTTGAGTAAAACTTTGAAAAGTGAAAGTTTTGATAAGCTTTACTCAAAAGTAAGAAGCTTTCGCTCCTTTTATAAGGATTGTGGCACTGATGCGTACCACAGGGTCCTTTCATTACAAGTACGGGTTGTACACTGTTATTTGTGCACAAGCCATTGTCAAATATAGATCAACACATCCAAATAATAATGAAAGAAACAAATCAAGGAGTACCAGGAAGTCCGTCAATAACACCAGGAGTTCTTTCTGGACGTTGATAGCCGGTTAGAGATATGCTCGGACGTCCACCCACGAAGCTCTCCAATGTCCTTATCTGATCACGACGAAACAACCTTTCATCAATCCTGGTAATGATCTTTTTCGCATCCCTCTTTTCTCTCGAATTCCACCTTTTCTTCAAACCTATGCCTTCATGAATCTCCTTTAACCTATATGCCATCCCATCCCTAACCTTCTTTAAAGTATGATCACAAAACTTGTGAAGCTCATTACATGCCATGAAACAGTTACGGTGAAGTTCACTGCGGTAGACTACGCCAAACTTTGGTTTCGTGAGAATGGTGTACTGAGCCAGGTGGTTGATATCGGGAAGGTCTAGCTGTGGTTTGGTGAGATTAACACATTTTTGGTATGATTCCACGGCAAGTTGAAGGTCTCTAACACGTTCCTGGATAACGATGCTTCTGATGAATATTAGCAATGACTTGATGTACTGGAGCTGGATGTTTGTGGAGAAGTGTCGCATTCGTCCTTGTACCTTGGCAAGATACATATCTTCAATGTCATTGAGTGACAATCTCAGAAAATCCGCTTCAGAAAAGTCATATTCCTGTTCGTCTTGGCGTTTCACTACGATTTTCTTCAGGAATGAGTAGTCCCACTTGGTAGACATGCTAACATGCATTATGGCAACGATCCGTTGGTCACTGTACACCTCCTTTTTCGATTTGAGTACCTGGCAGCTTCTGTAGTATATTCTTCATCCTTCAGGCTAATGATGAATTCCATATAGTGCATCGAGGTCATAATTTACCACATTGTCAACAAACATTCGTGTGGCTTCTTCCTTGATGGCCACATTGTTTGAGAAGATTGCTGTCGGGATTGGGAAGGTGAGTGAGGTAGCGTATTTTTTGCTAACATCGCTACCATGTTGAAGAAATTCGAGGTCATTGTTGAAGAAATACCAGTAGGGAATCCTTGGTTGATCAGGTCGACCAATGGTGGGTAGTGGCTTAGTCCAGTCGGTGTAGTATGGAGCCTTGTCAGGTCTGGTGAAGTCGATATTGGATTCAGGGTTGAGCCAATCAATATTGTTGGAAATGGCTCGTGCTATGTTGTTGAGATGGTATTCGACTTTAATGGCACTGTCAGAGCTGTCCTTAAGTAATTGAAAAGCCTCGTTCTTGATTCGCTTCAACTCTGTTTTCGTCATCTTCTTAACTTTAAACTTTTCTTGGATGATCTTGACATGCTCCATAGTTCGACCATCTACCGGTTCTTGGCCTTCTGGTAATTGAGGGGTTGCATCAACAAGCTTGGAGAACCATTCATATTCTTCAGTTTCATCTAGCCATGATACAACTGAGGTTTACTTTTTCTTCTTTGGCTTCGAGGATGATGTTGGTTGCTTCGTTGATGTAGAAGAAGGAGGTTGTTGTTGGGGCTCAAGAATCTCTTCATCGTCACCACCAGTGTATTCAAAATGATCACCAGTTTTCTCTGTTGGTGATGGAGACTCAGAGTCCTGAGGTTTGTCTCTAGCAGGAGGACGTTGTGGAGATCTTCTTGTGGTGGTGGTCCTTTGGGGTGGTGGAGGCATAGAAGAGGATTCGCCAGTTTTCTTTGGACGTTTAGGCTCGGAATCCTTGTCAGCATCGTCATCATCTCTTGGTCGTTTAGCCCTTTCAGCTGACTCTTTGCACAATGTTTTGAGTTGATATTCCAATAATGCCTCAAAAAGTTTAACTTCGTCAGAACTGAACGTTTCAGATCTTGGAGACATTTGCATTACCAGCTTCGATATCAATTCAACATCGGAGACAACTGGAGGCATGACTGGATTGATTTGCATAGCAACAGGAGTAGTTGACATTGTATGTTTAACCAATGCCATGAGATTAGGATAGAGTTTTCTGGCGAACATCTCTCTTGTCACTCCAGGGACGGTGTCGAGAAGGAACTTATGAGTGTATTCCCTTATCGTCTTGTCCATTTCCCCTTGGATATCTCTATTGAGAAACTGTTGAATCTGTTCTCTTTCATCAGAAAACTCGTTCATCACGTCTTGAAGTAAGTTGAGTCTGTCGGCCAGTTGATTGAACTTCTTGTTGACCACGTTTCTTTTCCTTACTTTCCTGACAGCTTTGAAAATTTTAGTCTTAGCCCGTGATGCCCAAGTATTGGTCGGTTTCTTGACAGATCTGGATGCGGATCTGGTGGTAGCATCTTTTGATGGTGGTGGAGATGAATGAGTCAGAAGATGATGAGTTATGAGAAGGCTCTGGGTCTTTTGGTGGTTCAGAAGTCCCTTCAGGGTTGTGGTCAGGATTATCTAGAATGTAACTGTCAATTTCTTTTTGAATCCTTTCATCTTCATCAGCTTTAGCCTTTACCCTGGCATCTTCTTCTGCTTTAGCTCGAGCTTCCTCTTTAGCTTTTTCTTTAGTAGCTTCCTCAATATCTTTGTCTGTGATCCTCTCATCCTATTCCTGTACTTCTTCTTCCTCAAAGGTAAACGAAACCTCATAAGATTGCTGCTGCTGCTCGGTGGATTCCTTAGCGGTGGCACCAATTCGCTTATCGGGTTGATTAACCGCATCACGAATTGTTATGGTAAGTGCACCACCATTGGAACCTCCAGGGCCACGAGTTTGTTGAAGATTAAATTCCGTAGCAGCATGTTGTTTCCTGAGATGCTTCAGTGTTTTACGGTAGTCTTTGTCCTCATCCTTTGGTTCTTCATCTGAACTCTTTTCTTCTTCCTGCTCTTCAATTGGAGTTTTACCCTTATCTGCTTTGGGACTTTGAGGTTTGTCAGCTGTTGTAGTATCATCCGTAACAGACTCTGAGTAGTGAACCTCCTCATCCGTATCAGTATCCTCGAAGTCTTCGTCCTCTAATTTAGGTGCCGATTGAGGATTAGGGGTGGCACCCTTTGTTGGAACAATTCTTTTTCAGGAAGGATTTCTCTTTGGATATTTAAGGGCACTCCCAGTGCTTGCTATACTTCCAGTACTACCTCTCCTAGTCTTCTTAACTGCTATGGCTGAAGACTTATCATCAATGAAGCTGACTTTGCCTAAGGTCACAACTTCTTGATATCGTGAATACGATTGAAGGCTTTTAACACCATCAGTGAGTAGGCAGTCAGTCAAAACTACACCTTGCTTCTTTGTTGATGAGTCTTTGAATCTGACAACATTTAAGGTAGGCTCAAACAACACATAATGATGGTTGGGGTCATCAAGTCTCAAGGGAATGTCTTAATTATTCCCGAGTATCCTTTGGATCAACAAATTAGTGTATCTGATGTAAGGGACCTTCGTGCTAGGCTTCCTGAGGTAAGACATCATGTCTTCCCAAATCAGACTTGCGAAGTCAATATGCATCTTTGAGTTGTGTTCTCATCCAAATGACTTGAGCACAACACGCCGACATTGCTACATATTCTGCTTCGGTTGAGGACAGCGATGTACAATCCTGCTTCTTCGATTACCATGACACCAGTTTATCACCAAGAAATTGTAGAGCTCCTGAAGTAATTTTCCGAGAATCTAAGCAACCTACGTGATCAGCGTCTGAAAAAGCTATTAGTTCAAAACCAGAATCGTTCGGATACCAGATTCCCAAGTTAATGGTTCCCTTGATGTATCGGAGGATTCTTTTAGCCTCAGAGAGGTGAGTTTCAGTTGGTCTCGACTGATAACGGGAGCAAAGATATACAGCAAAAACAATATCAGGTCTACTGGTTGTTAGATACATGAGAGACCCAATAATCCTTCGGTATTTGGTAGGGTCAACCAATTTCCCATGCAAATCAACATCCAGTTTCTTGGTATGTGCCATAGGTGTGGCATAGGTATCACAGTTTTGCATTCCATGTTTGTTTAAAATCTCAAGAGCATATTTGGACTGACTCGGGAAAATACCACGGGGTGATTGATGAACTTGCAGTCCTAGAAAGAACGTAAGTTCACCCATCATGGACATTTCAAAATGTTTTTTCATAAGTTTTGAAAAAGCGTTTGAGTACTTTAGATGTGTTGACCCAAAAATGATGTCATCCACATAAATTTGAACGATTAAAAAGTGTTCCCCGTGATATTGTATGAATAGTGTTGGGTCGACCGATCCTTTGACGAAATTATGAGAGATGAGAAAGGATGACAACTTATCATACCACGCCTGAGGGGCTTGTTTGAGACCATAGAGAGCCTTGTTCAATTTGTAGACATGATTAGGAAACTCTGGATCAACAAATCCTTCTGGCTGACTAACATAGACCGTTTCTTTCAGTTTACCATTCAAAAAAGCAGTTTTGACGTCCATCTGAAAGACCGTGATGTTCATGTGAGCCGCCAATTCTAGAAAAATCCGAACAGCCTCAAGTCTAGCAACCGGTGCGAATGATTCCTCGTAGTCAATCCCCTCTTCTTGTCTATAACCCTTAGCCACCAGACGTGACTTATTTCTGATAACCGTACCTTCAGCATCCAATTTGTTTTTCCAAATCCATTTCAGACCAATAACATAGACCCTTGATGGTTTTGCAACTAATTCCCATACTTCAAGACGTTTAAATTGATTAAGTTCTTCTTGCATGGATTCGATCCAGTTGTCATATGTCATTGCTTCCTTAATATTTTTGGGTTCAGCTTGGCAGACGGTAAGTGCATAAATGCAATGTTCACCGTCTGTCTGAAGGCGTTGTCTGGTTACAACTGGTTGATTCGGGTTTCCATGAATGTTCACAATAGGATGGTCTTTAGTCCAACGATGTGTGGAGGGTTGATGTTGATATACATTGTGCAGATTAGGAGGATTCAAATGGCTTGTAGATGATTCTGCAACATCAGATGTGGCAGATTCATTTGCAAAAGGATTGAAGAATGCATTTGGATCATAATCTGCAGGTGTAGGTACTTCTTGGTTCAGAAAATCATTAGCTGGTTCAGCGTCATTGGACGCGGTTTGTTCGGCTGTTGTTGTAGAATCAATTGGAGGTGCTGCTTCAACAGTAGTTATTGTTTCAGGTGTATCAGGTATTGGATTATTATCAGGTTGAGCAGCGGAAACATTTGATACATCTGGAGCACGTTGATCAATATCATCACTAAACAGAGGAGCAAATAGCTGTTCCATTTGTTGACGAGTAAGCTGTATGTTAGGAATTAGAAAATTCAGTCGTTAAAGAGTCGGTCACCTCAAGTATATGTATTCGTTAGAAAGCTCGTAGTCGTAGTCAAGTTATATTATTAATTAGTTTGTTATGTAACACCGTGGAGGACGGACGGGTCTTTACCCACTGTATGCCTGATCCACAGCCCGTAGGTGGCGTTTGTTTGTAAGAAACTATAAATACCCTCTACCTCCCAAGGTAGAGGGTTGAAGCTTCAATACCATTTTTCTTTGTTTCACATAGTTCCCAACTCTCTTCCCTTTCTCTCTCTAAACTACTTGAACGCCCCATAGTGATTATGGTTTAGTGTGTTTGTGAAATCCTATATCTTAAAATTGGTATCAAGAGTCATGGTTTGATCACTCACCTTTCATGCTCTTTGTTTTGGTGGATTTCATAAGGTTTTTGGGGTATTAAGTGTTTAGGAGAGTTTGAATCATTTGGACAAATTCTAGTGTTAAAGTTTGAATTTTTCTTGTACTTTTGTGTTTAGGATCATCATATGTGTTTATGTTTTGAATTGGAAGGCTTAAATCATTGTGGTTTGGTTGTTTTTGATTGATAAAGTTGTCATTTGTGAACTTTGTACTAAGCGAGTTGAGTCTCGGACTTGAGTTTCTTCGAAGCGAGTTGCTTTGTTACTGGAAGCGAGTTGATATATGTGACTTGGCTATTTAGCGAGTTGATCTTTTAAGCGACTTGGTGGTTAAGCGAGTTGTGTCCGGTTGCGACTTGCTATTAAGCGAGTTGATTCTTAAAGCGACTTGTTTCATTAAGCGAGTTGAGTGTGCTGCGAGTTGATACTAAAGCGAGTTGGCTATTTAGCGACTTGTTTCATTAAGCAAGTTGATTGTGTTGCGAGTTGATACTAATGCGACTTAGCTATTTAGCGAGTTGATTCCTTAGGCGACTTGTTTCTTTAAGCGAGTTGGTTGTTTAGCGAGTTGATAACTAAGCGAGTTGAGTGTTTAGCTACTTGTCTATTGAGACTTGTTACTTCTTCGTGATACATTCTTACGGTTGTTCTTTTGGTTTAGTAAAATCTCGTGAAAGAATCAATTTTCCGGTTTAATCAAAGAATAGTAAAATCCCGTAGAACTTGTAATCATGGCAAACATTGTTCCTACTATTGTTTCTTCCGTAGCTGAGGACGTTCAAGCAGCAGGGTCAGATACTCGTCCACCTATGCTTGACAGAACTGATTATGACTCATGGGCACAACGAATCCGATTGTACTATTTGGGAAAAGAAAACGGAGTCAACATTCTCAAGTCAATCGATGAAGGACCTTATCAGATTGAGACTACTAGAGACTTAATTGATACAGCTGCAGATGGAACAATGATCTATGGAATAGACAGACCAAAGACGTATGATGAGCTCAATGATAAGGAGAAAAAGAGATTCGATGCAGATATCAGGGCTTCTAACATTATACTTCAAGGTCTTCCAAAAGACATCTACAAGCTTATTAATCACAACACTGAAGCAAACGCTGTATGGGATAATGTCAAGATGCTTCTCTCAGGTTCTGAATTAACTATTGAGGACAGAGAATCACAACTGTATGATGAATTTGAACACTTCAAGATGAAACCAGATGAGAGTGTCTATGAATACTATGTGAGATTCCATAAGCTTGTGAATGACATGAGGAACATCAAAATGACCATGCCTAACATTCAGCCACTACAAGAAAAGTGGCTTTTTAGGACCCCCATAAGCGTCATAAAATGGTACTTTTTAGGACCTTTCATTTAATAGGACCAAGGATGAAAGCGTTTCATGTAAGGCGGTTGTAATAGGTCCAAAGCGTCCTAACCCTTATGAAACCAATTTTATGGTCGTATTATATGTCTATGAACAACACAAATAGCGTCCTAATAAAACCATATTAGGACACTTTTACAATGTTTTAACATGTGATTACCTACTTTTAATCTTTTGAGACACATAAAAACGTCCTTAAAAGTATTGTTAGGACGCTTATGATGTAACATCATAGCTATTTTAGCAACCAAGAAAAGGGTACTAATAACTCAAATAAGATTATGATACCAATTTTATGGTCGCATTTTAGGTCTATAAACAACACAAATAACGTCCTAATAAAAACATATTAGGACACTTTTCCAATGTTCTAACATGTGGTAACCTACTTTTAATCTTTTGATACACATACAAGCGTCCTTTAATGTTAATTCTTAGGACGGTTATCATATACCATTATAGTTACTTTAACACCAAGAAAAGGGTCCTAATATCCCAAATACGATTATGAAACCAAATTTATGGTCGCATAATATGTCTATGAACAACCAAATAACGTCCTAATAACAACATATTAGGACACTTTTACAATGTTGTAAAACATTGTTACCTAATTTTAATCTTTTGATACACATACAAGCGTACTTAAAAGATAATTGTTAGGACGCTTATCATATAACATTATAGCTATTTTAGCACCAAGAAAAGGGTTCTAATATCTCAAAGAAGATTATGAAACCAATTTTTTGGTCGTATAAAATGTCTATTAACAACCTAAATAACGTCCTAATAACAACATATTAGGACACTTTTACAATGTTAAGTTAATTGTTAGGACGGTTAATAAGTTTAATAGGACAATTTCAAAGTCCGGACAAGTCATATGATAGCACGCTATTTTCACCATGCACACTCTATTATTACGATATGAATAAAAAATCAACTAAATATTAAATGAATAAAACGAAATTGTATTTCAAATTAGCAATTGTCATAACAAAATCACTAAACATAAATAAGGTAGACAGAATCTAACATAAAGTCTGTTAACATTAAACAATACATTAACGCAACAAGAAGCTTAGTCCGTGGTCATCATGCATCATCTCTCTCAATCCTCACGGACCACCTACAAATAAACACCCATGTATAAGCATTAAGCTCCATGTTAGTAAAATTATTGGTATCACAAGATTAACAAAGACATACCGAGATAAAGGGACAAGGCCATGCTATGGTTGCACCAACACAGTCTTCAATTGTGGAAAATAACCCATAGGGTCTCACCAACACTTCATCTCCTTTTGTTGGTACTTGAACGTTTACCTCACACCATCCTCGTCCAATCTCTGTACCACCAACTATATCATTTGGGTTCAAGCTCCTCACCCATCCTTTTGCTACAGTCTCGGTTGAGTTTAGAATGCTTTTAAGGACAACTTCATCCCCGACCTAGATTTCAGTTTTCAACAAACATTTATCAATTTATAGTCAAGACACATGTATTAGGTTAAACAGATGTAATACTGCAGGTATGGAGGCTGGGGTATACAAAGGAGGTCAAAAATTGATCAGTGTAATACTGCAGGTGTGGAGGCTGGTGTATACTAAATAAGTTACAAATAAGCTACAATAAGTTAAATAAGCTGTAACTACATGAGTTGTAACTAGATTAAGCTAAAAACTACCAGATAAGCTAAAGGAATAAGCTATAGACTAGAATAATCACTTGATCAAATATCACAGGCCAAACAGGCCAAAACCAACAACCTTGCAGCCCTTGTGGGTCCCACTAGGGTTGACAGGGATCCAAAGTGAGACTTGATATGAAAAGGTGACTTATTGAGGTTTCTAAAAAGCTAGGACTAAAGGTTTGGGTCCCACAAATAAGCACTTGATGAGGGCTTGAACTTGGGTGGTCAACACTGATCACTCAGTGTATGGGTGGAATTGGACAAACAAAAAGCTATCTGCAGACCTATCTAATAAGCTCAAAAGTTTGAAATAAGCCCTGAACTTTATAGATGAGCTTATTGGCTTTCAAAAAAACCAATAAGCTCACTGTGTGGCCCACTAATGAAGAAGCTAAGGCACATGGAAAGTTGGGGTTTTGAGCTGATGCCCTGGTGCAGGGCAATGGTTAGCCCTGCAGGCCACTTTGAACTATCACCTAAGCCAGAGAAAAAATCATAAAAATAAGCTAACTGTGGGATTCAAAAGCTTAGATGGGGAATTTCAACATGTAAAAATCTCAAGACTTGAATCTCAACACAAAATTCACAAAAATTCTCCCAAGATCTGAGTTTCTGACTAACATACCATTTTGACTTTTTTATTTTGAACTTAAACTTTGACTTTAATGAAACTTGTTTGATCCGTATGCACTAATTATGATTATTTAAGCTATGATAACACTAATTTAAGATACATGAACAAGATTTAGACCAAGTGGGTGAGATTTGATCCTCACATGTCCCAACAGTGGACTGTGAGAGTGAAGGTAATTTGATTTTGACTTTCTCTAGTTCAAACATTGGTTTTATAGTTTTACTAGTTCTAATATCACCTAGAGGTCATAGTGTGCAGATAAACAAGTGAAAAGGCAACTACCATAGTTGAAACAACACAGAACCAAACACCCCTTAATAACTGAGTTAACAAATTTAAAAGGCAAATGAGCAATCTAAATCATAATACTGATACATAAGCTTGTAGCCTAGGTTCATTAGCTATCAAAGATAAAATAAGCTATAACAACTAGAAAGGAACGATTTATAATAGAAACATACCCGTAAGCGTGGAGGTTCATTGGTTACAACAGGAGAATCTTGTGATGTAAGAGGTGGAACAATGGAACTATCCGTCGACCCATTCTTCTCTGATAACTGGGCTCGTAACTTTTGATTTTCACTAGTAAGTTCTCCACATCTAGACTTCAATTCGTTGTTTTCTATATGACATGCTAAACGACTTGGTATTACACCCCAAACAGCAGAAGCACGAACACCTAGACCATACATGCCTGCATCACCATTTCGATCTTTACCCATAACTGTAGAAAAAATACCATTTGGTCCAGGATTATCAATCGAACCCTCGGGCAGATTATCACTAAGTCGTTTCATATCATCCTGCATTTTATATAAACATGAACAACATATAGTAAAAGCATGTATTACAAAAAAAAGCATATTGTGTTTAACTTATGCTATTAATACACTTTTGCAAACACAAAAGCATATTACTTACAATCGCTTTTGCAGTGTCATCATTTTTGGTATTTCCATCTTTGGAGAAGCATGCACTAAAAAGATCCAATCGAGTTGGATCTCGTCCCAAATATGTCTGTATGAATAAAAAGAAAATGAATATTAACAGTGGATATCCACATGATACATTAACAATCCCACTTTCTCCATACACTTACCTTTAACTCTTCCCTTTTGCGAGCATAACTTTTTTTACCGGTTCTTTGGATCATCTTCTTTTTTGCCCGATTCGCCTTGTTTTTTTCACTTAAACTCTGCAGCAGGAAAGTAAAATATCATAATGGGAAATTAAGTAATGTTATTTAAAGTGGAAGAGTATTTCACACCTTAGTGTTTTCTTTATTCCAATACTTCACAAGCTTCTTCCATTGTTTTTTTTGCACTTGCTTTGGCCTAGATCTTATTTGTTGCTTAACTGACAAAGACGGATCATGGTAGTGTTCCTTAACTCTTGCCCTCCAGTTCTTCACCTTCCGCCCAAATGATTGCAATATCCATTTTTCTCCAGCTTCCGGAATATCAATTTTTGTCTAAAAAATGTAATAGCTCACATTAGAAAACAAATACTTTATTCATTAACATACATATTTAACATTGTGTACCTTTAAGAGTTCAAGCAAAGCTTTTTTTTTGCGGCGTCAACTTTATTCCATGGTTTATAAATCGGACAATACTTTCCACTCCTTGAAAGTGTTCCCATGAAATGAGTCAGATGACTACTTTTGTCGTTAATAGGTTGTCCGTGTTCATTAACTAAAATTGGAATTCTATCCCCTTTTTCTTGGGCCCAAACTTTTGCCATACGTGTTGGTCCTCTCTTTCTTTTGCTTACAATCCGAACTACAAAAAGTGAACATGAT
>BPTQ01000006.1:159792940-160040672 GCA_019973895.1 Chrysanthemum seticuspe
TAAGACACAAAAGGATAATACAAGATGTAGAAAACACACTTTAGCCTTTGGTAAATACTATTTAGGGAATATAAAAAAGTGTATGAGTCTACCTGGTGAACGGTTCGTGGAATCTGAAAGACACTAAAACACTAGGGGAGATCGTACATCGAGGAGTTGGACTTTATTCCGTTCTACACAATTAACAAAACAATAATCATCCAGCTTTTACGATACAGTAATATTAATAAAAAGTTTTCATTATTTGGACACATATACGGAATGTACTAGAACTTTGGTGCTGAGTTTTCAGAGTGATACATTTGCAACTTACAGTGCGAATGCAAAAGAGGCTAAAACTACTACTTGGTTGCGGTCTACAAGTGACGTCACAATTGTCTACTATTACTACTATTGTTGCTGTTGATAATTAGCATATTATATTAAATACTTTGAGTGTTGATTATATTAATGAATGCAAGTTACTTCATGTGACTAACGCATCAAGGTTACTTGTATTTGTCACGCGTTCCAAATTCATATGTGGCTAAATGATCTGAAACAAAATCACCAGATACCTTTAGCCACACAACGTTCAATTGTGTGGCGATACAGTTCTAATGGTCACACAATTAAAATTTTCATGTGTGACTAATTAGTACATGTTGTCAATTTTCGTACCTTCACCACACAAATATGCGAATGTGTGGCTGTTCCATTTCGACCATGCGTGACCAAATCCCGTTTTTGTACTAGTGATATGTGTTGTTCAATTGTAGTGAAGTTGATGAATTTCGAACGTAAGTAATTATATTAGTTGTGAGTTTCATAAATTATATTATACGATTAATAGTTGTCGTTGTTATCATCATTATCATCTGTTAACACTGCAGTGAACATCTGGCGTTGGTTCATCATCAAAATCGGAGAAAACGTAAGCGTGACATTCAACGTTTACATAGTGAGACTTTTGAGTCGTGGTTTCAAGATCATGTAAGGCATATACACAGGTTTATTACTTTTGAAAAATAATTATAATGACATAGCATTTTCGACCTACTAATAACAAAACAATTAACACATCTTGCCTTATTTCAGGTTGAGGAGCTACATGCTAGAGGGGATCACAAAATCACAGAAAGTCTAAGGTGCTTGGCAAGTGGTCCATCTGAGTATGTGAAAAAATATAAGGGATTTATCATAAATGGTTTCCGATTTCACACAAAAGATGTAGAACATAATAGGAAAACACAGAATAGTGGGGTTAATCTTTAGGCCATGACAAACAGTTACTCGAGTGCTACAGATAACAATCCTATCGCGGGAGATGTAACTTACTACGGGGTTTTGAATGATATAATTGAGTTGGAGTATGGTATTGACAAGAAAGTAGTTTTGTTCGATTGTGATTGGATTTCGAATGGTTCAAGGAAAAAAGAAGATGACAACGGGTTTACTCTATTGAATTTTGAAGGATTGAAGGCTCATAACGAGCCTTTTATACTAGCTTCTCAAGCACATCAAGTATTTTACGTTGCAGATAGTGTTGACAAAGGATGGCAAGTTGTGATCAAGACAACACCCAGACATGTTTATGACATGGATGAATGAACAAGTCTTGATGACGTGGAAACACATTTGCAGGGTGACTCATTTATGTGTCCTCAACATGACGAAACAATGGATATTGAATTGGTTAGAGGTGGTTTCGATGGAACCGTTGTGGACAACAATGACTTAGTTATTGCCGATGAAGAAGATCCAGTTGAAGAAGCTTAATGATTTCAATTAGCTAAATAATAATAGTCCCTGTTTTTATGTAAAATTAGTTGTTAAGAATCAATGACAATCCTCATTACTGTTTGTATAACTCTTTCTTATACATTTCTTATTTAAATTTAGGTAATTTTAACTTTTTAGCTTCTTGTTATTTATATTTTCACTTTGAGATCTCAAAACAACCCTGCTTAAGGGGTTTGGCTCAAATGGGTCAAACGGGTCAATATGGCTTATCACTGTTTGGCTCAAATGCCCATATTAAGAGCTTAATTTCTGCTTATTCACTGTTGTTTCTCTTCTGTTTTTTGTTTCCTTTAGTAGCTTGTACTACTGACTAGAGAATTCTGAGCTTAATTGGGATTCTAGATCTTATCTTGTTGCTTTAATTTGGTCTGCTAATCACCCCATTAGGACTGAGATGCCCTGCACTCAGTCATTTTTGTTTTTTAATCAAGCCTAGTTTATTTTGTGAGTGCAATTCTGGCTTAGTATAGTACAGCAATAATGCACCAAATTAACCATTATCATTGATAGATAAGGACAATACAAAGACAGATAACCCATACATAACTTCCAAAAGATTGAGACATATGACAATACAAAGACAGATAAAAAGTGTCCTATTATGGTGTATCAAGTTTTGATACCCAAGTATCAAGTGTCATACTAACTAATGTTTAAATAAAACTTTTGTAAATAAGCGTTCTAAAAAACTGAGTTTTATGACTCAAATAAAGGAGTGTTCTATTATGGCGTAGGATAATAAAACCACAACAAATAAGTGTACTATAAAGGTTAATGTTAAAAGACACAGTTTTCAAGGGTCCTGTTAATTTTTTTTCAAATAAAACTTTTGCAATTAAGCGTTCTATAAAACTGAATAAGCGTTATAAAAAGCGGATGTTTTACGACTCTAAAAAGATGTGCCATATTGTGGTGTATCATAAACAAACCATTATGAATAAGCGTTGTATAAAGGTTAACGTTATAAGACGCTATTGTCAAGGGTCCTATTCACTTTTCTTATAAAAAAAACGTTTGCGAATAAGTGTTCCATAAAACCAATGTTTTATGACTCAAATATCAATTGTCTTATGATGGTGTATCAATCTATGGGACCCAAGTGTCAACTGTCATATTAAGTTATGTTTAAATAATACGTTTGCGAATAAGCGTTTTAAATAATTAATGTTTTATGACTTATATATCAAGTGTCCTATTATGGTGTATTGTAATAAAACCATAATTAATATGCATCCTTTAAGGGAAGTTTTGTTATAATAAAACTTTTGCAAATAATCGTTTTAAAAAAATGATGTTATAAAACCATTGTACATAAGCGTCCTATAAAGGTTAACGTTATAATACCCACGTGTCAAAGGTCCTATTAAATTTTGCTATAATAAAACTTTTTGTGAATAAGCGTTTTAACTAACTGATGTCTTATGACTCAAAACTCAAGTGTCCTATTATGGTTTATTATAATACAACCATAATGAATAAACGTCTTATAAAGGTAATTTATTAGGATCCATATTTTAAGTGTCATATTAAGTTATATGATAACAGGACCCCAAATCATCGACCATCCTATTATATACCTTTTTAGGACATCGCCTAAGTAGCAAATATTTAAAAAGGACCCTAAACGCTCATATGTCCTATTAAACAGTTTTTTAGGACTCCATTATCATACCGTCCCACACAAAGGGTCCTAAAAAGCCACTTTTGTTGTAGTGAGCTGAACTCAAAGTTTGTGAACAACATGAATCCCGAATGGCATAAGTTTGTCACCTCTGTGAAGCTAACCAAAGGATTGAAGAACACCAACTATGAACAACTCTGTGCTTTCCTTCTTCAGAATGAGAGACATGCTATGTTTGAGAAAAGGATTCTGGAGCAATTCAAAACCAATCAGGGAGAATCAAGCTCACCAAATGATTCAACTTCTTTCTATACAAATGTTGGAATTACCACCAAAGCTTCTCAAGTTATACCCATGGGTAATGGTAATCACAAAGTCATTCCTGATCCAATGTTCAAACAAGCTGATGCTGACGCACACGTGGGATACTTCATTAATCAACTGGCTCTCATGATTAGTCAAAACATGAACTCTCTCCCACACACCAACAATAACCTCAGAACAACATCCAATCCACACAATCAAGCTACCATCAGAGATGGAAAGGTTATGGTGCAACCAGTTCATGAAAGACAATATGAACAGGGAAGAGGTGGAGTTGGTAGAGGATATGTAGCAAATCAGAATCGTGTAAGGAATGGAAATCAGGGACAAGCAAAGCCGATCAAGTGCTACAACTGTGGAGGTGAGGGACATATTGCAAGGAACTGCATATCGCCAAAACTCCCTCAGAATGCAGAGTACTTCAGGGATAAGATGTTGCTCGTGTAAGCTCAAGATAATGGAGCAGCTTTGGATGAAGAGGAGTTACTGTTTCTTGCTGAAGGGAATGCCAAGACATATGATGCTGATGTTGATGAACAACCAATACAGGAGATAGGTCATAATCATCAGAATGCCTTTCAAGTAGCAGATTGTGATGCTTTTGACTCTGATGTCGATGATGAACCTATTGCTCAAACTATCTTCATGGCCAGCATCTCACCTATGGTTTCTCCAAAGGTCTCTCCATCACAACAAGCTGGTCCATCCAAAGACAAAATCATTTCAGAGGTATTAAAACTATACGATGATGTTGATGAGCAAAAGATACATGACAAAGTAAAATCAACTGAAACTTTTGAGTCAGATATTGAAAATATGGGTAATATCAATGTTGTCCCATATGATCAATATGTGAAACAAAGTGAAAGTGAGACTGTACCAAGTGATGCATCTTCTGCAGTCAATGATGACTATATTTTTGATGAATACACTGCATAGGCTCATGATGATTCTGTTGTTACTGAACTGAATGCATATAAAGAACAAGTTGCTATTTATGAACAACGTGCTAAATTTGAGTTGACCACCCGTGAGCAGGAAATGGATGACCAAATGCGTACAATTATTAGAAAAAGTAACTTTAGAGAAGAAGTATTAAAACAAGAGTTAAACTCCTTACAAGAAAAGCTTTCTAAAACTGCTAACCAAAAACAAGAACTTCAAGAAAATGTGAAAATGCTTAAGCAAGAATTCAATGCCAAGGAATCAAAACTTTTGAATGATTTTTCCAATCTAAAGACTTTGAAAAACAAACTTAAAAATAAGTTGTACATACAAGGGAACACCATTCAGACTGCTCACTTGATCACTAAGCATAGAGTCTTAAGCGATAAGCATAGCATTCCCCTAGTTGAGGAACAAAATCCAGAGGTCATTAAAAAGGCTAGAACTGCTCATAAGGTAATTTATGATGGAAATGAAATCCTTAAACCTAGGCAGATACCTAGTTGTGCTGAGTGCACTAAAGAAGATAAGAAATCAGATGAGGTTACTAGGGAGAAAATGGATAAAAAACTCAACAATCCTGCATGTAAAGAGAAAAACATAATTATCAGACCCCATGACTACAAAAAGGAAAATTGGATTTCCTTGAATATGTTTAAGCCTCAAACGTTGTTAACACCCGAACAAGTGTTCTGGAAAAAGGATTTAGATAAGAAAAAAGCAGAGAATCTTGTTGTAACAAACCCCCCTCTTAGGAAAATGCCTTCAGCAACTGTGTATCCTCCTAATACACCAATGCATCTAGTCCCTAGAACTATTGCCACTAAAAGCAAGACCTTAATCAGTCAATATGTTATCTTTCAATTATTTGTTGATTTTAAGAAAACTTGTAAGAAAATGATCACACCCACTGGTATAACTGAAGGGGAAAGGGGTTTTGAGCAAACTAAAGAATGCTATTTAACTGAGGTCATGCCTTTCTTCAAACAACTAAAAGATCAATTTGAGAGTCTTAAAAAGGGAATGGATTTAGATATTAAAGAAATGGAAAAGGAATTTGATGCAATGATAGTTGAGGTTAGTGACTATGAGCGAGAATTAAAATATAATGAGATTGAGAGGAAGAACTTACATACATTGAATGAGAATCTTATTTCTGAATGTATCACTCAAGATGTGTTTTACACTGCTACGAATTGTTCCATTAATGCTTCTCAATTTCATGAATTATCTGTTGCTCTAAAAGTCTCTCATGATCGTGTCATTGAGCTTGAAAAGACTAATTCTAAACTAAATGAGAAGATTGATCTGGATGATCATGATAATTTGGTAAAACATCTTTCTATACTAGAAGTTGAACATTTTCATTTACAACTAAAATATCAACATCTTAAAGAAAATGTCAAAACCTCAAATATCAAGACATCTTCAGATGCTCCAGAGTTTGATGCAGTTTTTCAGATAAAAAAACGTGACGAAAAGATTCAAGCTCATTGTAACACGATCAGAAAGTTGAAAACCCAAATTTCTCAATTAAAGGGTGAAATGAACAATGTGACTGGCTCCCAAATGCCTCCTCCTTTAAATTCTCAGTATTCTCAAACTTTTCATCTTCAAAACTTAGTAAATGCTTTACAAAAGGAAAACGAGAGTTTTCTAGAAGAAAATGAAAAAGTTAAACGACACTTTAAAGAGTTATATGATTCAATAAAAGTCACTTGTGACAAAAACAACGAAAAAATAACTTCTTTACAAAAAGAAATTGAGAATTTGAGGAGTCAGGAAAAAGGGAAACTGCCACTTGTTGTTAATGAGAATGTTGCTTCAAGGTCATCCTATGACTGCAAATATACTGTGACTGTTAAATACATTCCTCCTCATCTTAGGAATAATGAACTTGTGTTTCATAACTATTGTGCTCACCTTAAGGATAGTCTAGAATGTCTCCGTGAGATTGTGGAAGAGGATTTCATAAATAAGCCTCTTAATAGAGAAATTAGGTTTGCTTGCATTCAGGCCAAACGATCTCAGGAGCTGCTAGAATGTCTAATTGCAACATGTCCTAAATCCTTAGGTGCAAAAGGTAAAGCTGTGATGCCGTATTCTATGCCTAGTGCCAAGCATACAAACCATTTCATGCCCAACTTTAAGAAAGTGAACACTAATGTGCCTTCTAGTAGTTCAGATCCTTGCACATCTAGTTCAGGAATGCAAAAAGTAGATCAACCAACTAATGTTCCCATAATTCCCTCTACTGGAGTAATCAGTGACATTAAAGCAAGTGGGTCAAAGCCTCCAGGCAATACCAAGCAAGATAGGACCTCGCAAGCTAAGAATGTGCATTGGAAGAGAGTAGAAGACCATCCTAGGAACTTTAAGTTTGAGTTGAATAAAACGAATCGTGTTGATTCTAGTATTAGCCATAGGCGTACTGTAATTAATTCGAATTATGATACTATTTGAAAACCATTTAATGATGTCTGCTTGAATTATGTTGCTAATCATGAATGTGGTGTGAATGTTTTGTCTAATGCTGTCAAATGCCCAGTTAATATTGTTAATGCAAAAAATCATCTTAAGAAGGATAAAAGGCCAAAACAAAAGAAAGGTAGAAAACAGTGGAAACCCACAGGAAGAACATTTATTAAGATAGGCTATCAATGGATACCTCTTGGCCATAAGGATAATCGGTTATGTCCTCAATCTGCTAAGACAATGCCCACTAGAAAATGGATGCCTACTGGTAGGTCAAATACGGACACCAGCACCGCATCTAATCCTAATGATTCCATTGCGTCTATTTCTGATATGGATGTTTCTATTTCTGATGTGGGTATTCCAATTACTGTTACTAACCAAGTGGAACCCATTATTGCATGGGGTTCCCAATTATCCAGTTATCCATTCTTTTCTGTGTTCAACTGCAGATCGTTCAAATCGTTCTGTGGTACCTGGACTCAAGCTGTTCCAAGCATATGACTGGAGACCGGTCGCGGCTCATGAACTTCGTGAGTAAATTCATCGGGACAGTTAGATTCGGGAACGACCATTTTAGAGAAATTATGGGTTATGGAGATTATGTGGTTGGTAAAAGTGTAATTTCCAGGGTATATTATGTGGAAGGTCTTGGTCACAACTTGTTCTCTATTGGTCAATTCTGTGATTCCGATCTAGGAGTGGCTTTTAGAAAACATACTTGTTTCGTTAGAGAACTTGATGGTGTGGAATTATTAAGAGGTACTCGTGGTTCTAACCTATACACCATCTCTATCGATGACATGATGAAGTCTTCTCCAATCTGCTTACTGTCAAAGGCTTCTAAAACAAAGTCTTGGTTATGGCATCGTCGTCTCAATCACTTGAACTTCGGCACCATAAATAACCTTTCCAGAAAGGAACTTGTCAGAGGCTTACCCAGATTAAAATATGAAAAAGATCATCTTTGTTCAGCTTACCAATTGGGTAAAAGCACAAAATATGCCCACAAACCAAAACCAACAAACTTTGTAATGGAAGTTCTTCATACCCTTCATATGGATCTGTGCGGCCCAATGAGAGTACAAAATATTAATGGGAAGAGATATGTGCTAGTAGTGGTTGATGACTTCTCCCGATTCACTTGGGTTAAGTTTTTGAGGACAAAGGACGAAACTCCAGATGTCATCATTAAACTCATTAAACAACTTCAGATTCGACTCAACAAAACGGTTCGAATCGTCCGAACTGATAATGGAACTGAGTTTGTTAATAAAGAACTCAATGAATTTTATGAAATGTTGGAATCAGTCCTCAAAGAAGTATTCCTCGAACTCCTCAACATAACGGTGTAGTTGAAAGAAGAAATCGAACTCTTGTAGAAGCTGCAAGAACAATGCTGATTTACTCAAAGGTTCCAATGTTTTTATGGGCTGAAGCTATTGCCACTGCATGTTACACTCAAAATCGATGTCTAATTCACACATCTCATGGAAAGAATCCATATGAACTTGTCCACAATCGAAAACCTGATCTATCATACCTTCGTGTGTTTGGTGCTTTATGTTATCCAACTAATGACGGTCAAGATTTAGGTAAATTGAAAGCTAAAGCGGACATTGGAGTATTTGTTGGATATGCACCAAGCAGAAAAGGCTACCGAATCTACAACAAGAGAACCCGAAATATCATGGAAACAATTCACGTTACGTTTGATGAGCTGACCGGTCATATGGCTCCTGGACAATCCAGTTCTGGACCCGCACTGCAAAACAGTCCCATTGGTTCAACCCTTTTACCAAATTCCTCTCCAGCAATTCCATATGTACCTCCAACTGAAGATGATTTAAAAAAATTGTTTGATCCAATGTTCGATGAACACTATGAACCAAATGCTGATGAAATATCAAATCCATCAACAGAGGCTACTCCTATCCCTGTGAATGAAGTCAACCCTTCAGTCTCAATATCATTAAGTCAAGAAGCGCCTGCTGCTGATCACTCTGTCTCATCAACAAATCATCAATCTTCGAATGTACATCATGGAAATGTTTCTGGCATCAATGATGAAGTTAATCCCTTTGCTACTCCTGAAGATTCTCCATTTGAAAACATATTTGCTCCTGAATCATCATCAGAACCATCTTCTTCAGGAGACATCGACTCTACTACCTCAGTCCCTCAACAACAGCCACATGAACACCTTAGAAAATGGACTCATGATCATCCATTGGACAACATCATTGGAAATCCCTCTCGTCTAGTATCCACACGGAAACAACTTGCAACCGATGCCTTATGGTGCTTCTTCAACTCCGTACTCTCTAAGATAGAACCAAAAGATGTTAAAACCGCCATGAATGAAGACAGCTGGTTCAATGCCATGCAAGAAGAAATTCATGAGTTTGATCGACTTGCTGTATGGGAATTAGTACCTGCTCCAGATTGTGCTATGATCATTGCTCTAAGATGGATCTTCAAAGTGAAACTTGATGAGCATGGTGATGTCCTGAAGAACAAGGCTCGATTGGTGGCTAAAGGATACCGACAAGAGGAGGGTATTGACTTTGAAGAATCATATTCTCCTGTTGCTCGTATCGAGGCAATCAGAATCTTCTTGGCTAATGCTGCAAGTAAGAACATGGTAGTCTATCAGATGGATGTAAAGACGGCGTTTCTTAATGGAGATATTAAAGAAGTCATCTACGTCAGCCAACCTGAAGGCTTTCTGAATCCAGATCATCCTACTCACGTTTATCGTTTGAAGAATGCTCTTTACGGTTTAAAGCAAGCTCCAAGGGCATGGTATGATACGCTATCAAACTTTCTTCTATCTACTAGATTCAGCAAAGGAGCAGTTGATCCTACATTGTTCACCAGGAAGTCAGGCAAACATTTAATTCACGTTCAAATTTATGTTGATGATATCATCTTTACCTCGACTGACCCCAATGAGTGTGACCGCTTTTCGAATGAAATGGGTTCTAAATTTCAAATGTCAATGATGGGACAAATGTCATTTTTCTTGGGATTACAAATTTCACAAAGTCCCGGAGGCATTTTTATAAATCAATCTAAATATTCAAATGAGATTTTAAAGAAATTTGGATTTGATTCTAGTGACCCTGTTGACACTCCCATGATTGAACGTACTAAACTAGATGAGGACCACTCAGGGATCATGGTAGACCAAACGAAATATCGTAGTATGATTGGATCCCTGATGTACCTCACAGCTAGTAGACCAGACATCTTGTTCGTTGTTTGCATGTGTGCTAGATACCAGGCTAAGCCTACTAAAAAGCACCTTGAAGCGGGTAAATGGGTCTTTCGGTATCTCCAAGGAACCACTAACAGCCTATGCAGATGCTGATCATGCAGGATGTCAAGATACTCGTCGAAGTACGTCTGGAGGTGCTCAGTTTTTGGGTGATAAGCTTGTGATCTGGTCTTCAAAGAAGCAAATGAGTACTTCTATTTCCTCTACAGAGGCTGAATACATAGCCATGTCATCTTGTTGTGCTCAAATCCTATGGATGAGATCCCAATTATCTGACTATGGCTTTGAATTCAACAAAATTCCTCTGTACTGTGATAATAAAAGTGCTATTGCTCTCTCATGCAACAACGTACAAAACTCAAGAGCAAAACACATAGACATTCGACATCATTTCATCAGGGAGCAAGTTGAAAACGGTGTGGTGGAACTTTACTTTGTGAGGACTGAATACCAATTAGCAGACATCTTCACCAAAGCTCTTCCTAGAGAACGTTTTGAGTTTATCCTTCCACGACTTGGTCTAAAGAGTTTACAACCGGAAACACTCAAGCGTCTTCAAGAGGAAGACGAGGAGTAAAGGTCTTTATTCATCTATCTCTTGTATATATTTATTCAAAAACCAAAATACAAAACTTGAAAAACCCTAAAAAAAAAAATTTTAAAAATTCTCTAAAATCCATAAAAATTTGAAAAATCTTGAAAAATTTCAAAAAATATTGCTATTTTGTCATGTTTTATCTTATTCGATATCATCTACGGACTTTGTGTTGACATTCAAAGAATGTCACGGGTTTTTAGATGTTTCTTCGAATGCACATAGTTTTTGTTAAAAAAAAAAAAAAAAAAAAATGAGGCGGAGAAAAATGGTGGTTTATTGTCATTTCAGGCAGTAACCCGCTCTTCAATGAAAGAACAGAGCCATGCTTTATCTTGTTTTTCAAATCTCATGCTCTGATTCTATAAACAATTACTTACTATCTAATGAAAACTAATTGCTTTAAAAAAATAACTCGGACTCTATTTTTGAAAATCATCTAGACCTAACATTTGTCAAAAATATCTATCTCTCAATCAACAACTTATGTCATTGATTGAGGGGGAGAATGATTTCAATTAAATCAAAAGGTTATTTGTCATACAATTGTTTTCAAAAGATATTCATGCATGTTTAATCAATGGAGTTTAAAGTCTCAAATTCCGATCCTTATCAGTTAAAACATTTTCATAAGTCACAATTCTCCTTAAAAGTTTTCAAAATCAATTTAAATCTACAGAGATCACAAATCTCAAAGATTTGATAATTGTGATCGGGGGAGAATTTGTGATTTAAATTGGATTTAAACTGATAATTCGGTAAATGGTTTTATAAGGATGTACAAGCTCTCCTTCCCACATGTGCCAAACGATTTCAGTGTGCAGTTATCAATTTATTTTCCATAATTCAAATTTTCCATGCACATGTTGAGGGGGAGCATCTATCTTAAACCACAAAGATTTGAAACGTGATCAATTTATTTCAATGTGCAGTCTTCTCCTAAAATGTGCAAAACATTTTCAAATATCTATGCACATATTGAGGGGGAGCAACTATTTTGAAAACCACATTCTTCATATAACTACTCTTAGATGCAAGCCAACCCCTCAAAGATGAAACTTATTTCTATTACAAAATGAAGCTTGATGCAAATGTTGATGGGGATCTATTGTTCTAAAAAAATATCAAAAAAAAACAATTCCGGTACAAAATGCTTTGATAATATATCACAAGTATCTGGATTGATTTTTCAAATGGTTTTCAATTGGTTCCAATGGCAGATGAACAATACCAAATAGACCGACCAACTTTACTTTATGTATGGTGATATAAGGATGCTAAGGTTAGGTATTTGTTCCCATGATCCGCCAGAACCGGAGGGATCTACCCAGGGACAATCTACTATATAGTGTAGAAGTCCTTAGGTATGATGAAAAAAGGAGAAATGTGAGATATGGGAAGAGTGCGGACTGAGACAGAGTTAGGACTGGAATAAACCCAACAAGGTTCTAGTTATGAAGTCTCGGTAAGCACTGAAGGGTTTGAAGAATGAAAAAGATTTGAATGTGAAAAGGGTGAAAATAAATAGCCCTCCGATAATTCAACCTTAGGGCAGATACCGGGTTCAATTCATATACTACTGGTGATTACTAAGGTAACACTGGTATTGAAGACAAGACGTCATGGACCCAGTGACACACTGCACTACTACTTCCCAAACCACTCAAGTTCCTCTTAAAAGGACTTGTTTCATTCTCACGGGGAACCGACATTATCTATCGACTTTCTCTTAGAGTTTGTTGATATTGAAGAAGGAGACCCTCTCCCTAGTCTCCGGCATAGGAACCAAACATGCACAATTGAGTCTAGAGCCACGAGATCATCATATAAATCTCTTTAGGACACTGTCAATGAAGACTCTCTGTTTCACAAAATGTGGAAAGAGAGATTATATCGTATGAGTCCTACACATTATCCTTGTGGTATTACCAGAACATCTGAGTGATATGCAATCATATTCACAATGAAGATGGAAAGCGTTGAAAAACCATGTGACAACTGAACAGAAACAATGGGGCGATTCAATCTTTTGAATAAAACTGGTTCAGGTTATGGATTGACGGATACCTTTGAAAAACCAGTCGTTGTGCTTAAAAACTCTTTTCTGTAGCACATCGATTGTGTACTAATTTCTCAAAATAAAAGGTGTTTATGATTGATAATTGATTTTCATTAAAACTGATGAGTGTCTAAATACTCATCATTTTTGTACCATTTAAACTGCAAAAACATCTGAAAACACTCAGAAATGCATCAAAATGATAAAAATATCACAAATAAGTGTTTTATATGTTTTAAATGCAAAAATATCAAAATCTGGTGAAAAACGTATCAAGTTTGCATAATTGGCAGTTTTAGTCCCCCAAGTTTCAAAAGTTGTCAAAAACAGTCCCTGGTAAATCAAAATAAAGAAAAATATCATTTCAAGTCCCTAGGGATTCATGAGTTGTCAAAATTGGTCCTTGAGATTTAAATTTGCAAAATTACAACTTAGGTCCCTAAACTTTGAAAAATGTCATAAATGGTCCTTAGAAGTTTGAAAATGTCAACAATGGTCCTTGTACTATTGAAACTTGTCAAAAGTGACCCTTGAAACAACTTTGAGAAAATGGCAGGTTTGGTCCCTCAATTTGGCAGAAATTACAAAATGGTCCTTGTAATAATAAACAAACCATGACCCCTTTGGACTATTTGGACCCCTGCCATTACACCTTTGACCCCTGCCATACCTTTTTGACCCCTTTCCTGTTCAAATTCTCCCGATCACTATTCATTTGATTATTCTCGCACAGCTCGTTGGGACATAACGACCTGGGGAAACACTATACTCTCCTGGACTTCATTGCATTTGGTTCCAGACTGTTTGAAGTTTGTTACGGTTGACCATTCACAAGTGGTCAGCTTGTGTGACAAAACTTGACCGTCTGGGAGCGAATCAAATTTTGGCGCCGCTGCCGGGGAGCTGTGCTAATTATCTTACGTTTAGCAGATTAGTGATTTGAATATTCACTCCTTGTTCATACCATCTATCTATATATATATTTTCTTATAAAAAATCCAAAAACCCAAAAACATCCAAAAACGTATAAAACACAAAAATATTTTTCTTTTGTTTCTATATATATATATATAAGATAAAAATACAAAAAGATTTGTCGTTTTCTTTGTTTAATAATAACAACATAAAAAATTACCACCGCAAACCAAGGCAGTGTACTACCTAACTGGGGGTACGACCATAATAAGTTCCCGAACCAAAGATTAAAACTTGCCTTTGTGTCCTTGTGAGTGGTGTACCTTTTTCAAAGAAGCCATTCATCTTGTGATTATTGGTTTAAGTTCACTGTCGTTTTGCCTCAATATTGTTTTAATTGGATTTGTTGTTATATCTACTTGTCAAAACCATAAAACCAAAAAAGATTCTTCTTACCCCATTTTCATAATTCCCTTCCTTAACTCTGAGATCTCTTAGAGTTAACTCTAGTATATGCGCACTCGCTCTTCTAGATCTGTAAGCCCATTTCGTGAGCTTATCAGGATTCCAAGAAGGCGTGTCCGTAGACTTTCTGCCCCATCAGTCGGATCTGAGATCCGGACTGCTCGCACTACTTCCGCTATCATGGCGGAAGAACGTCCTATGTGTGAGATTCTCCAGGCACCCATCGACGGGTATGGAGATGCTATTGTTATCCCAGCCATTGTAGCTGAAAATTTTGAACTCAAAACTGGGTTACTGAATCTTGTAACCTCAAGTCAATTCTATGGTTTTGAGCGGGATAATCCTCATGCTCATATTCGATGGTTTAACAAGATTGCATCTACCATCAAATACAAGAATGTCCCCACAGATGCTGTCAAGCTTCTTCTGTTCCCATTTTCCCTTGAGGGGCAAGCCCGGATTTGGCTTGAAAAACAACCCCCTAAATCAATCGAAACATGGGAAGACTTGGTGAAGAAATTTGTGAACGAGTTTTATCCACCTTCCAAAACCACGAGTCTTAAAAATGAAATCATCAAGTTCACACAAAAGTTTGATGAACCCTTCAGTGAATCGTGGGATCGTTTTAAGGAATTGCTCTCCGCAAATGTCCTCACCACGGTTTCTCCGAGTTAATGCAACTCGATACTTTCTATAATGGAGTGAGTCAATCTGATCAAGATTCTCTCAATTCCTCCGCTGGAGGAAATTTCTTGAGCAAAACTGTAAAAGAAGCTTTAGCGATAATTGAAAACAAGTCTAAAGTCTGCACTGCATGAAGCAAACCGGTTGTTTCCCAAGTCAGTGTTGGTCCTTCTACTTCATCACCCGTGAGTCAATCTAGCACCGATGCTAAGATTGACAAACTCACGGAAGCAATTCAAGCTTTGGTTCTCTCCAACCAAAAGAAAGTTTCTTTTCCACAAACTTCACCTCCTGCTGAAGTTAAGAAAGTGGAAGTCTGTGTTACTTGCGGTGGCCACCATTCCTATTACGACTGTATGGCCACCGAGGGTAACCCTTTTGAAGCAAACGTTGTGGGCGGGATTTCCAATTCAGGAGGCAACCAATACCGTGCTCCTATAGACCCGAACCACCGTCCTAACCACTACCCTGGACCACCCGGTTTCAACCAAAACCAAAACCGTAATCAAAATCAGAATAGAACGAACCAAGGTTTTCAAAACCAAGGTAATTTTAATCCAAATAACGGTTTTCAAAATCAAAGTCAAAACTTCCAACACCAAGGAAATTTTAATAGAAACCAAGGTCAGGGAAATTTCAACCCTGGGTACTTTCATGGCAATAATCAAGGAAATTTTCAAAATCAAGGTCCTAATCCAAACAATAGAGGCCAGAATTTTCCTGTGCAAAATCAAGCCGTTGTTCCAACTGGACCATCATCTGATGAGTTGTTGAAGCAATTCATGAAATCCCAAGAGGAAATGAATATGTTGTTGGTTAGCCAGATTTCTGACATTAAGAAGTCTTTAAATGATCGACCCTCGGGCTCATGTACTTTACCTAGCAACACGATCGCTAATCCGAGGGGCGATGCAAAGGCGATCATAACCAGAAGTGGTGCTTCGTATGATGGACCCGCTATTCCTACTACCTCTTCTTCTTCTCCCCCGAAGGTAGTGGAAAGTGAACCTGAGGCGACAAAGGACAAGGAACTTCCTACTAATAACGAAAGTACCAGCAGATTCCATCCTCAGGGTGTCCCGAAACCCAAAGCCAAACCTGGAGTTGTTTTTGAACCTCCAGTTGACAACCCCAAATCCAAAACTTCTATTCCTTACCCCTCACGTTTAAATAAGCAAAAACTCCGCGAAAAAGCCAGTCATCAAATGGAAATTTTTTTTCAAATTTTCCAAGAACTTCATTTTGACATAAGCTTTGCGGATGCTATCATGCTGATGCCCAAGTTTGCATCAACTCTCAAACACATGTTAAGCAACAAGGAAAAACTGTTTGAAATGGCTAAGACTTCTTTGAACGAGAACTGCTCAGCAGTTCTGTTAAAGATGCTTCCCGAGAAGCTTGGAGATCCTGGAAAATTTCTTCTTCCTTGTGTTTTTCCAGGGATGATTGAATGCTTTGCCCTTGCCGATCTTGGTGCAAGCATCAATCTGATGCCTTATTCAGTATGGAAGAAACTTTCTCTTCCAGAACTTATTCCTACCTGCATGACTCTTGAGCTTGCAGATCGTTCTATATCGCGTCCTCTTGGCATCGCCGAGGATGTATTCGTGAAAGTAGGAAAGTTCCATTTTCCAGCTGACTTTGTGGTTGTTGATTTCGAAGCCGATCCTCGGGTTCCCCTCATTGTTGGACGAGGATTCCTGAGAACAGGCCGTGCTCTCATTGATGTATTTGAGCAAGAAATCACGTTACGTGTGGGTAATGAAGCTGTCACCTTTAACCTTGATCAAACTTTGAGGTACTCCTCAAATTATGATGCTGAATCAGTTAATCGACTCGATGTAATTGATATTGATTCAGAGGAGTACTCTCAAGAGTTTCTTGGTTATTTTCATAATTCTGTGAGTGGGGATCCCACCACATCTTCTCAACCAATCATTGCCGACTCTTCCCCCTCTCTCACTCCGTTTGAGGGAGGTGACTTCTTTCTGGAAGAGATCGATGAGTTTCTTCCTAGTGATGAATCAATTCCGCCGGGAATTGATGGTGTTTATGATTCGGAGGGAGATATCCTTTATCTCGAGCAATTGTTAAATGAAGATCCATTACCTTCACTCCCTCCAAAAAAGATCACGATTGAGGAAATCAAATCAGTACAAACATCTACTGAAGAATTTCCCGAGGTTGAACTTAAGGACCTACCTCCTCATCTCGAGTATGCATTCTTGGAGGGTGATGATAAATTACCCGTCATAATTGCTAAAGACTTAACTGAGGAGGAGAAAACTGCTCTCATAAAGGTCTTGAAGTCACACAAGCAAGCAATTGCTTGGAAACTCTCCGACATTAAGGGTATCAACCCTGAGTTTTGTACTCACAAAATCTTGATGGAGGATGACTTCAAACCAGCAGTCCAACATCAGAGAAGGGTGAATCCTAAGATTCATGAGGTTATCAAACAAGAGGTTCTCAAACTTCTTGATGTCGGTTTAATTTACCCAATCTCTAATAGTCCTTGGGTCAGTCCCATTCACTGCGTTCCAAAAAAGGGTGGCATAACTGTTGTCACAAATGAAGAAAACGAGTTAATTCCAACTCGATTGGTTACGGGATGGCGTGTGTGTATTGAATATCGCAAGTTAAACGAAGCCACCCGTAAAGACCATTTTCCTCTACCTTTCATGGATCAGATGCTTGAGAGATTAGCAGGGAACGAATACTATTGTTTCCTTGATGGTTTCTCGGGTTATTTTCAGATCCCCATTGATCCACAGGATCAAGAAAAGACCACATTCACCTGCCCATACGGAAATTTTGCCTACAGACGTATGCCTTTTGGCCTATGTAACGCTCCTGGCACGTTCCAACGATGTATGATGGCAATTTTCCATGACATGATCGGGGAAACAATGGAGGTGTTTATGGATGACTTCTCGGTCATTGGGGACTCATTTCACACATGCCTCTCCCATTTAGATAAAATGCTAAAACGGTGTGAAGACACCAATCTTTGTCTAAATTGGGAGAAGAGCCACTTTATGGTCAAAGAAGGCATAGTCCTTGGCCATAAGATTTCAAAAAACGGGATTGAGGTCGATAGAGCAAAAGTTGATGTTATTGCTAAATTACTTCATCCTACTACCGTAAAAGGTATTAGGAGTTTTCTTGGTCATGCCGGGTTTTATCGTAGATTCATACAAGATTTCTCTAAAATCGCTCGGCCTATGACCCATCTTCTTGAAAAAGATGCTCCTTTTATCTTCTCACCTGAGTGCATCGAAGCTTTTGAAACATTAAAGAAAAAGCTTACGGAAGCACCCATTCTAGTTGCCCCCGACTGGGATTTACCCTTTGAACTCATGTGCGATGCAAGTGATTTTGCTATCGGTGCAGTCTTGGGGCAACGAAAAACCAAGCATTTTCAGCCTATCCACTACGCGAGTAAGACTATGACTGAAGCTCAAACCCATTACACCACTACAGAAAAGGAATTATTAGCTGTGGTGTATGCGTTTGAGAAATTTCGGCCATACCTTATCTTGACCAAATGCGTGGTGTATACGGATCACTCGGCTCTCAAATATCTCTTTGCAAAACAAGATGCAAAGCCGAGATTGCTCCGTTGGGTTCTCCTCCTACAAGAATTTGGTATCATTATACGTGATAAAAAAGGAGCTGAGAACCTGGCTGCTGATCATCTGTCCCGTCTAGAAAACCCTCACCAGGATGTGTTTGAGAAAAAGGAAATAAATGAAACATTTCCTCTCGAAACACTCAATGTGGTTTCTTTTCGTGGAGACTCTTCTACCCCATGGTTTGCTGACTTTGCAAATTACCATGCGGGTAACTTTGTGGTGAAAGGGATGTCGTCCCAACAGAAAAACAAATTCTTTAAGGATGTAAAACATTATTTCTGGGACGACCCCTACTTATTCAAAATTTGTGCGGATCAAGTCATCAGGCGATGTGTGTATGGTCAGGAAGCCAATGACATTCTCAAGGCTTGCCATTCTGGACCTACTGGGGGACATCATAGCCCCAACTACACTGCCAAGAAGGTGTTTGATTCTGGATTCTATTGGCCCACGATTTATAAGGATGCCCATGAATTTGTCAAAACCTGTGACGCTTGTCAACGTCACGGGAATATCTCACAAAGAAATGAAATGCCGCAAAACGCCATTCAAGTGTGTGAGATTTTTGACATCTGGGGCATTGACTTTATGGGGCCATTTCCATCATCTCGAGGAAACAAATACATACTCGTGGCCGTTGACTATTTGTCAAAATGGGTTGAAGCTAAGGCTTTGCCTACCAACGATGCCCGAGTTGTTGTGAAATTCTTAAAATCTCTTTTTGCTAGGTTTGGAACTCCACGAGCTATAATCAGTGATCGTGGTACGCATTTCTGCAATGACCAGTTTGATAGAGTCATGCAAAAGTATGGTGTAACTCACCGTCTCTCTACTGCGTACCACCCCCAAACAAGTGGGCAAGTGGAAGTTTCCAACCGAGGGATTAAAAGAATTCTTGAAAGGACAGTAGGCGAAAACCGTGCCTCTTGGTCGGATAAGCTAGATGACGCACTCTGGGCCTTCCGTACAGCTTATAAAACACCCATCGGGTGTACTCCTTACAAGCTTGTGTACGGGAAGGCATGTCATCTGCCGGTTGAGCTTGAGCACAAGGCATACTGGGCCTTGAAACATGCCAACTTCGATATTCAGACAGCTGGTGATCACCGGAAAGTTCAAATGAATGAATTAAATGAACTCCGTGATCATGCATACGAGAACTATTTGATCTACAAAGAAAAGACAAAGAAGATTCATGACTCCAAAATCAAAAACCGCGTTTTCAACGTCGGTGATCGAGTCCTTCTTTTCAACTCAAGATTGAAGATTTTCTCGGGAAAACTAAAATCCCGCTGGTCTGGAGCATTCACCATCACTAAAGTATTTCCATATGGAACCATTGAGTTATCTCAACCCGATGGTCCAAACTTTAAAGTGAATGGTCATCGGTTGAAGCATTATTTTGGAGAGGACATTCCTCCTGTGGTTGTCCCGGATCTACAAACTTTCCCCATGAACCAATGAATGCGAGGATCGAGTCAAGCTAGCGACTCGGGAATCAAAAAACAGTAGCATGCCATATGGGTTTTCACCTATATTTCTGACTTCTTTCTACTTTCTACCACCCTAGTGTGGGGGAGTTGCCCCCCCCCCCCCCCCCCCCCCCCCGCTGTTGTATATAAGAGTTTCAACAAAAAAAAAAATATATATATATATCTCTCAAAATAATGGCCGTAGTATTTCCCTTTTACGTTCTCAGTTTCGGCATAACCGCCGGTACTTTGAATATTGAGGGCAATATTCATTTCTAGTGTGGGGGGGAATTCTCACGAATTTTATCATGTAATTATACCGCCTAATTCCCCCATTTTTGGCCAAATTTTTTTTTTTTGAGTAAGTGTTTTTCACTTACTCAGATTATGGTTATCAGTCCGCCATGTCTAATAAACAAAAGGATTGGCTAATCCAGGAGCAAACGGCTCTTGGTAAAGATATCTCAAATCCGTTAACGGCTTGCAATTTGCCCAAAATTGTATGGTGTTCAGCTCACCATATCTTTAATTAGTGAAGAGTTGGCTAGTCCAGAAGCAAACGGCTTCTGGTAAAGACAAATCAAATCCGTTGGAAGCTGGTGATTTGCTCAAAATCATTTGGTTATCGGTGTACCAAGGTTCTTACTTGAACTGAAACATTTGGCTACTCCAGAAGTAATGGCTTTTGGTAAAGAGATGAAATCCATTAATTTTTCTCAAAACATTGCTAGGGACTAGCAATATCTTAGTGTGGGGGATTGATGAGTGTCTAAATACTCATCATTTTTGTACCATTTAAACTGCAAAAACATCTGAAAACACTCAGAAATGCATCAAAATGATAAAAATATCACAAATAAGTGTTTTATGTGTTTTAAATGCAAAAATATCAAAATCTGGTGAAAAACGTATCAAGTTTGCATAATTGGCAGTTTTAGTCCCCCAAGTTTCAAAAGTTGTCAAAAACAGTCCCTGGTAAATCAAAATAAAGAAAAATATCATTTCAAGTCCTTAGGGATTCATGAGTTGTCAAAATTGGTCCTTGAGATTTAAATTTGCAAAATTACAACTTAGGTCCCTAAACTTTGAAAATTGTCATAAATGGTCCTTAGAAGTTTGAAAATGTCAACAATGGTCCTTGTACTATTGAAACTTGTCAAAAGTGACCCTTGAAACAACTTTGAGAAAATGGCAGGTTTAGTCCCTCAATTTGGCAGAAATTACAAAATGGTCCTTGTAATAATAAACAAACCATGACCCCTTTGGACTATTTGGACCCCTGCCATTACACCTTTGACCCCTGCCATACCTTTTTGACCCCTTTCCTGTTCAAATTCTCCCGATCACTATTCGTTTGATTATTCTCGCACAGCTCGTTGGGACATAACGACCTTGGGAAACACTATACTCTCCTGGACTTCATTGCATTTGGTTCCAGACTGTTTGAAGTTTGTTACGGTTGACCATTCACAAGTGGTCAGCTTGTGTGACAAAACTTGACCGTCTGGGAGCGAATCAAAAACCTTTGTTGTATTGCAAAAACAATTTCTATTGAGCGATACATGATTGTTTTTCAAATCTCTTTTCATCAATCAGTGAATCTCAATTCGCTGGTTCACTCACTCCGTGTTGTCTTCTTTGAGACGTTCCGGTTTGAGAACAGCTAGAGCAGCTGCAAAACCCTGTCAAGGAAATTCTTCAGAATTATAGCTGATCATAGGCAGTACATGTACTGATCAACGGGGAACCGTGGGCCGTGTACCTCAATTCAACGAAAGTGATCAAAGACACTTTTGTGCGCTTTATTGCTAACTGTTGTATGCAGGTACGCCCGACATTTGCAGCTGTTCAGAATGAAGCGGTCAATCCATAGCCGCATGCTCACACAACACATTCATCTCTAAAGAAATCATGATATGTGCTTCAACGACTCTGATACTTTCACTCCATGCTTCTGCTATGCTGCTGCAAATATCATGAACCAGTAAAAGCTTCTGCTACTCTGATGAGAATACATCATGATCCAGAATGTGAGCATGCCGGTCCAAATGTTACAAAATCACATAATACCAACACCACAATGGATGAGTCAAAGATTTATGTTAGCTGATGATCTCAATGCTGGCTCAAAACTCATCATCACGTGGATCAGTTAAAGACCTCCACTTGAATTATCCAAACATGCAAAACATGAAGAATCAAAGACTACGAGCTACTGAGCAAAGGACTTAATCAAGAATCCTAGAACAATCTAATGTAATATCTGCTTGTATTCATTGTAAATTGAGGTGACCTCCCTTAGGGGGAGATTGTTAGGAATTAGAAAATTCAGTCGTTAAAGAGTCGGTCACCTCAAGTATATGTATTCGTTAGAAAGCTCGTAGTCGTAGTCAAGTTATATAATTAAGTAGTTTGTTATGTAACACCGTGGAGGACGGACGGGTCTTTACCCACTGTATGCCTGATCCACAGCCCGTAGGTGGCGTTTGTTTGTAAGAAACTATAAATACCCTCTACCTCCCAAGGTAGAGGGTTGGAGCTTCAATACCATTTTTCTTTGTTTCGCATAGTTCCCAACTCTCTTCCCTTTCTCTCTCTAAAACTTTCTCTCTCTAAACTACTTGAACGCCCCATAGTGATTATGGTTTAGTGTGTTTGTGAAATCCTATATCTTACACTGTAGGCTTGGTTCAGCTGATGATGGGGTTTGGGGGAAGTTTAGACTGTTATGTCCAGGTTCCAAGCTGTTTTGCTCATAAGCCATTTCTGTAAGCTCATCGAAATTTGCATGAATCGTTTCCATAATCTCCCTTGTAGGACGATTCCAGATATGGTATCCTTTAGAATTTTCACAGTATCCAACAAAGACGCCTATGTCCGCTTTGGCTTTGAGCTTACCAAAGTCATCACGATCATTATTTGGGTAACAAAGGGATCCAAATACATGAAAGTGTTTGAGATTCGGTTTACGGTTGTGGATAAGCTCATAAGGTGTTTTGTTGGAATCACTCCTAAACTACTTCTCAAGTGTTAGTAATCTATGTGTAATAGTTAGCTTAATTAGGCTTTTAAGTTAGTATTAATGGCAAGGCTTATGTAGAAAGCCCATAAGCCTTGGCCCAAGCCCAATAAGAAAAGGAAGGGAACTAGTGTGTTGCCCTAGTTCCTTCCCCTATAAATAATCTTGTAAACTCCCATTTAGGAGTTGGTTGTTCACTTTTATATTACACTTATGCTTATCCTTTCTATTTCATATTAACGTGTGTGTGTAAAGTGTTCATTCGATCTTTCTTATCTATATTTCTAACATATTGATGCTTGTGTTACAACATGGTGACCTAACAATGGTATCATTCACCAAATAGTTGGGTGAAACGGTTTTGTTTTTGAAATCTTAGTATCTACGCGTAAGTTTCGGTTTATCAACATTCAAACGCTTAAAAGCTTTAATTTTTACACTTTAAAACTCAAGATTCTTGTACTTTAAAGGTTATTTGGTGATAAAGTTTAAGTTTTTGGCAAAAAGTTTGAAACTTTACGTGTATTTCATTAGTTTCGAGCTTGGTTTCTTTCGTGTAGTCATTTCTACGCGTAAGGTGAATAAGTGTTTTGGATCATCAAGTTTCACACTTTTGTGTTATTTTGGTGATATTGAAGCTTTTTCATTATAAAAAATCTGGTTTGAAACACTTTTGGGCAGAAAAATCAGTTTTTGGCAAAGTTTGGTTAATCCTACGCATAGTAAAACCCTAGTTTTACTCATAAGAATTCAAAGTCTACGCATAAGCTCCTCAACGTTTGATCTTCAGTGCTATTGGTTTACTCAGTGTTTTCTTGCTTGGATAAGCCTGAAAACACTTCGACTTTGGATATCTTTTACAATGGAATAAGTGTAAAGGATTTTTTGGGCAAAACCCTAGTTTTACGCATAAGCTAGCTCTTACGCATAGAATTCTTTACGCCTAAGCATTTTCTAACGCCGAAGCTTGTCTTACGCATAAGCTAATCTTTCGCATAAGTATTCTACTACTAAGCCTCTAGTATTACGCCTAAGCTAAGTTTTACTCAAGTCTTACGCATAAGCTATCCTACGCGTAAGATCTCTTTTACGCATAAGTTGGTTTCTACGCATAAGGTACTTTCTACGCTTAAGCTGGTTTCTACGCATAAGGTTACTTCATCAACTAAGTTTCATTCGACTACAAAGATCCATCATCAACACAAGTTTCAAGATGTCTCAACCACCATACTCTAGCTACTTTCCTCATATGTATCCTCAACAACAACAACAGCAACAACTTCATCAACAACAATAACTCTATCAACAACAACATCAATTTCAACAACAATTTCCTCAAGGAGCAATTCCACCACAAATGATTCAACCACCACATAGTCTACAAGTACAACCTTACACAAACTTTCAAAATCAGCATCCATCCAAGTATGCTATGAAGGAACCGTCTTGGTTTGCAAAGATGTGTGAAGCTTTAAGTAGCCAACAATCCATTCATGAAGCTGGATCACTTGATAGACCTCCAATGCTCACTCTCGGAAACTACGATCAATGGGTGATAAGGTTCTTTAGGTTTTGTGATCTAAAGAAGCCACATGGAAAGTTCTTGAAGAAGGTCATCCTTGAAGGTCCATTTCATATGCCTACTCTCACTGTACCCGGAGATCCGAATGCTGTTCCACCAAGAGATGATATCACCAACATTGTCGGTATTGATCAACTTACTACTGATCAACTTCTTCACTTAGAAGCTGATGAACTTGCAATGCAATATATCCTTTTGGGATTACCAAATCCGATACTTCATAGTGTTGATGCACAAAAGACTACTAAAGCAATGTGGGAGCATATTCATCTTCTCATGGAAGGCACATAACTCAATCAAGAGAATATGGAATCAAAAATCTACTTAGCATATGAACACTTCATGATTGAACAAGGGGAGACATTAGAGGCATATCATCATCGATTCTCAGACATCATCAATGACTTGGATAAACATAACATCATTATGCCAAGAATTGCAGTCAACACTAAATTCCTTAGTAGTCTTGGTCCTGATTGGGAAAAGTATGTTATCTTCATCCGTCAAGCGAAGAATCTTCATCATGCTACATACGGATTATTGTATGACTATTTGAAGCCCCACCAAAAGGAAGTTGATAGAGAAAGAGTCATCCGTGGAGCTCCTGTTTCACCTTCACTCCCGGATAATCAAAATCTTGCATTGTGGGCTCAAGCTTGTTATCTTTAATTTCCAACCTTACAAACAGTCTTTACAAATCCTCCACAACCAACTGCTACAATTACCCTATATGATCCATCACAGCAACAATCCCAAGAAACTCAAATGGTTCCATACAACAACAATGATCAAGAACTTTACAGTGAATCTAATGAGGATGCAGAAGCTTTCGATGCATTGCAACAAGGGTTTGTCATGATTGCTAGAGCCTTCGGCCGATACTCTAACAAATCCAACAATTGCATTCGTACCTCATCAAACACTAGGAATAAGGATGTTGTTAACAATGGACATGTTGAAGTTCAGAATCGTGGTAATGTTTGTCAGATGGGTAGTGGTTAAGGGTTTAATGCTAATGGAAGGAATAACATGGGTGCTCCACAACAACGAGCTTAAGTGGTTGATCAGGGAAATGCTCAGACTGGGGTTAATGGTCTTCGTTGTTATAACTGTAATGAGAAGGGTCATCTGGCTAATGCATGCCCAAAGCCGAGGACAAGAGGCAGCGCTTATCACAAAGAGGCTTTACTCTTGGCTCTCAAGGATGAAGCTGGTGGATCTCTTACCAACCAGGAATAGAGCTTCATGGCAAATGCAGATTCGGATGATGACATGGAGGACTTGCAGGCTAATGCAGCTGTGATGTTAATGACTAACATGCAAGAACTCTACATGAGTGACACAGGCCCAGTGTATGACACTAACGACTTGTCTCAGGTACCGGATCAAACTACATTCATTACTGATCTGATATCTCCGCCAACATCTGCATCCGACAAGGGTCAGAGTGTTCAACATGAGTCGTCTACATCTCATTCCGATGATAATCAAATAGATCCCGTAGTTATATTTGATGATCAAGATGACCTTATGGTTACCATTGATAATCAAGTTGACTCCGTGGTTATACTTGAGGATCTAAATAATGATCATGTTGAGACTCACGTTGAACAAACTGAACTTATGTCTTATCCAGATATTGAGCTCATGACCTTAATAAAGGACCAAAAATCTCAAATGGAAAAATGCCTTAACATCAATCAACAATTAAAGGATAAAAATGCACTGTTAACTAAGGATAATGAATGCTTAAAGTTCCAACTCAACATTTTTCAAACAAAAGAGAAACGTGAAAAAGGTTTTGAAGTCGCATTCGCTAAATCATACCAAAATGAAAAATCTTTGGAAAAACAGATATGTGATCTAGTTGCATCCAAGAATGCTTTGTTGCCTTAAATAGAACAACTGAATTATGATCATAAACAACAACTTAACGCTCTCACTTCGGAAACTCAAAAAGCCAAGTCTGAGTTGTTAACTTGTCAAAAACAGTTTTGTGAATAAAAAAAGCATTCAAGGAAACAAATAGATGACTATCTTGAAGAAATTGTCGACTTACAAAACAAAATCGAAGAGTTTCGAAATGTTGTTTACAAACATGGTGAGTCAATCACAACTATTCAAAAGTTTACTTTTAAACCAAATCCAAATGGATATGGACCGAATCTTGCTGATTACAAACCTAAGTTTTCACATAGAGCATTCAAACCAAATCCTCAAGTTTACAGTGCAGAACACAAAATTGATGATTCCATTATGACTGTTTTTGAATATAATCGCATGGAGGAATTAGATGCAGAAGACGAGAGTCGGTCAAAATTGGAAAATGTTGTTTATAACAAACCATTTAACTATTCAAAAGTCGTAACTTTCGTCACACAACATGATCATTCTAACACACCTTGGGTTCTCACACCTACTTCTAAGTCTTTTAATGAGGGTCCCCTTTCCAATACTGCACAAGTTAATGGTCCTTTACCTTTATTAAATGAAATAAAGCCATTAGCTGAACAATGTCAAGTTATTAAATATTTTGAAACATTCTTATCGGACATCAAACTTTTGGAACGTGAAATTGAAATCAATTCTGAAATAAAAGTTGAACATTTTCAATCGCCTCAAGCGCGAGCACAAAGAGATATTTTTCAGAAAAGAACTTTACCTCATGTCTGAAATTTGAAAATGTGTGCCATATATTGGGAAAGGGATTTTCACAAGGAGCTTGAACTTATGAAAAAAGTTTTCGAACAAACAGAAACATCGATTTCAAATTCTAAACGTAAAAAGAAAATGTTAAGAAAAGATGTTGATCGACTCTTGGAAGATGTTCTCTGTGCTGATACCATAAATGTTGTGTTATTACATTCTGTTGCATATGCATTTGATTATATCTCTGTTGATTCTGTTGATTCTGTTAAAAATGTTGAGAATACTGATACTGTGTCACAAATCAAGTCTTTAAAAGTTGAAAATGAGCGATTGTTAAACGAGCTTTCAAATGCAAAACGTCGTCTTCAATGGTGTCAAAAAGATTGTCAAAATCGAGAACTCGCTTTGCAAAAAAAAAATCAATCAGTTGCATACAAAAACTCTTAATCTAAAAATTGAGCAACTGGATGATGAAAACGTGTCTTTGAAGTGTCAAATTTCAAAATATGAACACGAAATATCAAAAGTTAAAAAGGAATATGGTGTCATATTTGATTTACTCAACAAGACTTGTGCTCAAGCGTCAAAAGATGTTGATGATCATCTTGCATATACCAAAGATGTTTTACGACGTGATGGACTCACTCAGTCTGAAAATCTAGATTTGTTACACACTATCCATGATCTAAAAGCAGAGTTGGTAAAACTTAAACAAGATAGGAATAGTAACACAAACATAATTGCACCGGGAATTCTTAGACTGCCTAATGACACATCACAAGAAACTAATGTGCTTCCCTTTACTGAAACAGGAATAGTTGCCTCTTTTCCCAACGCTAGCACTTCACAGCTTAACAGCACCACAAGGAAGAATAGGAAGATGCGACGTAAGAAAAGAACAATAAAGACCTCTGAAGTAGAAGAACACCTTAGGACTTTGAATAAGACTCAAGTTACACCCACTTTAGATATTGCGTCTGACAAATGTAATGGAAAAAGTGATGTAACGAATGCTGAATCTTTAAGTACTTTAAATGTTATGTTTGAAGCTTCTTGTGTTGGTTGTCGTAAAAGCATGTTTTCTGGTTGTCATGATAAATGTGTTGCTAATGCTATATTATCTCATAAGCGGAATAATAGAAAACAGAATACCTCTAGGCCCACTAATGTTTCTAAGTATGTGCTAGGTAAACCACCCTCTAGTGTTCCGGCTACGATCATTGATGTACCCATAGAACCCCATTCACCCCCTAGGAAGAACTTATCACCTAGTGCATTTACTAAGACCAAAGCTAAGACTAGTTGGAGATGGCAGAAATGGTTACATAATACACTTAACTTTAAATGGATACCTAAAATCATAAACGTGTGTGTTTCAACAATAACTGCTACGGAACCCTCTAACTCTTCGGGTTCCACATTGATGCAGGTTTTACTGACCAGGTCTTAATATTTATAGTGTCTCGCTATACCTATGGTCTACCCTAATGCACTAACGGGCAGTGTACCCGGTCGTGTGTAGTGTAGTAAATGGTAATGCTGAGGTCGTCCCAAGAGCTATGTGTGTCGGATAATTACTAAGTCTAATTGTCACAGAATATAAATGGTTTGATAGGGTTTTAATTAATTAAACTACGAATGCAGAATATAAAAGCAATTAAATGGTAGAAAGGAAATCAATAGAGGAAAAGTGGTGCCAACCTAGTTAATCCTCCTAACTAGTTATGTCTACGTCTACCTACTTCCAATTACTTCAGGTGGGATCAAATTCGAGAGGACATCATTTGGTCAATTCGCCCTAACCTATCAGCAAAGATGCCACCACAGGAGAAATCAGGCGCACCGTCATAAGTCCTGTTGTTCCTGGTCCCCTAAGCGGAGTCATTAAGTACCGCTACATGTTAGATTCTAAATAGTGAGTGCCCGGCCGTTAGGAACTTAGACACTACACCCCCAATTCTTAAGTTCATCCAAACGATAGGTGATCGGTTGGTCAAATCGCACAAGTAGAAAGGGTCGTCAGTTGGTCATATCTTACCCTTCCCATCTCAGTCCGCTCACCTAGGGTCAGTTGGTCATATCTCCTAGGCAATTGGCCTCTACCGCCATTCAAAACTACCGAACCAGGGGTGACTACCAAAGAACTATGCATGCATACACTTAGAAATAATTGTACGGAAGTAAAGGTAAACGCACACAGAACAATTAAGGAATCATAACTAGGCTAGCACCAAAGGGTGCTTAGCCGCTCATATTAATCATGCAGATCAATTCAATATTCAAAGGTACGAAATACATGAATCGAAAGTAAAAGAAATAATAAACGCTAAAGCTTATCGTAATGGTGTGACTTCTCCCTTGGAAACAGCTCCGTATGCTTCCCTAGACCTTCCTTGAGTATTTTCCCACGTTCTCAGAGTATTGTGTGTGGAATGAGATGATTAGAAATGCTGGAATTCGTGGGGTATTTATAGGCCAGGTCTGGGTTACGGCGTAACCAATAGATGAGTTACGCCGTAACCTTCTATTCCGTCGTAAAAGCACTAGATCTGCTAGTTACGGTGTAACCTTATAAGTGGTTACGCCGTAGTCTTCAATAAACCTGGTTACGTCGTAAGTGATGCAGTAGTTACGGCGTAAGTATCAGCGGCGTGGAACCTCTTTTGTCCTAATGGAGTTACGTCGTAATCTTTGGAAGGAGTTACGTCGTAACCTCTTGATGAGTTGGACTTCAGGGTCACGCAATAGTTACGGCGTAATGTGAGAGACGAGTTACGCCGTAACCTCTTCAAAATGAGCATACTGTGATAAATCCTAAGTAATGTTTCCATTTCCACGTCTCTTTAGCTCCAATGCTTGAAATTTACCTGAAAGTGTAAAACAGTGGAAAACAAGCGTAAATCCATATAAATGATATAAATAACGAGCATTAACGGGGGAAATTGACACTTAATATTCAGGAGTATTTGATGTTATCAAATATCCCCCCACTTGAACTCTACTTGCCCTCAAGTAGACCTTCTTAGATAGATTCCTAAAAAGATATCTCCCAAAACCTGGAAAATATGAGTTTACAAATCCCTTATGCTAGAATAAAACAAAGCCGAACACCTCACGAAAGGGGAACAAAAACTCAAATCTCTCAACTATTCTAAGTGTCAATTTCGGGGTGATCACTCAATCGCACAATCATAGCATGTATTCTATCATAAGCTTGGCGGTTACACAAATCTCCACCACTGGAGTTAAGGGCTAAACAATTCTTGAAGGCAATATGGGTAGACACGACAAAGGTTAAGGGGTGACTCGTCACTACTAACATGTCACGGCGAAGTGGACAAAATCAATGATACATGACCAAATCCATGACCAAGACACCAAAGATTGCTCGCTGCATCACCTAGACATGCTTCATGATTAAAGGGTAGGATAAGACATGGGATGTATAATTGGTGTAAAATGAAAAACAAGCAGGTAGTCTATATCTATAACTAAGTCATCACCACTTACCGTCCACCCAAAGTTCAAGCTTAGAAGTCTAGAGACCGGATCATGAAATGCAAGGTAGATGTGTCATTAGAGGACGTCGTGATGGGCACCCTACCTTTTCTTCTTCAGTTGGTATTACTCCAACTCCAATCTTCAAATGTGACCGAGGTGGCCTCCTCGATACTAAACAATAAAGCTCATACTATAGTGCTTATAACATTGCACTTTACAAAATCATAACTGAATCAACTATTTTTTTTTTGAATCATAACTAATAACATAACATCCCCCAACTTGAGATGAACAAAGGGAATTCGGGGGGTCTTCAATGATCTTCATAATTGTTGTCGATGAAAGTGTGATTTCCAAACCTTTCCACTCGAACCTTGAACTCAGGCAAATGATGACTTCCCAATTACAAATAAAGACTACAGGGTAGGCTAAGGTGTAAGGGTGTAATGAAACAATATATTAGGGTGACAAAATGAAAGGAATGGCTCAGAAGGGTGTATCTAGGGGTATCTTGCACTAAAGGTGAGTGCAACAAAAGGGTTTCACAAGGGGGTCGAAAAGTCGAGGTGACTAATCGATAGACTCACAATGGTAGGCTGTTTGGGTGATAATCCTATAATACTGCCTTCTAGAACTGAAAAGTCCAAATACATCGAGCTAACTCAACATACCTCGTATATGGTCTCGAAATGATGCAAAGGCCAAGTTCTAAATTTTACAAGCTACCGGCACACTCATAATTTGGTGGATTTGGGGTAAAATATAGGAAACGTATAAGGCTAATCTCACCATGTAATATCAAGGGTTGTATGTGCTCGGCTAAGGTCTAATCTAGTTAGGTTCGGAAAAACATGTCAAAATATAAAAAATGGCATAATTTTTCAAAATAAACTAGAAAAATGAGGGCGAAATAAAGTTCAAGAGATAATTCTACTCCCGTCCCCCCACTTGAATTGTACAAAGTCCCTTTTGTACTAGGCATTAAAATAAAGGTGAAGAGAAAGGTAGAATTAGAGCAAGAACTTCCCTGAAATTTGCTCCAAAAAGAAGAAGGCCCACGAGAAAGGATCGTGACTTCGTTAAAGCGTCATGAGCAAACTTTAATCCCTGAAATCACAATACCGACAAGCATAATTCTAAAAAGAAAAAAATAAAATGAAAAAAAACAAACCTAACTCACTTTCGGAGGAATCACGGTTGCATTTAGCGAATGCAACAAGCCTTTTAAACCACTTGGTGTCCCAAGTGGACGAGTGAAGTCTCGTGAGGGTTTACAGGGAACACACCCACAAAGTTCATTTAAAAACTAATACAAGGTTACTGTGTTTTAAAATGAAAGAATTAAAGCAGAGGAGAGTTACGTCGTAACTCTAATAGGAGAGTTACGCCGTAACTTGCAAAACCTGGTATGAGCTGAGAAGCGAATAGTTACGGCGTAACCACTGAGATGGTATTACGCCGTAATTGGTAATGCGTCAAGAATTCTGCTACTAAAATGTTGGTTACGGCGTAATCACCAAGATGAGTTACGCCGTAACTATGTTCAGATCAGCAACTGCAACAGTAATTACTTCATTGTCTCCTACAAAAATGGTTAGAAAACACAAACCCAACAGAAAGGAAATAAAAACAAAAGAAAGGGATAATTCGGGTTGTCTCCCGAAAGAACACTTTTCTTTATTAACGAGTCTTTAAGTTAGACTCAGAGCCTCGGGGCTACTAGACTGGTGCGAAGAATTCATCACCAGATAGCTTACTAACATCCTACCCGTAATAAATCTTTGTGCGGTGTCCGTTTACCTTAAAATATACTCCCTCCTTATTATGAACTTCAATAGTCCCATAAGGGAATACCTTACTTACTGTGTATGGGCCAACCCAACGAGATCTCATTTTTCCAGGGAATAATTTGAGTCTTGAGTTGAAAATGAGAACTTCCTGTCCTACCTCGAACCTTTTCTCCTTTATTCGCTTATCGTGCCATCTTTTGGTCCTGTCTTTGTATGCCCTGGCATGATCGTATGCTTCGTCTCGTAATTCAGCTATGGGCCAACCCAACGAGATCTCATTTTTCCAGGGAATAATTTGAGTCTTGAGTTGAAAATGAGAACTTCCTGTCCTACCTCGAACCTTTTCTCCTTTATGCGCTTATCGTGCCATCTTTTGGTCCTGTCTTTGTATGCCCTGGCATGATCGTATGCTTCGTCTCGTAATTCAGCTAAACGGTTTATTTGAGAAAATCTATGTTCCTTGATTATATCAGCCTCCAAATTGGCGTTTTTGAGAGCCCAATATGCTTTGTGTTCCAATTCAACGAGAAGATGACATGCTTTTCCGTAAACAATCTTAAAAGGGGTGCTTCCAATAGGAGTTTTGAAGGCTGTTCTGAATGCCCATAATGCCTCATCAAGTTTGTCGGACCAATCTTTTCTGTTACTGCTGACGGATTTCTCCAAAATTCTTTTGAGTGCCCTGTTGGTGTTCTCAGTTTGCCCATTGGTTTGTGCGTGATAAGGTGTAGACATTCGGTGGAGTACCCCGTATCTCTTCAGAACTTTCTCCGTAATAGCATTGCAAAAGTACGTCCCTCGATCACTAATGATGGTCTTAGGGACCCCAAACCTGGAGAATAATCTTTTCAAAAAGTGAATGACACTCCTAGCGTCACAAGTCTGTAGGGCCTCCGCTTCAACCCACTTTGAAACGTAATCGACAGATACAAGGATATAACTTTTATTTTTCGATGGAGTGAAAGGTCCCATAAAATCGATCCCCCAAACATCAAAAACCTCACATACCATAATATTGTTGAGTGGCATCTGATTACGAGAAGAGATGTTCCCTGCCCTCAGACAAGCGTCACAATCCTTAACATGCTTTGCGGCATCTTTAAAAATACTTGGCCAAAAGAATCCGGCCTCATAAACCTTTCGAGCAGTATTGTCGGCACCATAATGTCCTCCTGCAGGACCGTTGTGGCAATGTTCCAGAATTTGTCTTTGCTCTTCCCCACATACGCATCTCTAAATAATACCATCAGGGCATGATTTAAAAAGGAACGGATCATCCCAGAAGTAATATTTAAGATCCGAGAAGAACTTTTTCTTTTGGTCGTAGCTTTTGTTGCTAGGTAACACTTTGGCTGCTAGGTAATTAGCGAAATCTGCGTACCATGGTTCGATACTGGAATCTTTAATTCTGACAGCCATTAGGTGTTCGTCGGGGAAAGAGTCCCGGATAGTCTCTGTATCAAGTTCTTCGAGCTCAGGGTTTTCTAATCGTGAAAGGTGATCAACTGCTAAGTTTTCAGCTCCTTTCTTATCCTTGATTTCAATTTTAAATTCTTGCAGCAGCAGGACCCATCTAATCAACCTTGGTTTGGTATCCTGCTTATTAAATAAGTACTTCAAAGCAGAATGGTCAGTGTAGACAATAGTTTTTGACATAACCAAATAAGACCTAAATTTATCAAAGGCATATACTACAGCCAGGAGTTCTTTTTCAGTGGTTGTATAATGCTCTTGTGCCTCATTTAAGGTTTTACTAGCATAATAAATGGGTTTAAATTTCTTATTCACCCTCTGTCCTAAAACATCTAATACAGCATAATCACTAGCATCGCACATGAGTTGAAACTCGCCCCCCAGTCAGGAGTAATAATAACCGGGGCAGTAGTTAGTTTTTCTTTTAAAATGTCAAAGGCTTTCTTGCAATGATCGTTAAAATCAAATTTAGCGTCTTTCATTAGGAGTTGGGTCATGGGTTTGGCAGTTTTTGAAAAATCTTTTATAAAACGTCTATAAAATCCCGCATGCCCAAGAGAACTCCTAATGCCTTTTTAGTTGGTCGGATAAGGTAGTCGAGAAATAACATCCACCTTAGCCTTGTCAACTTCAATCCCAGTTTGAGAAATTTTATGCCCCAAAACAATACCTTCTTTAACCATAAAATGACATTTTTCCGAATTAAGGACAAGGTTGGTTTCTTCACATCTGGCAAGCATTTTAGATAGATTATTAAGACACGATGAGAAGGAGTTACCAAAAACCGAAAAGTCATCCATGAAGACTTCCATAAAATCTTGACACATATAAGAGAATATAGCAGTCATGCACCGTTGGAATGTGGCGGGAGCATTACATAGTCCAAAAGGCATTCTTTGGTAGGCGAATGTTCCGTAAGGGCAGGTGAATGTTGTCTTTTCTTGGTCCTCAGGGGCAATTGGAATTTGAAAATAACCTGAGAAACCATCGAGGAAGCAGTAATACTCATGTCCAGATAGTCTTTCTAGCATCTGCTCGATAAACGGAAGGGGGAAGTAATCCTTTCGTGTGGCATCATTTAATTTCCTGTAGTAAATGCACACCCTCCAGCCAGTGACTGTCCTAGTGGGTATCAGTTCATTATCTTCGTTGGTTACCACTGTCATTCCTCCCTTTTTTGGCACAACATGAATGGGGCTAACCCAAGGGCTATCGGAAATAGCATAAATTAGTCCTGCATCCAGGAGCTTAATGATTTATTCCTTCACAACGTCTTGTACCTTAGGGTTTAATCTCCTTTGTGGTTGTACTACGGGCTTAAAATCATCTTCCATAAGTATCTTGTGGGAACAATATGAAGGATTAATTCCTTTAATGTCAGAGACTTTCCATGCAATTGCTCCCTTGTGCTTGCTTAAAACCTGTAGTAATGACTCCTTTTCTTCGTTAGATAACAGAGAAGAGATCACAACATGATAATTTTTATCTCCATTGATAAATGCATATTCTAAATGAGGAGGTAACTCCTTAAGTTTCGGGGGAGCATTAGCTTCTTCCGGGGTTTTTGCTGAACATACTGTCTGATTGTTCTTGGTCAGTTCCTCTGTTTCGCTTTCTTCATCGCTAGATATCCCATCATTATCATCGAATTTTAATGATCTCAGAGGATCAGGAAGAAAACATTCTTGGGCATGTTTCTGAGTGTTAGTTTCGATAAGGTCGAGATCATCAAGGTTGTCATCAGTGAAAGAAGCGTATCTCATGGATTTTTCCAGATCGAAAATAATCTTGTCATTACCAATTTCCAATGAAATTTTCTTGTTCAAGACATCAATCATAGCGTGTGATGTAGCAAGAAAGGGTCTTCCGAGCAAAATAGGGATATCATCCTCTTCCATATCCAGGACCACGAAGTCGACCGGGAAGATAAATTTATCGATCATTACAAGAACATTTTCAGCTATCCCTTTTGGACATTGAGTAGATTTATCAGCCAGCTCGATACACATTCTAGTTGGTTTTAGCTCTCCTAATTCCAAACGTGAATAAAGAGAGAATGACATAAGACTAATGCTTGCCCCTAGGTCGGCAAGGGCTTTGTTGAATAAAATTCCCCTGATAGTGCAGGGTAAAGTGAAACTCCCTGGATCTTCTTCTTTGAGAGGCATATTTTTTAAAAGGGCCGCAGAGCATCTTTGGTTTAAAGTAATCTGCGTCCGGTCAAAGAGTCTTCTATGGGTAAGGAGATCTTTCATAAATTTGGCATATTTTGGCATCTGCTCCAAGTCTTCAACGAGAGGAATATTAATGCTGAGTTGTTGAATTTTCTCCATGAATTTTTGAAATAGCACCCTTTCTTGTTTTTTTCTAATCCTTCCTGGAACTGGAATTGGTGGAATGTAGGGACGGACTTTTTCGACAGAAGGTTGAGTCTCCTTGGTTTCTTTATTGTAATCTTGGGGTATTTCGTTAGTCAAATCATTCGAGTTCGAAGGGTAAGCTGGTTCTTTATAGTTTAATCCACTTCTAGTTGTAATAGCATGAGCCAGATCTCGAGGATTTGTTTCTGTCGTGCTAGGCAAGTCACCTTCATCCCTTACTCTGATAGATTCTGCCAGTTTTCCCACTTGATTTTCAAGTTCTAATAGTAGCTGCTTGTGTTCTAAGTGCTTTGTTGTAATCTCGCTTGAGATTCCGAACCAAATTTGCGTTCTCATCATATTTTCTGCTGGATTCTTTAACGAGCATCTTCACAGCCTTTTCAAGATCCGTCACTCTCCCATCAACGGGTTTTACGAACTTGTGTTTAACCATCTTGACTTCTTCGGTCAGGGATTGCATGTCTACTTCAAATTCCTCCAGATTTTTTTATCACAGATTGTATATCTATAGGATCTTCATCCCGCCCTTCGTTCCATGATGACGAATGGAGCGCAATTTCCTCAATTTCCATCCTTTATCGGCAGTCATTAAAGGGATAGGTTCTTTAGAGTCTAACAATTGTCGAGTCTTTATGTTCAACCCGTTGTAGAATATTTGCAGTTGCTCGTGTTTGTTGAGTTTATGCTCGGGGCATTTTAGGATGGCTTCGTTAAATCTTTCCCAAGCTGTAAATAGCGGTTCATCGTGGAATTGGCTAAACCTCCTAATTTCATCGACATGTTGAAGGATTTTTGCAGGGGTTCGATATTCCTTAAGAAAAGCCTTCTTAAAGGTGTTCCATGTTGTAATAGATCCTGATGGAAGTTTTTTTAACCAATCTCTAGCTCTTCCTTTTAGGGTAAAAGGAAAAGCCCTCATCATAACATGATCTCTTGAGACTCCAGGTGCGTGAAATAAATCTGCGATTTCACATACCCTTGCTATGTGTTCATGTGCTTCTTCGTCTTTGGTCCCATAAAAGCAGCATCTTTTTAGTTCATCAAGACAGAGTCCCCCAAATTCGAATTTAACATTTTCTTCGAGAGCTGGAATGGTGATCCCCTGTTTACTATTAGATGTGGTGAGATAATCGTTCATATTAAGAGTCATAGTATCAAAACAAAACTTAAATAAAAATCCTAATATAACTCCCCGGCAGCGGCGCCAAAAACTTGATGCATGTTTTATTGACCAGGTCTTAATATTTATAGTGTCTCGCTATACCTATGGTCTACCCTAATGCACTAACGGGAAGTTACCCGGTCGTGTGTAGTGTAGTAAATGGTAAAGCCGAGGTCGTCCCAAGAGCTATGTGTGTCGGATAATTACTAAGTCTAATTGTCACAAAATATAAATGGTTTGATAGGGTTTTAATTAATTAAACTACGAATGCAGAATATAAAAGCAATTAAATGGTAGAAAGGAAATCAATAGAGGAAAAGTGTGCTAACCTAGTTAATCCTCCTAAATAGTTATGTCTACGTCTACCAACTTCCAATTACTTCAGGTGGGGTCAAATTTGAGAGGACAGCATTTGATCAATTTGCCCTAACCTATCAGCAAAGATGCCACCACAGGAGAAATCAGGCGCACCGTCATAAGTCCTGTTGTTCCTGGTCCCCTAAGCCGAGTCATTAAGTACCGCTACATGCTAGATTCTAAATAGTGAGTGCCCGGCCGTTAGGAACTTAGACACTACACCCCCCAATTCTTAAGTTCATCCAAACGATAGGTGATCAGTTGGTCAAATCGCACAAGTAGAAAGGGTCGTCAGTTGGTCATATCTTACCCTTCCCGTCTCAGTCCGATCACCTAGGGTCAGTTGGTCATATCTCCTAGGCAATTGGCCTCTACCGCTATTCAAAACTACCGAACCAGGGGTGACTACCAAAGAACTATGCATGCATACACTTAGAAATAATTGTACGGAAGTAAAGGTAAACGCATACATAACAATTAAGGAATCATAACTAGGCTAGCACCAAAGGGTGCTTAGCCTCTCATATTAATCATGCACATCAATTCAATATTCAAAGGTACGAAATACATGAATCGAAAGTAAAAGAAATAATAAACGCTAAAGCTTATCGTAATGGTGTGACTTCTCCCTTGGAAATAGCTCCGTATGCTTCCCTAGACCTTCCTTGAGTATTTTCTCACGTTCTCAGAGTATTGTGTGTGGAATGGGATGATTAGAAATGTTGTAATTCGTGGGGTATTTATAGGCCAGGTCTGGGTTACGGCGTAACCAATAGATGAGTTACGCCGTAACCTTATATTCCGTCGTAAAAGCACCAGATCTGCTAGTTACGGCGTAACCTTATAAGTGGTTACGCCGTAGTCTTCAATAAACCTGGTTACGTCGTAAATGATGCAGTAGTTACGGCGTAAGTATCAGCGGCGTGGAACCTCTTTTGACCTAATGGAGTTACGTCGTAATCTTTGGAAGGAGTTACGTCGTAACCTCTTGATGAGTTGGACTTCAGGGTCACGCAATAGTTACGGCGTAATGTGAGAGACGAGTTACGCCGTAACCTCTTCAAAATAAGCATACTGTGATAAATCCTAAGTAATGTTTCCATTTCCGCGTCTCTTTAGCTCCAATGCTCGCAATTTACCTGAAAGTGTAAAACAATGGAAAACAAGCGTAAATCCATATAAATGATATAAATAACGAGCATTAACGGGGAAAATTGACCCTTAATATTCAGGACTATTTGATGTTATCGCACATCTACTTATATTCCATCTGTGTCGTCTGTGTGTAATGCCGGTGATACAGATCATCCTCTGGGTGACACATGACATGCAATTTTAAACTGTTATTAAATTTGTTTCAAACTTCATTGGCACTATCAGATTCGGGAATGATCACTTCGCAGCTATCATGGGCTTCGAAGATTACATCAATGGGAACATCGAAATTAGTAGAGTTTATTATGTGGAAGGTCTCGGTCACAATCTATTTTCAGTCGGTTAATTTTGTGATGGAGATTTGGAAGTTGCTTTTAGGGAGAAAACTTGTTTTATTCGTGATCTACAAGGACACGATCTTATGTCTGATTAACATACATCAAGTCTTTACACAATCTTAATGCAAGACATGATTGCTTCATCTCCCATCTGTCTACTTTCTAAGGCAACATCTACAAAATCCTGGCTATGGCACCGTCGTCTCTCACATCTAAACTTTCAAACCATAACCAACCTTGCACGTTTCAAACTTGTTGAAGGTCTCTCAAGATTTCGGTATTCTAAAGATCATCTATGCTCAGCTTGTGAACAAGGGAAAAGCACTCGTGCTCATTTTTCTTCAAAGGTGGAACACAGCTCTCAGCATGTGCTTCATCTTCTTTACATGGATTTGTGTGGCCCGATGCGCGTGTAGATAATTAATGGAAAACGCTACATTTTGGTAATCGTTACTGACTACTCAAGATGGAATTGGGTTTATTTTATTCGAAGTAAAGATCAAGCTCCACAGATGATCATCACCTTTCTCACGAAAATTCAAGTTCAGCTCCGGAACACAGTCAGACAAATCAGAACAGACAAAGGAACTGAATTTGTGAATCAAACTCTACGTACTTATTATGAGAAAGTGGGAATTGAGCATCAAACATCCATTGCAAGAACACCAGAACAAAACGGAGTTGTTGAAAGACGAAATCGTACGTTAGTAGAAGCTGCAAGAACGATGTTGATAAATGCAAAACTTCCAGATTACTTGTGGGCTGCAGCCATGTCAACTGCATGCTACACTCAAAACCATTCAATGATTACTAAATGCCACAACAAAACACCTTACGAGCTTATCCACAGACACAAACCGAATCTCAAACACTTTCATGTCTTTGGATCCCTTTGCTATCCAAATAATGATCGTGATGACTTTGGAAAGCTCAAAGCTAAAGCTGACATTGGAGTATTTGTTGGATACTATGAAAACTTAAAGGGTTACCGGATCTGGAATCGTCGTACTAGGGAGATTATGGAAACGATTCATGCAAATTTCGATGAGCTTACAAAAATGGCTTCTGAGCAAAACAGCTTGGAACCCAGACATAACCGTCTAAACTTCCCCCAAACCCCATCATCAGCTAAACCAAGCTTACAGCTTACTCGTCAACAAATGGAACATCTATTTGCTCCTCTGTTTAGTGATGATATTGATCATCGTGCTCCAGATGTATCAACTGTTTCCGCTGCTCAACCTGATAATAACCCAATCCCTGATACACCTGCAACAACAACTACTGTTGAGGAAGCACCACCAATTGATTCTACAACAACAGCCGAACAAACCGAATCCAATGACGCTGAACCAGCTGATGATCTTCTAAACCATGATGTACCCCAACCTGCTGATTATGATCCAAATGCGTTCTTCAATCCTTTTGCAAATGAAACTGCCACTTCTGATGTTGCGGAATCATCTACAAGCCATTTGAATCCTCCTAATCTGCAGAATGTATATCAACATCAACCCTCCACACATCGTTAGACTAAAGACCATTCTTTTGTGAACATTATTGGAAACCCGAATCAACCAGTCGTAACTAGACAACGCCTTCAGACCGACGGTGATCATTGCACTTATGCACTTACCATTTGCCAAGCTGAACCTAAAAATATTAAGGAATCCATGACATATGACAACTGGATTGAATCCATGCAAGAATAACTTAATCAGTTTAAACGTCTTAAAGTATGGGAATTGGTTGAAAAACCAACTGGTGTCTATGTTATTGGTCTGAAATGGATTTGGAAAAACAAGTTGGATGCTGAAGGTACGGTTATCAGAAATAAGTCACGTCTGGTGGCTAAGGGTTATAGACAAGAAGAAGGGATTGACTACGAGGAATCAGTCGCACCAGTTGCTAGACTTGAGGCTGTACGGATTTTTCTGGCATTTGCGGCTCACATGAACATCACGGTCTTTCAGATGGATGTCAAAACCGCTTTTCTGAATGGTAAACTGAAGGAAACGGTCTATGTTAGTCAGCCAAAAGGATTTGTTGATCCAGAATTCCCTAATCACGTCTATAAACTAAACAAGGCTCTCTATGGTCTCAAACAAGCCTCTCGGGCGTGGTATGATAAGTTACCAGTCGCGACTAACAGCCAGTATGCCTGACATTGTCTTTGTTGTATATCTTTGCTCCCGTTATCAGTCGCGACCAACTGAAACTCACCTCTCTGAGGCTAAAAGAATCCTCCGATACATCAAGGTAACCATTAACTTGGGGATCTGGTATCCGAAGGATTCTGGTTTTGAACTAATAGCTTTTTCAGACGCTGATCACGCAGGTTGCTTAGATTCTCGGAAAAGTACTTCAGGAGCTCTACAATTTCTTGGTGATAAAATGGTGTCATGGCAATCGAAGAAGTAGGATTGTACATCGCTGTCCTCAACCGAAGCATAATATGTAGCCATTTCGGCGTGTTATGCTCAAGTCATCTGGATGAGAACACAACTCAAAGACTATGGTTATGTATTTGACAGAATCCCGATGTACTACGACAATCGAAGTGCTATTGCAATCTCGTGCAACTCTGTTCAACATTCAAAGTCTAAGCACATCGATCTTCGATATCATTTCATCAAGGAACATGTGGAAAAGGGTACCGTTGAATTATATTTTGTGGGTACTGAATACCAACTGGCAGATCTTCTCACCAAAGCCTTAGCTCCTGCTAGGTTTACTGAGTTGGTCCACTGGATTGGTATGAGGTGTTTGACTCCAGAGGAACTGGACAAACTTTTAAAACAATCTTAAAACCAGTCAAACACCAAAACCTGTTTTGTAAATAAATTTTTCAAAAACAAAATACAAAAATACAAAATCTGATAAAATTCAAAAATATTTTTCTATCTAATTTCTTTCAAATATGGCAAGTACAAAACTTCAGTCAACACTTTGTTCTATCAAACTTTTCACATTTTTCCCGAACAAGTGTTGAGGGGGAGAAAGAAAATATTTTCTGTTTCATAAAACCTTGGACTTGCATGTTAACCAGAATTGGTTGTATCTTTGATACTTGTGGTTACGTTTCTTGTTTCTTGACACTCCTCGGACTCAAATTTATAAAATTTCAATATTTTCAAAGTCGAGGGGGTGTGTCGTTAAAGTTTCTTTCCAAACTTACACTTCGTAAGTAACCAAAGTGGAACTTAAAGGCTATGGATGAAAATTGTTGAGGTGGAGGGACCAAAATTGTCAAAAGTTAAAACTATTTTTCTACAAAACTATCCACCTAACTTCATTTCTCATTTATTTCAAATATTTATTACCACAACTACCCTCATCCACGCACCAAAATCATTTGATAAATCCGTGTTTCAAACTTCAAATCTGTAAGTGATTAATGTTTCTAGGAGTTATTCTAAACATAGGTTTTGATTTATTCCTAAAATCAACGGTTAGATTTAACCCTAGGCGTGATTTCATGTTCTACGCGTATGCGTATGAACATGTAATCGTGTTTGGCTATTTGTTGTTGAAATAAGTATGTTAAAACGTTGCTGATATCATTCTAAAACTATTTTTAACATGCAAATCCACCCAGAAACATCAATAAATCAGTTTTAAAATTAGGGTTTATGCGTATGAATTGGGGTTTTTCTATTTTGAGTGTTTCTGTGGAATTAGATGGTTGCATGACATTCGTTACATGATTAATTGACCAAAACCACTCTTGATTCTTACCCAGAAACATGAATTGTGTGAAATTAAGAATTAGGGTTTAAGGTTCGTATGAATTAGGGACTTTTGATTCTTGAGGTTTTGGATGTTAAAACTTGTTGCAACACATTCACAATAGACTCCAAGACATCCCAGAATAAATTTGGTGCCAATACCATGGCTGGATTTCTTAGTCGTAAAATTTGAATCCCTAGGGTTTAAGTTTTACGCATAAACAAATCCTACGCGTAACTGTGAATGAATGTGATAACCTGTGATCATGAAAAGGAGTAGAATAAAGTGTTAATGATTGTGTTATGATGAATTTATTTTAGGTTATTACGCGTACAAAATCAGAATCAAGGGTAAAAATGGATCTCTACACATAAGGATCATCTTACGCGTAGAAAGTTACTCATAAGAGAAATCTTACGCGTAACCTTTACGCGTAAGGTTCTACATGGGGACTACGCGTATCCTGTGAAGGATATGCGTAAACTTGAGTCTTACGCATAAGGTTCACTCTTACGAGTAAACCTTACGCATAAGCTCCCACATACGCTTACGCGTAAGCTCTATGCCAAGGGCTCTTTTCCTACGGATAATATTTCTTACGCGTAAGAGGAGTTCCTACGCATAAGCTTATGCTTACGCGTATGGTTACTACTGTTTACGCATAAGCTTACTTTTTACGCATAAGCCAAAATTTTAACCTTATCAATGAATTGTTACGTGTACAAACTTGTAAATAAATAAATCATAACGTCACAAAACTGAAATGTCACTAATAAGCTACAATGGTTAATATGTTGTGTAAATATGTGAATATTTGGACTTTAAAATTCAAAATCAATAAACTCACGAAACATATCACGACTACTTTGGACTATTGGACAAACAAGTGACGTTGGACTCGTGACACTCACCAACATAATATATTCAATAATTTGTCAATAAAATCAACCTTTGACTAACGTAATGTCTTTTGATATGTTGGTTCTTTTGGCTCGGTATCTTTCAGATCACAATATGGATGTCACAATGGAAAACGTTAACGCACCAAACGTTCTCACAATAGAAGATATTTTCCCTACCGGTTACAAGATGAAGATTGGAAAGAATAACCTCAAAGTGGACTTTGATAACTGATAACGCTACACACGTCGTTCGGGGTCAAAGGAACTTTCTTTTCGTCGAGCAAGTTTTTCAACACCCTAGGCAGTGAACCTAATCGTTAGAGTGTAGTATTAGGGTAAGCCACAGGAATTGATATCATTCTCTAGGGGAATAGGAATGCTAGTGAGAAGTTACTACGCTAAGGTTGGGGATGAGGAAGATTATTTTTTATCTTTTTATGTTTTTTAGGAAATGGAAAGGTACGGATCTCGGGGTTTGGATTTGGGGGGTTGGTATTTCTACCGATTACTCTACTTATCTAATTATCTAATCTAGTGGTGTATGTAGTCTATGTCTAATTATTGTGTGCTCATATGATGATTTAAAGACGTGTTTACTTAGGTTTTATTACTCCTTAATTATCTCCTATTGATGGTTGAATTGTCACGTCCTTATTCTTAATCGCGTTGTGTGTCTAAGGTCATAGGGTATGCGTTTATCCCTAACTCTTTGAAACTACCAAAGGGTTTCACCTACAAAATCTCTAGGATTTATAAACTTTAACTCTAAGGTACTCTTCGGATGGTTTAGCCTACAACAACTCTAGGTATTATAAACTAAGGTTCACAAAGATTAATCAAGCATTAATTACACAACGGATGACCTATCGCATTACTAGATCATTAACAATTAAGATAAGAGACAACCAATCAATATTCAATAATTAAGTTTCATATTCCCTAAGCAAACACACAAGTAAATTTGCCGGACATGGGGAACATGCAAGCATACACACAAGTAATTGAAGACATAATTAAATTAATGAAGTAAAACACTTATCTTGATGTAAGATAGGGTTTGGAACCCTAAAATACTGTACAAGACAGCCTTGGTTCGGTTTAGGTTTTTACTCCAAAAGACTACACACTGAAAACTAAAAAATTTGGATTCTATATATAAGATTACATATGCGACGACGTCACCCTTTGATTTGTGACGCCGTCGGGTCGCCGTCATTAGGGTTTCGTCTTGGCCACGTTAGTATTGCGACGGCGTCACCTTATGCTTGTGACGCCATCCCCTTCAGTCTCTGACGTCGTCTAGATCAAATCTAGGCCTTCTGAGTTGCGACGACCTACTCTTTTAAAACCTGACACCGTCACTTGTAAATAAGCAATTTGGCTACTGAGCCGTCACAAAAGTGATGCGACGGCGTCACAGATAACACCTGACGCCGTCCTCTTCAGTTCCAGCAGCCTGAGTGTCTCGATTCTTGACTTTGGCCATTTTCTTCGTATATTTGTGCCTTTTCGTCCGAATAAGTGTCATTCCAGCATTTTGCCTTCGAGATACCTAAAAAGTGAAAAGGAACGATATTAAGTAATAACGGATACAAAAGTGATCAAATAAGGGCTTAAATGACCCCTCAAAAAGGTACATTTTAAAACCTTATCAAATATCCCTACACTTGGTATTTGCTTGTCCTCAAGCAAATGTGCTTTTAGCCAATTAATTTATAAGTTAGGGGTCATGAAGCATTGGTTTAGAACAATCCACAACACATATAAGCCCCGCAAAAGTCATAACAAGCACGGAAATTACATACTAGCACCTCACAAGGGGTGTTTGGATACTCACATCTCTCGGGTGTATATGAAATATAACAAGTTAAATATGGAAGATAAACACTCATTAACCGGTCCTAGTACATTGATTACCATAGGCTTGAGACTAGATCAAACCTCCATCGCTTTGGCTTAAGCGCCTAGGAAAGATTATCAAAGAGGTCTTTTAAAGGGTTGTAATGTTAGGCTTACGGTAGGGAAACAAAATGTTTGGTGGGATAGGCTATTTAGTGGTGGCAAGTCAAAAATCTTTATGTTACAAGCATGCGAAGAATGGCGTTGCTAAGCCAAGACTCGACACTCTAGACTCTAGATAACTGAAACAAACAAACATAAATTAAAGATAGATGTAGGATGGTAGCCCATATTTTTTTTTCAACACTCTATTTTTTTTCTTTTTCTCTTTTTCTATTTTTTTCGATTTTTTTTTATTTTTTTATTTTTTTTCATACACTTTTACTCTACCATCCTCTATGATAACATCAAAATGATGGGGATTTATAGGCACATCCCTACACTTGAGTTTTTATTACTCTAACACTAATTTGACCCGAATTGAAAAGATCAAAACACTTGGAGTACATTATTACGCAAATAAAGGGAATTTGAATTTAACGTTCCCTTCCCGTCATTTCATAAACTTTAACTTTTCCCATGAGTCCCAATCGTCCCAAAACTGTGTACAAAGGATATGACTCGACTTAGCAACTTATGCAAGCAACTAGATAATTGAACTAAGGGTTTTTAAGGTGATAACAATAATGCACTAAAAGTGAGTGCATACAAGGTAGGCTAAGGCGATTTGGGTATACATTTGGGGGTGGGGTGTAAACAACGCTCTTCATTGATATTCCGGGAAACCGAAACATCACGAGAACCGCGAAAAGGATAGGCTCTGAGGGGTTAACTAGGGGTATCGTGTACTAAAGATGAGTACAAGGCAAAGGTGTGGGGGAATTACTCAACCGATGTGGAAGAAGTAATTATAATACGAGTATCAAACAAGGGTTATCCCAATGCCTCTTATCATTTAGTTATTCTTAACTACACAAGTGTAGTCTTACTAGCAATTTCGGGATGCATCACAAAACAAGTTCTAGAATCTATTATACTACCGGTTCACACACAAGCATTAAAGATGAATGCTTTAATTCCTACTAATCTAAGGGTAATCCTCACATTTTGGGTGGAATTTAAGTGGTAAAGGGTTTTTGTGCTAGTCATATGACTTCCTATCCATGAGACGCTTTATTAAGACTAATGGCCCACTCCTATATGTCATGAAAAATTTTAAATTTGGTGCCAAAATTACCCTAACTGACATTTTCTCATGGTTTATTACACAAATGCAATTGGACAAAGCAAATAGTCATGGATAAGCATAGTTTCAAAGTTCCCGTTTTATTTTCCCTCCCTACACTTAAACTGAACATTGTCCCCAATGTTCCCCGAAAGTATCAAAGTTATGATAATGGAAGGTAATAAAAGACGAAAGAAACTAGTACTCCCCTGATTAGCTCGGTAGGATCCGTGTAAAGTGGTGGTTAAATCTTTCTTCAAGTAGAATGTTTGCGTGAAAAGCTCCTTCTCATCTTATGTATCTTCTTCTTGATAAATTAAAACTGCACACTTTAAGAAAACAAACAACCCAAAGCATCAAACCGAACAAATAAAAATCACAACAAGATGTAATTCCAGACTTTAATAAGATATAATGCTTGTGAAATGGATGTTTGCAGATTTTCAGAAAAATTAAGACCTGGAAAATTCCAAAAATTTATAAGTACCACTGAAAACGAGAGAAAGTCAGATAAGTTGTTTCTGCTCCTCCTGACGCCGTCAGGTTATCATGACAAAAACTGGTATGCGATTTTCTGGAAAAAATTCTGGAACATTTTTATCTTTAAAATCTGGAAAAATTTCCTGCAAAACATCCATTATCACTCGATACAAGCATTTGACTCACAAATATATATCTTTTCAATAATCGTAATTCTCATGTTCACTTTCTTTGAAAAACGTGTGTAATCTTTCCTACACTTATCCCTTTTGTAAAATACCTTTATATGTAATTAAGACGAGGTTAAGACAAAATAAAGCATTTTCACAAATTCAAACATGAGAACATACAATAATGAAAAGATATATGACACAAAAATAAAAATGAAAAACAAATACACATGGGTTGCCTCCCAAGAAGCGCTTGTTTTTGTTCGAGTCACAAGCTTGACTCTACCCTTATTTAACGGATAAAGGGGAAGTTTTTTCTACACTTAAGCTTAAGTGCGGGTGATAGTAGCGATACACACCCTTAGGGTGGAAATTTGCTACATGAGGAGAGGGTGATGGGTGATTTATATGCTCAAAGGAGTGTGCTCCATTCATTATAACCTTACCTAATTCTATTGGTGTAGCGGGTGAATCAAATCTCTCTCCTAAAAATGGATCATCTTCTATCAACTTCAAAAGATTCTTAGTTAAGGATCCATCTTGACCTAATAAACCCGGTTTAAACCCATAATGTTTCTTGTTATCAACCATGAATGGGTGATATAAGTGTGTAAGGTCATGGGTTACTCCTATATTAGCTTCCACTCTACATGGCCTAGAGTCTACCACCTTTATCAAGCAACTACCCGGATTATTTATTTTGATGGGTGGATTGGGGCCTAATTCAATTCCAAGATTCACATCTAAAGACAGAAAATTGGGTAAGGTTTTTGGTTGAGGCTCCGGTTCATCAAAATTAGGAACTTCCCTAGGACCAAGAGAGAGGTCATGACAACAAGCATCTAAACCTACATTCTCTAGTGGCATTTGGTCCAAAGGTTTATCAATCAGGGTTCCTATAGTCTCTTCTACTTCTTCCGGGTAAGTTATAGGTGATGTGTGTTCCTTAAGTGATGGTAGGGCTTGTGGGCTTGGAGTTTCCACCTCATTCTCCATTATATCTAGATCTCCTAAAAGTTCATCATGTGTTTTAGTATGATCTAACCCAAATACACTCCTAAGTATCTCAAATCCTTCTTTAGCCATTTCAAATTCTTGGTCGGATTCATAAGAATCATTCTAAAAAATTTGATCACTATGTTCTATTTGCCTAAAGGATTCCTCACGCGTGTCATATGTTTTGGTGAAATCTATCCCACGCATACAACTAGGCAATTCAACTATAACCATCTCATAATCTTGTTCGAGTTTAGGTTCCATGTTCTTAAAAACTAGGTCTTTTTGATCATGATGCCTAATGTTGGATAAATCCTCCTTATCCATTTCCTCAAGTTGTGACAGCTGATGGTTTATGCTTAGGAGGCTTTTCTCAAATTTTTCCAGAGGGTGTCACTAAAAGGAGTTGATTCTAACAATGATCGTTGAATAGAAGCCACACAAGCACAAAATTTATCAAATCCATCCAACCTTACACCCGTCTCCTTTTGGATATCTCTAAGATCACTCACAAATTCATTATAACAATAAAAAGCAATCCAATATGCGAAATTCAATTGTTCCTCATTTGTTAATGATTCAAATGCAACTTCACTTGCCATAGCGACAAATGAAAACGGTTTTACGAACACAAACACAAAGAAGGGGGATAGACTACGAGGAAGCTAAAAATGAGAAAAAATTTACTTGATAGGAATCAAGCAAGGAAACCTAAATGAGGTGGACTCCTAACTAGCTATTCTATTCCCCGGCAGCGGCGCCAAAAACTTGATAACGCTACACGCGTCATTCGGGGTCAAAGGAACTTCCTTTTCGTCGGGCAAGTTTTTCAACACCCTAGGCAGTGAACCTAATCGTTGTAGTGTAGTATTAGGGTAAGCCACAGGAATTGATATCGTTCTCTAGGGGAATAGGAATGCTAGTGAGAAGTTACTATGCTAAGGTTGGGATTGAGGAAGATTATTTTTTATCTTTTTATGTTTTTTTAAAAATGGAAAGGTACGAATCTCGGGGTTTGGATTTTGGGGGTTGGTATTTCTACCGATTACTCTACTTATCTAATTATCTAATCTAGTGGTGTATGTAGTCTATGTCTAATTATTGTGTGCTCGTATGATGATTTAAAGATGTGTTTACTTAGGTTTTATTACTCCTTAATTATCTCCTATTGATGGTTGAATTGTCACGTCCTTATTCTTAATCGCGTTTTGTGTCTAAGGTCATAGGGTATGCGTTTATCCCTAACTCTTTGAAACTACCAAAGGGTTTCGCCTACAAAATCTCTAGGATTTATAAACTTTAACTCTAAGGTACTCTTCGGATGGTTTAGCCTACAACAACTCTAGGTATTATAAACTAAGGTTCACAAAGATTAATCAAGCATTAACTATACAACGGATGACCTATCGCATTACTAGATCATTAACAATTAAGATAAGAGACAACCAATCAATATTCACTAATTAAGTTTCATATTCCCTAAGCAAACACACAAGTAAATTTGCCGGACATGGGGAACATGCAAGCATACACACAAGTAATTGAAGACATAATTAAATTAATGAAGTAAAACACTTATCTTGATGTAAGATAGGGTTTGGAACCGTAAAATACTGTACAAGACAGCCTTGGTTCGGTTTAGGTTTTTACTCCAAAAGACTACACATTGAAAACTAAAAAATTCGGATTCTATATATAAGATTACATATGCGACGGCGTCACCCTTTGATTTGTGACGCCGTCGGGTCGCCGTCATTAGGGTTTCGTCTTGGCCACGTTAGTCTTGCGACGACGTCACCTTATGCTTGTGACGCCATCCCCTTCAGTCTCTGACGTCGTCTGGATCAAATCTAGGCCGTCTGAGTTGCGATGACCTACTCTTTTAAAACCTGACACCATCACTTGTAAATAAGCAATTTGGCTACTGAGCCGTCACAAAAGTGATGCGACGGCGTCACAGATAACACCTGACGCCGTCCTCTTCAGTTCCAGCAGCCTGAGTGTCTCGATTCTTGACTTTGGCCATTTTCTTCGTATATTCGCGCCTTTTCGTCCGAATAAGTGTCATTCCAACATTTTGCCATCGAGATACCTAAAAAGTGAAAAGGAACGATATTAAGTAATAACGGATACAAAAGTGATCAAATAAGGGCTTAAATGACCCCTCAAAAAGGTACATTTTAAACCTTATCAATAACTTCACTTGCTCGGAGTCTTCATGACATATTGTTGTGGATATTCTGAAGACTCATCCCTACAAAAACATGCTCACAAATTCTGCAACAGTACCAATAATCTATATCCATCAGTTCTGGCACACTATAAAGAAGGTGGATGGTCAAGATGTTGTTACGGTGACACTCAACAACAAACAAGTCACCATTACTGTTGCAGACTTAATGGAAATTCTGCTCCTTCCTGCCATCCAGTATGCTAATTATGTTGCTACTCCTTCGAAAGAGGCTACTCTCCAGTTCATGGTCAATATTGGTTATGATGAAGCTGCTGGGATCATCACCAAACATTCTTCACTAGATCTAAAGAATATTCCTCAGCCATGGAGAACTCTATACATCATGATTGCCAAATCCGTTTCCGGGCGTGTGTTGCATCTTGGTTTATCACAAACACATCATAAGCACATATGTTAGGCGTAAGGCATAAGGTTTAGAGAGAGAAAGTGGGAGAGAATGGGAACCTTAGTGAGACAAAGAAAAATGAATTATGAAAGCTCCAACCCTTTGCCTTGGAGGGCAAAGGGTATTTATAGGTACAAGCATAGCACGCCTACTTTAGGCTGTGGATCAGGCATACAGTGGGTAAAGACCCGTCCGTCCTCCACGGTGTTACTAAGTAATCTACTTACTATCACTGAATGACTACGACTACGAGCTTTCTAACGAGTATATATACTTGAGGTGACCGACACTTTAAGTACTGGATTTACTAAATCCTAACAATCTCCCCCTAAGGGAGGTCACCTCAACACATTGATTACAAACTGATATCACATTTCGTTGTTATTGATTTCTTTGATTAAGCACTTTTGTTCTTTAGCTCGTAGTCTTTGATTCTTCATGTTCCGCATGTTTTGTTCTTTCAAGTGGAGGTCTTTAACTGATCAACGTGATGTTGAGTTTTGAGCCAGTTTTGGAAATCATTAGCCACATCAAATCTCTGACTCATCCTTTTGATATATCGCCATTATGTGATGTTATGACTTTTGGACCGACATGCTCACCTTTTGGATCATGATATCTTCTTATCAGAGTTGCGGAAGCATTTGTTGATTAAGATATTTGTATCAGAGTAGCAGAAGCATGGATTGAACAATATTAGAACCAGTTTATGAAGATATGCCCTTATCATGATTTCTTTAGGTGTGAAAGCGATATGTGAGCATGCGACAATGAATTAACTCCTCAATTCTGATTAGCTGCAACCGTCGGGTGTCCCTGCATAAAACAATTAGCAATAAAATGCATGAAAGTTTCTTTGATCACTTTTTTTGAATTGAGGTACACTGCCTGTGAACATGTATAATTCCGAAGAATTTCCTTGACAAGGTTTCGCAGCTGTTCTAGCCGTTCTCAAACCGGAACGTCTCAAAGAAGACAACACGGAGTGAGTGAACCAGCGAATTGAGATTCACTGATTGATGAAAATGATTTGGAAACAATCGTGTATTTAATATAAAGGGTTTTGCAATACAACGAAGGTTTTATGGAAAATCAATTATTAATCATAAATACCCTTTTAATTTTGAAAACACGATACACAGTCGAAGTGCTAAAGAAAAGTATTTTGAGCACAATGACCGGTTTTTCAAATGCATCTGTCAATCCATTTTACTGGACAAGGATTGATTCAAAATTGAATCGCTCCATTGATGAAGTCCAGATGTCACAAGCAAGTCTTGGCAATACCACAAGGATAATGCGTAGGACTCTCAAAATATATTCTTACTTTCCACATAGTGTGAAACTGTAAGTCTTTAAGAATAATGTGTCTTTATGAGATTTATTGATGATCTCGTGGCTCTAGACTCAATTGTGCATATTTGGTTTCCTGTGCCAGAGACTAGGGAGAGGGTCTCCTTCTTCAATATCAACAATCTCTAAGAGAAAGTCAATAGATTATGTAGGTTCCCTGTGAGAATGAAACAAGTCCTTTTAAGAGGAACTTGAGTAGCTTGGGAAGTTTAGTGCAGTGCGTCACTGGGTCCATGACGTCTTATCTTCAATACCGGTGTTACCTTAGTAACAACAAGTAGCATATGTATTGAACCCGGTTTCTGCCCTAAGGTTGAATTATTGGAGGGCTATTTCTTTTCACCCTTTTCACATTCAATTCTTTTTCATTGTTCAACCCCTTCAGTGCTTACCGAGACGTCATTACATAGAACCTTATTGGGTTTATTCCAGTTCTAGCTCTATCTCAGTCCGCACTTTTCCCATTTCTCACTTTTCTCCTTTTTTCATCATACCTAAGGACTTCTACACTATCTAGTGGATTGTCCCTAGGTAGATCCCTCCGGCTCTGGAGGGATCGTTGGAACGAATACCTAGCCTAACCATCCTTATATCACTATACATAAAGTAAAATTGGTCGGTCTTTTTGGTATTACTCATCTGCCATTGGAACCAATTGAAAACCATTTGAAAATCAATCCAGATACTTATGATATATTATCAAAGCATTTTGTACCTGAATTGTTTTTGATATTTTTAGAAAAAGAGCTCCCCCTCAACATGTGCATCGTGTATTTGAAATCATTTAGGCACACGGAGGCAAGAGGAAGGATTCACTTCTTTGATTACCATTTTCTAAAAGATATCAACATCACTTTCCTGATCTATATTAGTATTTTTCATACTTTGTTAAGGATAATTTTGGAAAGGATGTGGTTTTCAAAAAGTTGCTCCCCCTCAATATGTGCATAGAAATTTGGAAGTGTTTTGCACATATTAGGGAAAACCTGCACATTGAAACAAATCAATCACGTTTCAGTCCTTTTTGGTTTGAAATAGATGCTCCCCCTCAACATGTGCATGGAAAATTTGAAATCGTTTGGCACATGTGGGGAGGAGAGCTTGTAAATCACTATAAAACCATTTATCGAATTATCAGTTTAAATCCAATTTAAATCACAAATTCTCCCCTGATCACAATTTTCAAATCATTTGAGATTTGTGATCTCTGTAGATATAAATTGATTTTGAAAGCTTTTGAGGAGAATTGTGACTTGCTTATGAAAACATTTAATCGATAAGGATCAAATCTGAGATTTTAAGCTCCAAAGATTAAACATGCTTGAATATCTTTTGAAAACATGACATAAAACTTGGTCTGAACCAATTGTATGACAAATAACCTTTTGATTTAAATGAAATCATTCTCCCCCTCAATCAATGACATAAGTTGTTGATTGAGAGATATCAATTAGATAACAAATATTTTTTAGAAGAATCTTTAGAAGGAAAAATACTTGTGAAGGAAACATTTGTCGTTTTAGTGACAAACATTTGTTTTTAGAATCAGAGCATGAGATGTGAAAAATAAGATAAAGCATGGCTCTGTTCTTTCTTTAAAAACGGGTTATAGACTGAAATGACTATAAGCCTTCATTTTTCTCCATCTCGTCTTTTTTTTTAATGAGTTCGAACTTCATCAAGATACCCGTGCCATTCTTTGAGTAACAACTCAAAGTCCGTAGATGTTATCGAACCCCAAGAAAAACATAATAAAAAAAACAATATATATATATATATATTGAAATTTTTCAAGATTTTCTGATATTTATGGATTTTGAAAATTTTATATTTTTCTATTTTCTTTTTAGTGGTTTTATATTTTTGTATTTTGGTTTTTGAGAATATATGTACAAAGAATAGATAGAGATGAACACCTTTACTCCTCGTCTTCCTCCTGAAGACGTTTGAGCGTTTCTGGTTGAAGGCTCTTTAAGCCTAGTCGTGGAAGAATAAACTCAAAACGTTCTCGAGAAAGAGCTTTGGTGAAGATGTCTGCTAACTGATATTCAGTCCTCACGAAGTATATTTCAACCACACCGTTTTCAACTTGTTCCCTAATGAAGTGATGTCGAATGTCGATGTGCTTTGCTCTAGAGTGTTGGACATTGTTGCAGCAGAGAGCAATGGCACTTTTATTATCACAGTACAAAGGAACTTTGTTGAATACAAAGCCATAGTCAGATAATTGGGATCTCATCCATAATATTTGAGCACAACAAGATGACATGGCTATGTATTCAGCCTCTGTAGAGGATATGGAAGTACTCATTTGTTTCTTTGAAGACCAGCTCACAAGCTTATCGCCCAAAAATTGAGCACCTCCTGACGTACTTCGACGTGTATCTTGACATCATGCATGGTCAGCATCTTCTGGTGAACAATGTCGGATCAACTGCTCCTTTGCTGAATCCATTAGATAGAAGAAACTTCGATAGTGTATCATACCATGCTGTAGGAGCTTACTTAAAACTGTAAAGGGCCTTTTTCAAGCGATAGACACAAGTAGGATGCTCTGTATTCACAAAACCTTCTGGCTGGCTGACGTAAACCACCTCTTTCAGATCTCCATTAAGAAAGGCGGTTTTCACATCTATTTGATAAACTACCATGTTTTTGCTAGCAGCATTAGCCAAGAAGATTCTGATAGCCTCGATACGTGCAACTGGAGCAAAATATTCCTCAAAGTCGATACCTTCTTCTTGACGATATCCTTTAGGCACTAACCTTTACTTATTTTTTAGAACATCACCGTGCTCATCAAGCTTTACTTTGAAGATCCACTTGAGAGCAATGATCATTGCAAAGTCTGGAACGGGTACTAATTCCCATACATCTAGTCGATCGAACTCATGAATTTCTTCTTGCATTGCATTGAACCAGCTGTCTTCGAACATTGCAGTTTTAACATCTTTCGGTTCGATCTTAGAGAGTACTGAATTGAAGAAGCACCTAAGGCATCTGTTGCAAGTTGTTTTCGAGTGGATACAGGACGAGAAGGATTCCCAATGATGTTGTCCAATGGATGGTCATGTGTCCATTTTCTAAGGTGCTCGTGTGGTTGTTGTTGAGGAACTGAAGTAGCCGAGTTTGGATCCCCTGATGAAGATGATTCATGTGTTGTTTTAGGGGAAAAGATGTTTTCAAAAGGAGCATCTTCGGGAGTAGCAAAAGGGTTATTTCCATCAAAATTACCAATTCCATGATGTACAATCGATGATTGAGGAGATGATGAGTGTTCGACAGCTGGTGCTTCTGGAGATAGAGACATAGAAACAGATGGATTATCTGTTATGATTGGTTCAGAAGCCACCACTGTAGATGATGAAGAAGGTTGATTCTCATGAGGTTCATAGTATTCATCAAACAGCTTCTTCAAATCTTCTTCAGATGGAGGTACATACGGAACAGTATGGGAGTGAATCTGTACAAGAAAGGAACTAATGGGACTACTTGATAAAGATTGAGGTGCGGGTCCTGAACTGGATTGTCCAGAAGCCATATGCTCAGATAGCTCATCGAATATGACGTGAATAGTTTCCATGATATCTCGGGTTCTTTTGTTGTAGATTCGGTAACCTTTCCTATTAGATGCGTATCCCACAAAAACTCCAATGTCCGCCTTAGCTCTTAATTTACCTAAATCTTGACCATCATTCGTTGGATAGCACAAAGCACCAAACACACGAAGAAAAGAGAGATCAGGTTTTCGATTGTGGACAAGTTCGTATGGATTTTTTCCATGAGAGGTGTGGATGAGAGAACGATTTTGGGTGTAGCAGGCAGTGGCAATGGCTTCAGCCCGGAGAAACATTGGAACCTTTGAGTAAATTAGCATAGTTCTAGCGGCTTCTACAAGAGTTCGATTTCGTCTTTCAACTACACCGTTCTGTTGAGGAGTGCAAGGAATACTTCTTTGATGGCTGATCCCAATGCTTTCATAGAACTGACTAAGTTCTTTGTTGACAAACTCAGTTCCATTATCTGTGCGAATGATTCTGACTGTTTTATTAAGCCGGACCTGCAACTGTTTAACAATTTTTATGATGATGTTGCGAGTTTCATCCTTTGTCCTCAAAAACTTAACCCAAGTAAACCGTGAGTAGTCATCAACAACTACTAACACATATTTCTTCCCGTTAATCGTTTGTACTCTCATTGGTCCGCACAAATCCATATGAATGGTGTGAAGAACTTCCATAACAGAGTTAGCAGGTTTGGGTTTGTAGGCATATTTCTTGCTTTTTCCCAATTGGGATGCTGAACAAAGATGATCTTTCTCATATTTCAATCTGGGTAGGCCTCTTACTAGGTCCTTTCTAGAAAGATTATTAATGGTGCCGAAGTTCAAGTGATTGAGAAGACGATGCCATAACCATGACTTTGTTTTAGAGGCCTTTGACAGCAAGCATATTGGAGAAGACTTCATCATATCTTTGATAGAGATGGTGTATAAGTTTGTTCCACGTGTTCCTCTTAAGAGTTCCACACCATCAAGCTCTCTAACGAAGTGATAAGTGTTGATCCCAGTTGAGCAAACGATCTAATATAGAAACTGACTTGTAACAAAAGCTTATCAAGTATTACGCGGAATTTAATACTTAATCTTAAGAAGAAGAACATTAAACATTCAACACCTCAATATTATTTATTAATACGAATACTCTTACAGTATTAGGGTTTTGCAACCTTGAAGTGTATCGACCTTAGATATAAAACATACGTATATCTTACCTAACCTAGAACCTCCTTTTATAGGCTAAGGAGTCCTATACATTATACAATACGTAACCTACAAGATAAATATCTTTTCCATATTTATCTAATACAATAAACTAACCGACTATACAAGACTAGCAGTGGTTACAATATATTATCCGTGGTTACACAATACTACTAGCCGCGGTTGTCTTCATCCGTGGTTACACTCTTCTGTCCGTGGTTATATCCAACCTGTCCGTGGTTCCAGTACTTAGAGTAATTCTTGATCCAAGGAACCTAAAACCAAACAATCCTCCCCTAAACTTGATACATTCCAACAGAATTCTCAAGTTTTCTTTAAGCTCAAAACATCTGAATTGGAGGATGTAGCCAAACACTTACAAGCCTTAAGAATGTTCTCATACTTCAGCAACAATTTGTAAGCTTGACCTTCATAGGGTACTAACATCTTGATACAACCAGGCTTCAACATCTGAGCAATAATTCCTGGATGCTTATTCAGTTGAGGATAATCACCTTCTACAAGCATATGAATAACCTTTCTAGAAACAGTTAAAACATGAACTCCACAAGTTTGATATAAAAACCATCTAGTAACTTGACCATTATAGAGTCCTTGCCATTCAGGTTCATCATGAGTAGGTTCAAACAGAATCTTCAAATAATAATAAACCAGCCTCTCATGATAATCATTTGGATGTACTTCACCAAACTTGTTCTTGTAAAGTATCCAAAAATTCATCAAATCATCTCTATCAAAATACTGAAGCATTTGTGAAAATTTATTATACTCAGAAACTTCATTGTTAAGTCTTTGAATTTTCCAAACTCCTTCACTTCCAATTATAAGCTTAAATTCATAAGAAATAATTTAATTTTCATCATCAACAGCTTTCAATCTTTTAGAATCAGATGTCTCCTGAACCTCAGATTTTTTCTTTCTTTTACTTTGAATCCATTCATCATCCTTTTTAATCCACTCTTCATCCTTTTTAGAATTCATTGGACAGAAATCATCATGATTAATTCTCATACATCTCTCATAAATCTCAAAAATTCTTTCAAATGAACACCTACTGAGATTATCAGAAACATATATGCCTGAATTCTTAATAATCTTCATCAATACATTCCTCATCTGAGCAATAGTAGGAGGTTTCTTTCTTACAACTTGCTTCTTTTCTTTACTGACCTTCCTTGCCAATATACCCAAAAGTCTAGCTTTTTCCTCATCATCAAACAAAGCCCATTCTTGTGCATTATACTCATCACTTATTAATTCAGAGGCTTCAAGATAGTTTTGTGATGCATACCATGTAGCTAACCATCCTCACTAGCTTCCTCCTCTTCTTTCTTTCTTTTTTCCAAAGCTGCTTGTTCTTCAGCCAACAAGTTTCTTCCATACTCTTCATCATAAGCTTCTTGTTCTGCTTTATTTTTAAACTTCAGCACTACCTCTTTACCTTTCCCAACATCAGATTGAACCACTTTCTTCTTCAAAGGTTCACCAATAACCAAACTTTTAACTCTGGGTTTGGTTGCAGTAGACTGAACAGATAAAACAAGTGCAATGATAGGTGTAGAAATAGATGATGTTTTGCTCAGATTAATCAATGTACTTGCAGCTTCTTTCTCTACTTCTTTAGGCTTAGGTGGTAATATAGAGAGAGTTGTGACAACAATGGAAGTGGTTATGATAGCAGTGGGTATGACAGTAGTAGGAACAATAGCCAAGTCTGAAACTGCATCAGTGGTTACAAGAGTAATAACCATGGTTTCAGATATACTATCAGTTGTTGTGTTCTGCACTACTTCAACATTCTTCAATTTTTCAAGAACAACCTCATTCCCATCTTTATCATAAACCAAAAAATCTTGATCTCCACTATCAACATCTTCATCTATAGGTATATCAACAGATATATTACCAGGCTCCCCTGAATTTATGCCTTTACTCCTCCCCTGTTTGGATACATCTTCCACATCCAGAGCCGGAGAGACGTCCACCTTCTTTTTCTTTCGACGCAGAGCTTTCAAAACAGCAACCCCAGGTCTCCTTACCTTTTCCAAAACCAACACTCTATGCTTCAATCTGCTAATATCCTTTCCTTGAAACACAGTTAACTCCTGAAGACCTGAAATTTTATCCTCCATTTTAGCACACTTAACCGTCAATTCATTTAAACGTTCAAGAATATCCTCCCCACTTCGACCTGTGTGAACTGGTCCGAGAGGTGGTTCATTGGAAACGTCATCATGTACAAATGCATTAACCGTCAATTCAATTTCAGGTTCCAATCTATCCTCATCACTTCGAGCTGTGTTAACTACTCCGAGAGGTGAATCCTTGGCTATAGAAGACATAGCACCAGACCTAGCCTGATCATCTATGCACCCTGTAACAGCTAGTTGGCTAGGGATTCCTCCACCTGTGTTAAGTTCCAAAGAACTATCCACATTAGGAGTTGCCAATGGTTGGGTCTTATTGATGTTTATACTATCCTGACCAGCATCAAAGCATGAATCAGTAGTGGAAGCCCTTCCAATCATGTCACCTCCACTCCATGTGACAACCTCATTAACAACACCACTAACACTAGCCTGAGGAAGCTTAGTGCCCTGTGTTCTCCTAGTCCATGATGCAAGACCTTCATCAAACTCAGAATCAGTAGGCAAAGTAATCATGTGAGGAAATAAAGGAACATCTCTAATTATAACATTCTGTGGCTGATTCTTCATATGTGCAAAAACCTTAGGAAGCATATGATGTACTTCATACTCTCTAGTATGTTCAACAGGTTCCTCTATTTGATGTTCCACAATCAGTTGAACAAATCTAGGATACAAATAGTATTTACCCTTCTTCCTAATGTTTTGTACTAACCCCTCATATATCATCTAGACCAGTTAAACTTCCTTCCATCAGAAAAACAAATAATAGCAGTAGCAATTTTTGAAGGAAAGTCATTAAAGCCTGTGGTCTTGTTACTCAGACACATCAACAAAGTGTGAATCAAAAACTTCCATTGTTGTGAAAACAAACTCTTAAAAAATTGTACCTTTTCACCTCTGTGTGTATATCCTAATCTCTCTAAACCAGCAACAATCTCAACATCTGAAAGATTATCAACACCATCAGCATCATCAAGCTTTAAAACTTCTCTAATGATCTCCTCAGTAACAGAAATAGCATTCTCATCCACAACAGTACTAAACACCTCCAAACCATTAACCTTTTCAAGTGTAGCATTCCTCCAGAACTGATGTATGTAGGCTTTAAGAATGGTAGGTTCAACTGTTAAAGCATAGTGAATGGGACTGTGAACTAGAAAATCAATCATTTGATGAAACCCTTCAGATCGAGCATCCTTAGTGAGTACTGCAACTAGGTTATGTGAAGTGGAATACTTTTCAGCCATTGTGATTAATGATGGATATGAAGTGGGTTTTGTGAATAAATCAAAGAAAGTGATTAGGGTTAAGGTTGAGCGCCAATTGGAAGTGGTTTGAGAATCAAATAAATGATCCGTCCGTGATTTTGGGGAGAGATATATACTTTAGCCAAAGTGTCGAAACAGCCCCTGTAGTATCCAAAACAAAGTACCATACTATCCGCGGTTCCATAACTGCTATCCGCGGTTGTAATATACCATCAGTGGATACAGATGTTCACTCCTCCAAATATCCAAGAGATAGAGCAAGTAAGTCTGTGTTAAAATAAGAAAGATCTCACAAAAATATGAAGGATTACACAATTTTTTTTATAACAACTAACATAAGCAGCTAACACACCAGCTCCTATGTATACAAAGCCTTCATACCTGCAAGTCAAAAACACAAAACCAACACAGAAAAGTAGGTAATTGTTGTCAGTGGTTAGTTGATGCCAGAAGTGGTTCCAAAAGAACTATCCGTGGATTGAACAGGTAAGTCAATATGGTTAACTTCTAAACTAATTCAATCCAAAGCCCAAGAAACTCATTAAATCTCCAACCACATTTAACCTGCCCCATATTTACTTCCATAGCCCTTATTTTTGCTTATAAAAAGATCCCTTAATCACATATAACGCACATACCAATCAAAAACAAAACCCTAATTTCTCCAAAAATCCCAATAATGAGTAGCTCCAACCCAATCAATCTTTCATCAGATGACAATACCTCCTCCAACAGCAGTCTAGAGAGATGGAAAAAGAACTATTTGGCAAGAAATCCAAGTAAAGGAGAGAATAGCTCTTCTTTAAGTTCGTATGTATCACCCTATGAAGATACAGATGAAGAAACTTCTTCCATGGCAGTCAGTGCACCCCCACAAGAATCCAATCCATGGCGATTTGACATACCTCCACAAGAACCACAACCATTAAAATCCCCATTCCTTCCATCATCAGAAGATGATAGTGTGGTGAATCCAAGTGATGCTTCTGAAGACTCTGATGACTCTTCTATGAAGAGGACTTCAAACCCCAAACCTTCATCATCCAACCCCCAACCAAGACCACGAGAAAGAAACCCACCGCACCCTAAGGACAGAGAAGTGGTTCTTGGTCTTTGTGCACCAAGTCGTGGTGCTTCTTCACACATCGTAACAGGGAAGGGAAAAAGGAAGAGGGAGTAAGTTGTTGTATGGTGGAATGAGTAGATGGAGCACAAGAAGAATATCATATCATCCATCTATCTGCCACAATCAGCTTCAGCTTCTTCGTTTGCATCAATCCATCCTTCCCATTTTGATCCTTAGCTGCTTCATCGTGGTGATCACAAATGCATATCCAGCATTTGAACGATATAAGCAAGGATAGTAGTAGTAGAAATATTAGTAGAAAATCATGTATAGAAGTAGTCTTTAATTAGCACTTGAAGTTTCATTGTAAGCTGTAAGCTGTAAACTATTTTGTTGAATGAACAATTTAACTTCAGTACTTCTTGAATCTCTATAATGACTTGTCGTTTATCTACACAATGGTTAGTGGAAACACAGAACAACTAGCAGTGGTTTGAACAACACTATCAGTGGTTAGAAACAACACTATCAGTGGTTAGAAACAAAGATAGCAATACTAAGATTACATAATAACAGTCCAATACTTATACATACTGATACAAAACAATTTGAGAGTTTAGAGATTAATCATTCCAATACTAACAACAAGATACTGAAACCTTCCCACATCAAAAGCTTTGGTGAGAAGATCAGCAACATTGAAATCAGTATGGATTTTTACCATTTGAATCAACCTTTTCTCATTACAATCTCTAATAAAATGATGTCTTATCTCAATATGTTTAGTTCTAGAAAGTAAAACAGGATTTTTGATAATGCAAATTGTACTGTTATTATCAATGTAAATCTTAGTATGCAAAAAATTGTACCTAAAATCCAGCAATTGATTCTGAATCCAAAGAACTTAACCACAACAACTAGCAGCAGCCACATATTCAGCTTCAGTTGTAGAATTAGCCACAATAGTTTGCTTTTTACACTGCTAAGAAATTAATCTGCTTCCCAAGAACTGACATCCTCCAGTAGTAGACTTCCTATCTAAACTAGCTCCAGCATAGTCACTATCAGTGTAGGCCACCAGGTTAAAAGGGGAATCCTTAGAGTACCAAAGGCCCAACTCAGGATGACCTTTCAAATATCTAAAGATTCTCTTTACAGCATTCATGTGTGAAGTATTTGGTGTGACTTGAAATCTTGCACACACACATACTGAGAACATAATATCTGGCCTAGATGCAGTAAGATACATCAAAGATCCAATCATGGATCTGTACAACTTCAAATCAACTTTGGGACTTCCATCATCTGGTAGCATAGGTTTCTGAGTCTCCATAGGTGTACTTGCACTCTTTACATCTTGAAACCCAAACTTCTTCAAAACATCTGCTACATACTTGTCTTGACTAATGAAAATACCATCAGTCCTTTGTTGAACCTGTAGCCCCAAAAATAAAGTGAGTTCTCCCATAGAACTCATCTGAAACTTATCATGCATAAGTTTCTCAAAATCTCTGCATAGCTCCTTGTTAGTAGAGCCAAAGATGATATCATCTACATAAACCTGAACCAGTAAAATATCATCTTTGTGCTTTCTAATGAACAAAGTTTTATCAATCAGTCCTCTTTTAAACCCATTGTCCATCAAATAAGTAGACAGGCATTCATACCATGCCCTAGGAGCCTGATGCAATCCATACATAGCCTTCCTCACCCTGTAAACCTTGTCAGGATGATCAGGATCTTCAAAACCAGGAGGTTGACAAACATAAACCTCCTCATCAATAGTGCCATATAAAAATGCACTTTTAACATCCATCTGATACACAACAAAATTCTTGAATGAAGCATAAGCCAAAAACAATCTAATAGCCTCTATCCGTGCAACTGGTGCAAATACTTCATCATAATCCAAACCTTCAGTTTGTGTGTATCCTTGAGCAACCAATCTTGACTTGTTCCTCACAACAATACCTTTTTCATCCCTCTTGTTTCTGAACACCCATTTAGTCCCAATAGCCCTCTTCCCATTTGGAAGATCAACCAATGTCCAAACCTCTTGAAGTTTGAACTGAAGAAGCTCCTCTTGCATTGATTCTACCCAGCCTTCTTCTGATAAAGCTTCTTCCACTCGCTTGGGCTCCTTTTGAGACAGAAAACAAGCAAACATGCAATTTTGCAGATCTTTATGACTGTTTCTTTTGTGAAGTGATCTTGCAAAGAACCCATGTTCAGGAAAGGGTTCAGTGTTCTTAACCCTGCTTCTTGTTTGAACTGGAGTATTCAAGTTTCCAAGTATTTGTTCCTTGGGATGAATCTTGTGAATCCTTGTAGTGGTGATTGGACTTTCATGAATGACAGTTTCCAAGTTTGACAAATCAGCATTGAAGAAATCATCCATGGCTTCATCATCAGTAGGAGTATCAATTTCAATCAAACCAGGCATATTAGGATCATGTGGATACTCCTCATCACCAAATAGTGGCTTTGGATGTGGTCCAAAGAAAGTACTATCACCAGTACTTGTAGCCGGGATTTCACTTGAACTATCAGTAGTAGAAGATGGCTTGTCAGCGGTTACAGTTGGCCTATCAGTGCTTTCAGTAGGCTTAGCAGTGCTTGCAGACTGCTTTTTCTTCTTTTCAATTTCTTCTACCGACACAGAGTTATCTTTCAACAACTCATCCTTATCTTGATGATGATCAACGTTGCCTCCATCTTTCAGTACTTCATCATCAGTGGGACTTTTCTTATCAATGATGGAAGGAACAGAACCAGCTTTCCACTTTTCAACCAAATAGAACTCCTTTGGAGAATCAGCTTCTTTTGAAGATGTATCTGCCTCAGAATCCTTTTGTGTACCTGCATCAGAATTAGTGGAAGTTCCTGCAATGATAGGCTCATAATTCATAGATTTGGTTAGCATATCAATGTTAAACAGCCAGTCTGGTCCTTTGGTCTCAACACTAGGAGTCTTTTCACTGAATTGAACATGTAAGTTCTCTTCAACAATTCTAGTCCTCCTATTGTATACTCTAAAGGCTTTGCTATTAGTGGAATAGCCTAAAAAGTATCCATCATCTGCTTTTTCTTGAAACTTGCCTAGGTAGTCTATGGTATTCAAAATGGTAACAGGACACCCAAAAGGTTTTAGGAATGCAATCATTGGCTTCCTATCATGTAACAGCTCATAGGGGGTCTTGTTATGAGGCTTCACTACCTTACTTCTGTTTTGCACATAACATGCAATTCCTACAGCTTCAGCCCAAAAGGTAGTTGGTAACTTAGACTCTGACAACATGGTCCTAGCAGCCTCAATTAGTGTTCTATTTTTCCTTTCAGCTACACCATTCTGTTGTTGTGTTCTAGAAACACTAAACTGTCTTTCAATACCTTTAGCTACACAGAACTGATTCATCACATCATTCTTAAACTCAGTTCCATTATCACATCTGATTACTTTGACCTTATGATTTACTAGATTTATGAGAGAAGTATACCCAAGAAAATCTACTATAATCATCAGTGATAACTAGGCAATTACTGCTTATGATTCAAGCTTCTAACAAAGGTAGGTCCAAATAAGTCCATATGAAGCATAAACAGTGGTTGTGTTATGGTGTTTACAGTTTTGGTCTTACAAGAGGCTCTAGGTTGTTTTCCTTTTTGACAGGCCACACACAGTTCCTTACACTCAAAAACCTTTGAAGGTAACCCTCTCACTAAGTTTCCTTTTACCAGTTTATTGATTGTTTTGTAATTGAGATGACCTAGCCTTCTATGCCACAATTTTGACTCATCAACAGATGCTTTAGCAAACAAACATAAGGACCTATTAGGAAGGACATCTTTAAGATCAAAACAATATATATTTTCCTTCGTAGGTACCCTAAGTTGTATAAACTTCTCATCAGGCATCTTAAACTCAGGAGACAACACCACACACTCAGTTTCCCCAAAAAGTACCCAGTTTTTCTTATCACACATTTGAGAAACACTGAATAAATTGTACTTAAGTCCCTGTACCAAATAGGCTTTTTCAAAATCTAAATTCCCTGTTTTGATTGTGCCTCTGCCAAGTATCTTTCCTCCCTTTGGATCATTGCCAAATGCCACATATCCTCCATCAAAAGCTTCAAAATCTTCCAGATTGCTTCCATTCCAAGTCATGTGCCCAGAGCAACCACTATCAAAAACTCCTTTATCTTTTAGCTCAGTTTGAAGATTGCCCTGCACATAAAATTACACAAGTTAAATTACTTGAATAAAGATTAACAGACTTCTTCTTGGTTTACAGTTTCTAGATCACAAGCTCTGATACCACTTGTTGATCCCAGTTGAGCAAATGATCTAATATAGAAACTGACTTGTAACAAAAGCTTATCAAGTATTACGCGGAATTTAATACTTAATCTTAAGAAGAAGAACAGTAAACATTCAACACCTCAATATTATTTATTAATACGAATACTCTTACAGTATTAGGGTTTTGCAACCTTGAAGTGTATCGACCTTAGATATAAAACATACGTATATCTAACCTAACCTAGAACCTCCTTTTATAGGCTAAGGAGTCCTATACATTATACAATACGTAACCTACAAGATAAATATCTTTTCCATATTTATCTAATACAATAAACTAACCGACTATACAAGACTAGCAGTGGTTACAATATATTATCTGTGGTTACACAATACTACTAGCCGCGGTTGTCTTCATCCGTGGTTACACTCTTCTGTCCGTGGTTATATCCAACCTGTCCATAGTTCCAGTACTTAGAGTAATTCTTGATCCAAGGAACCTAAAACCCAACAATAAGGTTTTAAAATGTACCTTTTTGAGGGGTCGTTTAAGCCCTTATTTGATCACTTTTGTATCCGTTATTACTTAATATCGTTCCTTTTCACTTTTTAGGTATCTTGAAGGCAAAATGTTGGAATGACACTTATTCGGACGAAAAGGCGCGAATATACGAAGAAAATGGCCAAAGTCAAGAATCGAGACACTCAGGCTGCTGGAACTGAAGTGGACGGCGTCATGTGTTACCTGCGACGCCGTCGCATCACTTTTGTGACCGCTCAGTAGCCAAATTGCTTATTTACAAGTGACGGTGTCAGGCTTTAAAAGAGTAGGTCGTCGCAACTCAGACGACCTAGATTTGATCCAGACGGCGTCAGAGACTGAAGGGGACGGCGTCACAAGCATAAGGTGACGCCGTCGCAATACTAACGTGGCCAAGACGAAACCATAATAACGGCGACCCGACGGCGTCACAAATCAAAGGGTGACGCCGTCGCATATGTAATCTTATATATAGAATCCGAATTTTTTAGTTTTCAGTGTGTAGTCTTTTGGAATAAAAACCTAAACCGAACCAAGGCTGTCTTGTACATTATTTTAGGGTTCTAAACCCTATCTTACATCAAGATAAGTGTTTTACTTCATTAATTTAATTATGTCTTCAATTACTTGTGTGTATGCTTGCATGTTCTCCATGTCTGGCTAATTTACTTGTGTGTTTGCTTAAGGAATATGAAACTTAATTATTAAATATTGATTGGTTGTCTCTTATCTTAATTTCTAATGATCTAGTAATGCGATAGGTCATCCGTTGTGTTGTTAATGCTTGATTAATCTTTGTGAACCTTAGTTTATAACACCTAGAGTATTTGTAGGCTAAACCATCCGAAGAGTACCTTAGAGTTAAAGTTTATAAATCCTAGAGACTTTGTAGGCGATAACCTTTGGTAGTTTCAAAGAGTTAGGGATAAACGCATACCCTACGACCTTAGACACATAACGCGATTAAGAATAAGGACGTGACAATTCAACCATCAATAGGAGATAATTAAGGAGTAATAAAACCTAAGTAAACACATCTTTAAACCATCATACGAGCACACAATAATTAGACATAGACTACCCTCACCTTAGTTAATTAGATAATTAGACAAGTAGAGTAATCGGTAGAAATACCAACACCCAAATCCAAACCCCGAGATTCGTACCTTTCCATTTCCTAAAAACCTAAAAAGATAAAAAAAATAATCTTCCTCAACCCCAACCTTAGCGTAGTAACTTCTCACTAGCATTCCTATTCCCCTAGAGAACGATATCAATTCCTGTGGCTTACCCTAATACTACACTACAACGATTAGGTTCACTGCCTAGGGTGTTGAAAAACTTGCTCGACGAAAAGGAAGTTCCTTTGACCCCGAACGACGCGTTGCGTAAGCGTATCACGAAGCAAGTATGTTTTCTAAAGGCCACTTCTAGGTCAGAATCACAGAATTGACCGACAGAAAATAAGTTATGACCAAGACATTCAACGTAATATACCCGGGAAATTACACTGTCTCCAACCACATAATCTCTATAACCTATAATTGCTCCAAAGTGGTCGTTTCCAAATTTAACAGTCCCAACAAATTTACTTACGAAGTTCATGAGCCGCGAGCGATTTCCAGTCATATGCTTTGAGCAGCCTGAGTCCAAATACCAAAGGACGATTTGTACGACCTGCATTTGAACACAGACAAGAATGGATAACTGGATAATTTGGAACCCCATGAGCCAATGGGTTCCGTTTGGTTAGTACAAAGTATTGGAGCACCCACATCAGAAATAGAAGATATGACCTCATTAGTATTGGATGCAACACTAGTAGTGGCAGTGGACCTATTTGTAGTGTGAGTACTTCTTAAAGGTATGATTCTACCAGTAGGCTTCCATTTCTTAGAAGGCATAGATCTAGACATCTTAGGACAAGATTCATTCAATTTGAATTTTCGGCCCGTAGGTTTCTATTGATAACCCACATTGCTAAATTTTCTTCCCGTAGGCTTCCAACAATTGCTAACCTTTTTCCTTTTAGGCTTCTAGATCTCCTTAACCTGTCTAGCATTTTTTATAATATTGACTGGAGTGTTACCAACATTTATCACCTCATTCACAACACATTCATGATTAAGACCAGAAATCAAACATTCCTTACATGTTTTGCAAAAGGCAGCAGAATTCGAATTAATTACGGTACGCTTATAGCTAATACTAGAATCTACACGATTCGTTTTATTCAATTCAAACTTATTCTTCCTAGGTTGTTCTTCTACTTTCTTCTCTTCAACACTTTTGGCTGGCAAGATCCTATTTCGCATTGTATTTCCTGAAGGGTTTGACCTGCTAACCTTAGTGTTGCTGATTACTCCTGTAGAAGGAACAATAGGAAAATTAGTTGGTGATACTACTCTTTGCATTAGTGGTCTAGAAGTGTTGGGATCTGAAGTTATGTGAGGCACATTAAGAGTCACATTCTTATCCTTATGCATAGAACTGGATGCAACTATTCTATCTCGCCTATTACTCGCTTTCGGACTTGTGACAATTACGTACTCTAAGAGTTCCTGAGATCTTTTGGCATCTATGCAGGCATAGGCTATGGTACTATCAAATGGTTTTTCTATTCTTTCATCTTCAACCATCTCACGGAGACCCTTCAAACTATCCTTAAGGTATGAGAGATATGCTTTATGTGCAAGTTCATTATTCCTAATGGGCGGGGGGAATATATAACATATCAATAGAATACTTATCGCAAGAAGAAACCTTAGGAACAGAATATTTGCAATTGGGGATTGGCAACTTTCCTTTCACCTCACGCTTCAGATTCTCAATATCGTTAAGTAAAGAAGTTATCTTTTCAATTTGTTTATCATGATTAACTTTTAATGTATCACATAACTCTTTGTTTTGATCATTAACCTTTGAAATTTTAGCTTTAAAACAATCATTCTCCTTTTGCAAGTTATCAATAATGTTTTGAAGTTGGAAATTCTGAGAATCTAAAGGTGGAGGCATATGGGAACCAGTCACATCCTTCTTTTCACCTTTCAGTTGTGAAATTTGGGCTTTCAATCTTTTGATCATGTTATAATGAGCTCGAATTTGTTCATCACGTTTGCTAATTTCAAAAACTGCATCAAACTCAGGAGCATCAGAGGATGTCTTGATATTTGAGGTTTTAACATTTTCTTTGAGATGTTGATATTTTAATTGCAAAGCAAGATGTTCAATTTCTAATTTAGAAAAATGTTTGACCAGGTTATCATGATCATCCTGTTCTATTTTCTCATGCAATTTTAAATTTGTTGCTTCAAGCTCAATGACACGATCGTGGGAAACTTTCAAAGCAACAGATAATTCATGAAATTGAGATGCAGTAATAGAAGAATTCATAGCAATGTAAAACACATCTTGAGCAACACATTGAGAAATCAAGTTCTCATTTAAGATATGCAGATTATTCCTTTCAATTTCATTATATTTAAGTTCCCGTTCATAATTATTGACCTCAACAATCATTGTATCAAATTCCTTTTCCATTTCTTTAATCTCTGTGTCTATCCCCTTTTTAAGACTCTCAAATTGACCTTTTAATTGTTTAAAGAAAGGCATGACTTCAGTTAAATAGCATTCTTTAGTTTGCTCAAAACCTCTTTCCCCTTCAGTTATCCCAGTAGGTGTGATTCTCTTTTTACACGTTTTCTCAAAATCAACAAATAGTTGGTAAACTACATAAAGGCTGATTAAGGTCTTGCTCTTAGTGGGAAGTGTTCTAGGCACTAAATGCATTGGTGTATTTGGAGGATACACAGTTGCTTGGGACAATTTCCGACAGGGGGGGGGGGTTCTTTTCAACAAGGTTATCTGCTTTTTGTTTATCCATATCCTTTTTCCAGAACACTTGTTCAGGCGTTATTAGGGTTTGAGGCTTAAACTTGTTCAAGGAAATCCAATTTTCCTTAGTGTAATCATGAGACTTAAAAGTGATGTTATATTTAATGCACCAGGGATCTTTAAGCTTCTCATTCAATTTTTCCTTAGTGGCATCTTCTAAATTTCTATCTTCCTCAGTGCACTCAATGCATGAAGGTTTTTGTCTAGGCTTGAGGATCTCATCACCATCATAGATAACCTTTTGAGCAGCTCTTGCTATTTTACCATACTCAGGATTGGGTTCCTCTACAATGGGGATACTATGCTTATCGCTTAGGACTCTATGCTTAGTGACCATGTGAGCAGTCTGAAGGGTGTTTCCTTGTACGTACAACTTGTTTTCAAGTTTGTTTTTCAAAGTTTTTAGGTTTGAAAATTCAGTTAAAAGTTTTGATTCCTTAGCATTGAATTCCTGCTTAAGCACTTTCACATTTTCTTGAAGTTCCTGTTTTTGCTTAGCAGTCTTGTTAAGCTTTTCTTGTAAGGAATTTAACTCTTGTTTTAATATTTCTTCCCTAAAATTGCTTTTTCTGATAAGTGTACGCATTTGGATATCCATTTCCTGCTCACGAGAGGTCAGTTCAAACTTAGCACGCTGTTCATATATGGCAACTTGATCCTTATAAGTATTGAGTTCAGTGGTCAAGGAATCATCAGGCACAAATGCAGTGTATTCATCAGCCATGCATTCATTGTTAATTGCAGAGGATTCATCACTTGGTACAATAAGACTATCATCTTGCTTCAGATATTGTTCATATGGGACAACATTGCTATTTCCCATATTTTCCATATCTGATTCAATGACTTCAGTAGATTGTACTTCATAGTGAATCTTTTGCTTATCAACCACATCATATAGTTTCAATACCTCTGATATGATGTATTCCTTGGAAGGACTGGCTTGTTGAGGTGAAGAGACAATTGGAGAGATATTAGCCATGAAGATGGTCTGTGCACATGGTTCATCATCAATGTCCGAGTCAAATGCATCACAGTCTGCAACTTGAAAGGCGTTGGGATTGTTCTGAGCAGCACCATGCACAGGTTGTTCATCCACATCAGCATCGTATGTCTTAGCATTCCCATCAGACAAGAACAACAACTCTTCTTCATTTAACATTTCTCCATTATCTTGTGCTTGAACCAACAACATCTTGTCCCTAAAGTATTCTGCATTTTGAGGACGTTTTGGTTGAGTGCAGTTCCTAGCAATGTGCCCTTCTCCACTATAGTTGTAGCACTTGATTGGTTTTACTTGACCCAGCGCCATATTCCTTCCATGATTCTGATTTCCCACATATCCACCACCAACACCAGCATTCCCATAACCAGCACCTACATTCCCTTGTTCATTGTGTGGAAGGTAAGCATTCTGTCTTCCCTGCACATTTTGCACCACAATCTTTCCGTCTTTCACAGTAGCATGATTTTGAAGATTTGATGCAGTTCTGAGATAATTGTTAGTGTGTGGGGTGAGATTCAAGTTTTGCTTGACCATAAGAGCCACTTGATTGATAAAGTGTTCCATGACTGCGTCAGAATCAGGTGGCTTATACCCTGGATCAGGAATGAGTTTGTGGTTACCATTTCCAGTAGGTATCACTTGTGATGCTTTGGTAGTGATCCCTACATTAGTGTATAATGCAGTAGAATCATTTGAAGAGCTTGCTTCTCCAGCATTGGTCTTGAACTTTTCCATGATCATTCGCTCAAATGCTGCATGTTTCTCATTTTGAAGCAAATAAGCATACAGTTGCTCATAATTGGTGTTCTTCAATCCTTTGTTGAGTTTGACTGCTGTGACAAATTTGTTCCATTCGGGAGTTATGTTGTTCACAAACTTTGAATTTATCTGAATATTCGGCATTGTCATTTTGATATTCCTCATATCATTCACCAGCTTGTGAAATCTGACATGATATTCAGTCACACTTTCCCCTAGTATCATTTCAAAGTTCTCAAAGTCATCATATAGCTGAGACTCCCTATCTTCTTGAGTCAGTTCAGAACAAGATAGAAGCATCTTAACGTTATCCCAAACTGCCTTTGCTTCAGTGTTGTGATTGATCAGCTTGTAGATGTCTTTTGGTAGAGCTTGGAGAACAACGTTTGAAGCTCTGATGTCTGCATCGTATCTCTTCTTCTCCTTATCAGAAAGCTCATCATATGTCTTTGGTCTATCCTGTCCTAATGTCACAGAACCATCAGCAGCAGTTTCCAGAATGTCTCTGGTAGTCTCAATTTGATATGGTCCTTCATCAATTGACTTAAGGATGTTAACCCCATTTTCCTTTCCTAAGCAGTACAGTCTGATTCTTTGTGACCAAGACTCATAGTCGGTTCTATCAAGCATAGGAGGACGAGTATCAGAACCTGCAGCTTGCACATCATCAGCAACGGAAGACATGTTTAAATTCTACGGGATTTTACAAATCTTTGATTTAACCAGGAAATAAGTTCTTTCACGGGATTTTACAAAATCAAGAGAGAAACCGTAAAACTTATACACTTAGGCGTAAAACACAGGCTTACGCGTAGACAACAGCTTAGGCGTAGACACTAGCTTATGCGTAGTCAGCAGCTTACGCGTAGGCAGAGTTTAAGCGTAGTCAGTAGCTTACGCGTAGACTAAGGGTTATGCGTAGACAAACGCTTACGCGTAGACTTTTAGAAAAAAAACTTAAGTTTAAGCGTAAACCAAAGGCTTAGTAGTAAGAACCTTATACGTAAGATTTCCCTAGGCGTAAGAGAAGCTTATGCGTAAAAGAAGTCTTAGGCGTAAAGATTTTACTCGTAAGCTTTTATGCTTATGCGTAAAATTAGGGTTTTAACCAAAGATCCTTTACACTTATTCCAGTGTAAAAGATATCCAAAGTCGAACTATTTTTAGGCTTATCCAAGCAAGAAAACACTGAGTAAACCAACAGATTTGAAGATCACTTGAAGAACACCTTACACGTAAGATTAGGGTTTTCTTATGCGTAAGAAGTACAAAATATGCCAAACGTGATTTTTATGACCAAAACCGTTTAGAAAACTAGATTATAATGATGAAACAACTTTAAAAACACCAAAATAGCAACAAAGTATAAGACTTAATGATCCACACCACTGTTCACTCGCGTAGGATAGTACACTCGTATCCAAACACATTTAAAAATCAATAAAAACACGTAAAGTTTGAACCTTTTTGCAAGAAACTGAAATTTTAACACTCAATAAACCTTAACCCATAAGAATCTTGAGTTTTTAAGTGTAAAATTTAGTGCTTTAAGCTTATCAAAACTTGTATACGAAACCCACGCGTATACACAATGAAATGCGTATAAACCAAACCTTAACCCAATAATAACTATCAAACCAAGAACATGAGAGATGGATGATCAAACCATGGCTCTTGATACCATTTGTAGCATCTTGGTTTATCACAAACAGATCATAAGCACATATGTTAGGCGTAAGGCATAAGGTTTAGAGAGAGAAAGTGGGAGAGAATGGGAACCTTAGTGAGACTAAGAAAAATGAATTATGAAAGCTCCAACCCTTTACCTTGGAGGGCAAAGGGTATTTATAGGTACAAGCATAGCACACCTACTTTAGGCTGTGGATCAGGCATATAGTGGGTAAAGACCCGTCCGTCCTCCACGGTGTTACTAAGTAATCTACTTACTATCACTGAATGACTACGACTACGAGCTTTCTAACGAGTATATATACTTGAGGTGACCGACACTTTAAGTACTGGATTTACTAAATCCTAACAACGTGATAGTGGTTATGAGCATCCTAAGCTCATGGAACTACAAATATTTTGGGGCATGTTCAACATGATGCATATCGAGTTCGCAACTCTGATCTGGGAAGACATGATGTCTTACCTTAAAAAGCCAGGCACCAAGATCCCCTACATCAGATACATAAAGCTATTGATCCAAAGGATACTCAAGAATAATCTTGACATTCCCTTGAGACTTGATGACCCTAACCATCACTCCGCATTGTTTGAGCCTTCACTTAATGTTGTCAGATTCAAAGACTCAACAACAAAGAAACAAGGTGCTATATTGCTAGACTTCCTTCTCACTGCTGATTTCAAGAAACTTCAATCGTACACACGTTATCAAGAAGCAGTAGCGTCAGGAAAAGTTGGCTTCATTGATGAAAAGTCTTCCGCTATTTCAGTCAAGAAGACCAGGAGAGGCAGTGCGGGAAGTGCAGCAAGCACTGGGAGTACCCAAAAGTATCCAAAGAGGACCCATACTATCAAAAGGAAAGTTCCATCAAAGGTTGCTATTCCTAATCCTCAATCGACACCAAAATTAGAGGATGAGGACTCCGAGGATACTGACACGGATGAAGAGGTTCACTACTCAGAAACTGTTACAGACGATACGACAACAGTAGAAACACCTCCTAGTTCCAAAACTGACAAGGGTAAAACTCCAGTGGAAGAGCAGGAAGAGGAAGAAAGTTCAGAAGAAGAGCCAAAGGATGAAGACAAAGACTACAGAAAAACACTGAAGAATCTGAGGCTACAACATGTTGCTAAGGAATTTAATCGTGAACAAACAAGAGGCCCTGGTGATTCAAGTAGTGGTGGACTTATAATACCAATTCGTGATGCGGTTAATCGACCCGATAAGCGAACTGGTGCCACCGCCAAGGAATCCACCGAGCAACAGCAGCAAGAATATGAGGTTCCATTTACCTTTGAGGAAGAAGAAGAAGAAAAGGAAAAGGATGAGAGGATCACAGATAAAGATATTGAGGAAGCTGCTAAAGAAAAAGTTGAAGAGGAAGCACAAGCTAAAGAAGATGAAGAGGCCAGGGTTAAGGCTGAAGAAAATGATAAAGCTGAAAAAAAAGCTGATGATTATCTTCTAGATAGTCCTGAACATAACCAGGAACAAAATTCTGAGCCTCCAAATGACCCAGAGCCTTCTCATGACTCATATTCGTCTAACTCATCATCTCATTCTTCACCACCACCATCCAAAGACACCACCACCAAATCCGCATCCAGATCTGTAAAGAAACCGACCGATACTTGGGCATCACGTGCAAAGACTAAGATTGTCAAAGTTGTCAGACAAGTAAGGAAGAAAAACGTGGTCAACAAGAAATTTAATCAACTGGCCGACAGACTTAACTTACTTCAAGACGTGATGAACGAGTTTTCAGATGAAAGGGAACAGATTCAACAGTTTCTCAATAAAGATATCCAAGGGGAAATGGAAAAGACGATCAGAGAATATACTCACAAGTTTCTTCTAGAGTTTGTCCCTGGAGTGACAAGAGAGATTTTCACCAGACAACTTTATCCAAATCGCATGCAATTGGTCAAAAAAACAATGCAATCTACTCATGTAGCAATGCAAATCAATCCATTTGAGCCTGTGGTTGTCTCCGATGCAGAATTGATTTCCAAGCTTTTTTTACAAATGATTAAACGATCCGCAATGTTTACTTCTGACGAAGCTAAACTATTTGAAGCATTGCTGGAATATCAACTCAAAACTTCATGCAAAGCGGCAGCTGAAAGGGCTAAGCGTCCAAGAGACGATGATGATGTGGATAAAGATTCTGAGCCGAAACGTAAAAAGAAAAATGATGATTCATCATCTATACCTCCACCACCCCAAAGGACCTCCACCTCATGAAGATCTCCTCAACGTCCTCCTATAACAGACAAACCTCAGGACTCTGAGTCTCCACCACCAACGCAGAAAACTGGTGATCATTTTGAATACACTGGTGGTGACGATGAGGAGATTCCTGAGCCCCAACAACAACCTCCTTCTTCTACATCAGTTACCGGAAGGCCAAGAACCGAATCTGAAGGGTATGAATGGTTTTCAAAGCTTGTTAATGCAACCCCTCAGTTACCGGAAGGCCAAGAACCGGTAGTTGGTCGATCTTTGGAGCATGCCAAGTTAATTCAGTAAAAGTTTAAGGTGAAGAAGATGACGAAATCAGAGCTGAGACGCATCAAGAATGAAGCTTTTCAACTGCTAAAAGACAGCTCCGACAGTGCAATTGAATTCGAATATCATCTCGACAACATCGCACGAGCTATGTCCAACAACATTGATTGGCTCAACCCTGAATCCAATATTGACTTCACCAGACCTGACAAGGCTCCGTACTACACCGACTGGACAAAGCCTCTACCCACCATTGGCCGACCTAATCAACAGAAGATTCCCTACCATTGTTTCTTCAACAATGACCTGGAATTTCTTCTGCACAGTAGTGATGTCAGCACAAAATACGCTACCTCACTCACCTTCCCATTCCCGGCAGCAATCTACTCAAACAACATAGCCATCGAGGAAGAAGCAATACATATGTTTATTGGCAATGTGGAAAAGTATGACCTCGATGCACTGTATGGGATTCATCATTGGCCAGAACGAAGAAGAATCTACTACAGAAGCTGCCAGGTACTAAAATTGAAAAAGGAGGTGTTTAGTGACGAACGGATCATTACCATAATGCATGTTACCCTATCTTCTAAGTGGGACTACTCATTCCTCCAGAAAATAGTAGTCAAACGCCAAGACGAACATGAATATGACTTTTTTGAAGCGGATTTCTCGAGATTGTCACTCAATAACATTGAAGATATGTACCTTGCCAAGGTACAAGGACGAATGCAACATTTCACCACAAACATCCAGCTCCAATATATCAAGTCCTTGCTAATATTCATCAGAAGCATCGTTATCCAAGATCGTGTCGAAGATATTCAACTTACCGTGGAGTCATACCAGAAACGTGTTAATCTCACCAAACCAAAACTAGACCTTCCCGATATCAACCATCTTCCTCAGTACACCATCATTAAGAAACCACCATTTGGGGTAGTTTACCGCAGTGAACTTCACCGAAATTGCTTCATGACGTGCAAGGAGCTTCACAAATTTTGTGATCATACTTTGAAGAAGGTTCGGGATGGGATGGCTTATAGGTTAAATGAGATTCATCAAGGCATTGGGTCGAAGAAAAGGTGGAATTCTAGGGAAAGGAGGGATGCGAAGAAGATCATTACCAGGATTGATGAAAGGTTGTTTCGTCGGGATCAGATAAGGACTTTGGAGAGTTTCGTGGGTGGACTTCAAAGCATATCTCTAACAGGCTACCAACGTCCAGACAGAACTCCTGGTGTTATTAACGGACTTCCTGGTACTCCTTAGTTTGTTTCTTTCACTATTATTTGGATGTGTTGATCTATAATATTTGACTATGGTTTGTGCACACATAACAGTGTACAACCTGTACTTGTAATGAAAGGACCCTGTGGTACGCATCAGTGTCACAATCCTATAAAAGGAGCGAAAGCTTCTTACTTTTGAGTAAAACTTATCAAAACTTTCATTTTCAAAGTTTTGCTCAAAAGAACAAGTACTTCCCCTTATGTTTTCAAAACCTCAAAAGTTATTATTACTTATTGAGGGTGAGTATTTGATTAAAAATTTGTTCACAAATTGTTCTTCATGGAAATCTTCCCATAAAACTCGAAATGGACATATTCGATATCAAAATTTCATCAAAAATAACATTTATATGCCATTTTTGAGGGTGAGAAAAATTATGTGATAAGAAATATGTTGTGGATTGCTATTGAATCTTCGTGTTAAAAGACTTAACCAATGAATTAACGAGCTCTTAAATGTCAGTAACTCGAAAAGACTTGTCCGGGACGGGTAATAATTTCAAGCTAGTTCGCTAGTGATGTAAACGTGTCTCGCAAAGGACTTGTCCTAGTAGAATGTACCATTCGAGAAACAATTGGTAGACATGAACCTTGACGGGTCAAACCTCCTCACCAAGGAGTGTTTACAACTTCAAGCTGACCTAGTCAGTAATGTAACCGTGTCTCGCGGGGAATCGTCTATCTTGAGTTGATCAATTCAAAAGTGCGCGCTCTTCTCTCACCATGCAGATTTCTGTCAAAATACTTAAGCACCTGTTGAGGGGGAGTATTTCTGCTTAATATAAAACTCTTTCAGTGGTACAAAATGTTTTTACTCATTACCACTTTGAGAGATTTTCATTAAAATGGTTTTAAATGCAACATAGGTGAGTCATAGAGTTATAAGGTGACTAAGATTAGGAATAACCGTCCTATAATCCGCCAGAGCCGGAGGGATCTACCCAAGGACCTCACCAATAGTTAGAATCTAGAAGTCCTTAGGTATGATTATTAAAAAGGAGAAAATGAGAATCGGAGAAAGAAGGAGTTGAAGAATTAAAAAGAAATTTAAAGAAAAGGGTGAAAAGAAATATCCCTCCAAATTATTCAACTTAGGGCAGACACCGGGTTCAATTCATATGCTACTGGTTGTCACTAGATGACACCGGTATTGAAGAATAAAATCGTCATGGACCCAGTGACGCATGCACTAAACCTTCTTAGCCACTCAAGTTTCTCTCAACAGAAGCTTGTTTCATTCTCACAAGGAACCCTACATAAACTATCGGCTTTCTCTTAGATATTGCTGGTATTGAAGAAGGAGACCCTCTCCCTAGTCTCCGCTCAGGAAAACCAAAGCGCACTATTGAGTCTAGAGCCACGAGATTCATCAAAAGATCTCTTAGGAACACTCAACATTTCATCACTTGTCGTTCAACAATAAGGACGCAAGTGATACATTATCGAGTCCTACACAGATCTTAGCAATCTGTCGAGAACATTTATGAGGGGTTCACAACTGTGATCCTCAGTGATTGAATAGAAACTCCTGCCAGGGTCAACATCAAACAGCCCTGATAGCATGTCACTTCGGTAACTCCTTGTGGGTTACGCTTAGTGTTGTCTTAGACAGTCTACAGTCGTGAGGTGATGCTTCGGTATACCTCAGCGACTCACCTGAACCGTAGATGTACTTCGGTACATCGTGTTTGCCTTCTTGAGGGCATCCGGTTTCAGGAACAGCCTTTGCTAGAATTAGAGATGTGTCTTTACATTATGCTGTTGTCACTCTCGAAATTCGAACTTGTAAGTGATGGAAATCCCGACAAGGAGATTCCTTTCAAGAATCAATTGGTGTTCGTGACTCTACCGGAGATGCGGCTGCTGATGGATGCTCGCGGGAGGAAGAGATCATGCTGATTATCCACATGCTCATACCAATAACATCACAAAAGACGTTCTCTCAAAATCAAAGGCAACACAAAGTCATAATGATTCTTCATCTAATTAAAGAATCTACAAAGTTATAAAGACTCGAGAACTACTTCACATCTAGAATTCATTGTCAAAAGAGCATGTGAGCATGTTGGAGAAAGACGTGGAGACGTTGGAGCAACGAAGCTGACCTGTAGCTGACAACAACATACTATCACAACCACCACAAAGAACAAAGGATTAAAGAACAAAGAAATCAAAGACGTCAAAGCAGAATACTTCTAAAGAAACAAGTTTCCTACACTGGGGAGATTGTTGGAATAAAGGCACTTCTTCTCACAAGAAAGAAGAATGTCAGAAGACGTCAAAGCTACTATTACATTCGCACCAACAACTATTCAATATTACAGAAGACATCAATTTCTAACACTTAGGGGGAGATTGTTGGAATCACTCCTAAACTACTTCTCAAGTGTTAGTAATCTATGTGTAATAGTTAGCTTAATTAGGCTTTTAAGTTAGTATTAATGGCAAAGCTTATGTAGAAAGCCCATAAGCCTTGGCCCAAGCCCAATAACAAAAGGAAGGGAACTAGTGTGTTGCCCTAGTTCCTTCCCCTATAAATAATCTTGTAAACTCCCATTTGGGAGTTGGTTGTTCACTTTTATATTACACTTATGCTTATCATTTCTATTTCATATTAACGTGTGTGTGTAACGTGTCCATCTGATCTTTCTTATCTATATTTCTAACATATTGATGCTTGTGTTACAACATGGTACCTAACATGTTTTGTTGTGGCGTTTAGTAATCATTGAACGGATCTGAGTGTAGCATGCAGTTGACACAGCTTCAGCCCACAAGTAATATGGAAGTTTTGCATTTATCAACATCGTTCTTGCAGCTTCCACTAACGTACGGTTTCGTCTTTCAACCACTCCGTTTTGTTCTGGTGTCCATGAAATGGATGTTTGATGCTCAATTCCCACTTTCTCATAATATGCACGAAGAGTTTGATTCGCAAATTCAGTTCCTTTTTCTGTTCTGATTTGTCTGACTGTGTTCCGGAGCTGAACTTGACTTTTCGTGAGAAAGATGATGATCATCTGTGGAGCTTGATCTTTAGTTCGAAGAAAACAAACCCAAGTCCATCTTGAGTAGTCATCCACAATTACCAGAATGTAGCGTTTGCCATTAATCGTCTGCACGCGCATCAGGCCACACAAATCCATGTGAAGAAGATGAAGCACATGATGTGAGCTGTGTTCCACCTTTGAAGGAAAGTGAACACGAGTGCTTTTCCCTTGTTCATAAGCTGAGTATAGGTGATCTTTAGAATACCGAAATCTTGGGAGACCTTCAACAAGTTTATAACATGTAAGATTGGTTATGGTTTGAAAGTTTAAGTGTGAAAGTCGACGGTGCCATAGCCAAGATTTTGTAGATGTTGCCTTTGAAAGTAGACATATGGGAGATGAAGCAATCATGTCTTGCATAGAAATTGTGTAAAGACTTGATGTGCGGGTACCAGACATAAGATCGTTTCCTTGTAGATCACGAATGAAACAAGTTTTCTCCCTAAAAGCAACTTCCAAATCTCCATCACAAAATTGACCAACAGAGAAGATATTGTGACCGAGACCTTCCACATAATAAACCCTGCTAATTTCGAAGTTACCATTGATGTAATATCCGTAGCCCATGATAGATGCGAAGTGATCATTCCCGAACCTGACAGTGCCAATGAACTTTGAAAAAAGTTTGATAACAGTTTGAGATTGCATGTCATATGTCGGGAACATCCGCTATGAACAATCCAAAGGATGATCTGTATCACCTGCATTACATACAAACGACACAGATGGAATAGAAGTAGATGTGGAACCCGAAGAGTTAGAGGGTTCCGATGCAGTTGTAGTTGAAACACACATGTTTATGAGTTTAGGTATCCATTTAAAACCTAGTGTGTTATGTAACCATTTCTGCCATCTCCAACTAGTCTTAGCTTTAGTCTTAGTAAATGCACTTGGTGATAAGTTCTTCCTAGGAGGTGAAGGGGGTTCTATGGGTACATCAATGATCGTAGCCGGAACACTAGAGGGTGGTTTACCTAGCACAAACTTAGAAGCATTAGTGGGCCTAGAGGTATTCCATTTTCTATTATTCCGCTTACTAGATAAGATAGCATTAGCCACACATTTATCATGACAACCAGAAAACATGCTTTTACGACAACCAACACAAGAAGCTTCAAACATAACATTTAAAGTACTTAAAGATTCAGCATTCGTTACATCACTTTTCCATTACATTTGTCAGACGCAATATCTAAAGTGGGTGCAACTTGAGTCTTATTCAAGGTCGTAAGGTGTTCTTCTACTTCAGAGGTCTTTATTGTTCTTTTCTTACGTCACAACTTCCTATTCTTCCTTGTGGTGCTCTTAAGCTGTGAAGTGCTAGTGTTGGGAAAAGAGGCAACTATTCCTGTTTCATTAGGCAGTCTAAGAATTCCTGGTGCAGTTACGTTTGTGTTACTATTCCTGTCTTTCTTGAGTTTCACCAACTCTGATTTTAGATCATGGATAGTGTGTAACAAATCTAGATTTTCAGAGCGAGTGTTTCCATTTTGTCGTAAAACATCTTTGGTATATGCAAGATGATCATCAACATCTTTTGACGCTTGAGCACGAGTCTTTTTGAGCAAATCAAATATGAAACCGTATTCTTTTTTGACTTTTGAAATTTCTTGTTCATATTTTGAAATTTGACACTTCAAAGACACGTTTTCATCATCCAGTTGTTCAAGTTTTGGATTAAGAGTTTTTGTATGCAACTGGTTGATTTTGTTTTGCAAAGCGAGTTCTCGATTTTGACATCATTGAACACGACGTTTTGCATTTGAAAGCTCGTTTAACAATCACTCATTTTCAACTTTTAAAGACTTGATTTGTGACACATTATCGGTATTCTCAACATTTTCAACAGAATCTACAGAATCAACAACGATATAATCAAATGCATATGCAACAGAATATAGTAACACAACATTTATGGTATCAGCACAGATAACATCTTCCAAGAGTTGATCAACATCTTTTCTTAACATTTTCTTTTTATATTTAGTATTTGAAATCGATGTTTCTGTTTTCTCGAAATTTTTTTTCATAAGTCCAAGCTCCTTGTGAAAATCCCTTTTGTTGGGATTCTTGATTTGATGAGACAAAGTAAATAGAAGAATGAAACAAATGGACTTAAAGTGACAAAGATGAAACTTACAAAAGGATGGAAGGATTTGATTGAAAAATAATATTTATTGTTTAGTCCTTCGTAGTATCTTGTAAACCCTAATCCTCTAGTATATAAAGAGGAAATGAGGTGTAGGTTTTATATATATGTCTTCCAAGATGTAGTCGAATAAAAGGTGTGTGTGTGTGTAACCTAGACGTGTTTCTATAAACGTCTAGGGTTAGTGTTTGTTTTGTTTATCCCTAAGATCCGAGATGGCTTAGATCCCTGTTATAGTTAGGTAACACGTTGTTATTCTGATCAAATAATAATTGGGGAGATGTTGAATAAAACCTTGTGTCAATAACATAGTTGTTTGTTTTATTCCGCTGCGTATCATACTATATTGTCTATGTTATTGTTAAACCCTAAGGCTCAAAACGATCTCAAGGAGTCTAACAAACTCCACAATTGGTATCAGAGCTCGAGGAGCTCGTTACCTAGGGATTCACAAGGTTTCTTGGTGAAAAAGAATGAAGAAAATCGAGTATACGCAAAATTCTTAACTTTCTGCAGCACTGTTTTAAAAACGCGATAACTTTTTCGTTAACCGTTGGATCGTAACGAAATTTTTGGTGGACGTTCTATATATATCAATCTAACTTTTCACCGAAGGGATTGTCGATCTGAGCTTCCAATAAAAAGTTATTACTTGTCGAAGTCTGCTGCTGGTAAGTTGGTTTCCACTGCTAGTTAACTCGTTTCCACTGCTAGTTAACTCGTTTCCACTGCTAGTGTTATTGGTTTCCACTACTAGTTTGTCGTAACCACTTCTAGCTTGTTGTAACCACTGCTAGCTTATTGAAACCACTGCTAAGCTTATTGAAACCACTACTACATACTTGTATCCACTGCCATACTATTTTGATTCCACTGCTCGAATGCTTGTTTCTACTGCTTGTGTTGTCCGATATAGAATGTTTCTACTGCTTATATTACTCGATATTGGATAGTACATATTTTTGGTTCTCGTATGGTTTGGAAGATGTTGGATGACACACACAAGATTGGTTATCTGGTTTACACACACGATATGGTTAACACATTGATTTCAGGGGAAGCATATTATGATGTGTTTAATCATTTAAAATTCATGCTTACATCCCTATTTGTTGATAACAAAAGGGGGAAGAGATGAGATGAGATAGCATGGATTAAGGGGAAGACAAAGAAAGACAAGATTTGTTTCATTCACAGAGATGTTTACATCTCAACTTCTACTACTTTGTCTAGGGAAGTTCGTACACGACTTTGTTTATTTTGTCATCATCAAATAGGGCAAGATTTTTGGGATTTTTGATTTGATGAGACAAAGTAAATAGAAGAATAAAACAAATGGACTTAAAGTGACAAAGATGAAACTTACAAAAGGATGGAAGGATTTGATTGAAAAAGAATATTTATTGTTTAGTCCTTCGTAGTATCTTGTAAACCCTAATCCTCTATTATATAAAGAGGAGATGAGGTGTAGGTTTTATATATATGTCTTCCAAGATGTAGTCGAATAAAAGGTATGTGTGTGTGTAACCTAGATGTGTTTCTATAAACGTCTAGGGTTAGTGTTTGTTTTGTTTATCCCTAAGATCTGAGATGGCTTAGATCCTTGTTACAGTTAGGTAACACGTTGTTATTCTGATCAAATAATAATTGGGGAGATGTTGAATAAAACCTTGTGTCAATAACATAGTTGTTTGTTTTATTCCGCTGCGTATCATACTATATTGTCTATGTTATTGTTTTATTCCGCTGCGTATCATCTGACGAACATTACCATGATTCTGAACTTCAACACTCCCATTGTTAACAACAGCCTGATTCCTTGTGTTTAATGAGGTACGAATGCGATTGTTGGATTTGTTGGAATATCGGCCGAAGGCTCTAGCAATCATGACAAATCCTTGTTGCAATGCATCAAAAGCTTCTGCATCCTCATTAGCTTCACTGTAAAGTGCTTGATCATCGTTACTGTTGTATGGAACCAGTTGAGTTTCTTGTGAGGGATCATATGGTGTGATCTGAGCAGTTGGTTGTGGAGGATTTGTGAAGACAGTTTGTAAGGTCGGGAATTGAGGATAACAAGTTTGAGCCCACAAAGCAAGTGTTTGATTATCCGGGAGTGAAGGCGAAGCAGGGACTCCATGGATGATCCTTTCTTTGTCAACTTCCTTTTGGTGAGTTTTCAAGTAGTCGTACAACAATCCGTATGTAGCATGATGAAGATTCTTCGCTTGACGGATGAAAATAACATACTTTTCCCAATCAAGACCAAGACTACTAAGGAACTTAGTGTTGACTGCAATTCTTGGCATAATGATGTTATGTTTTTCCAAGTCATTGATGATGTCTGAGAATCGATGATGATATGAATCTAATGTCTCCCCTGGTTCAATCATGAAGTGTTCATATGCTAGGTAGATTTTGGATTCCATGTCTTATTGATTGAGTTATGTGCCTTCCATTAAGAGATGAATGTGCTCCCACATTGCTTTAGCAGTCTTCTGAGCATCAACACTACGAAGTATCAGACTGGGTAATCCCAAAAGGATATATTGAATTGCAAGTTCATCGGATTCCATGTGTAGAAGTTGGTCAGTAGTGAGTTCATTAAGACCGACAATGTTGGTGATATCATCTCTTGGTGGATTAGAATTCGGATCTCTGGGTACAGTGATAGTAGGCATCTCAAATGGTCCTTCAAGGATGACCTTCTTCAAAAACTTTCCATGTGGCTTCTTTAGATCACAAAACCTAAAGAACCTTATCACCCATTGATCGTAGTTTCCGGGAGTGAGCATTGGAGGTCTATCAAGGGATCCAGCTTCATGAATGGATTGTTGGCTACTTAAAGCTTCACACATCTTTGCAAACCAAGACGGTTCCTTCATAGCATACTTGGATGGATGCTGATTTTGAAAGTTTGTGTAAGGTTGTACTTGTAGACTAGGGTGGTTGAATCATTTGTGGTGGAATTGCTCCTTGAGGAAATTGTTGTTGAAATTGTTGCATTTGTTGTGGTGATGGTGGAGGATATTGTTGATAGAGTTGTTGTTGTTGTTGTTGAGGATACATATGAGGAAAGTAGCTAGAGTATGGTGGTTGAGACATCTTGAAATTTGTGTTGATGATGGATCTTTGTAGTCGAATGAAACTTTGTTAATGAATTAACCTTATGCGTAGAAACCAGCTTAGGCGTAGAAAATACCTTATGCGTAACAAAACCAACTTACGCGTAACAAGAGAGCTTACGCGTAGGAATAGCTTACGCGTAGAATTGAGGAGAACTTAGCTTAGGTGTAAATCAAAGGCTTAGTAGTAGAATCCTTATGCGTAAGATTAGCTTATGCGCAAGACTAGGCTTAGGCGTAAGAAAATGCTTAGGCAAAGAGAATTATACGCGTAAGAATTTGCTTATGCGTAAAACTAGGGTTTTGCCCAAAAAATCCTTTACACTTATACCAGTGTAAAAGATATCCAAAGTCGAAGTGTTTCAGGCTTATCCAAGCAAGAAAACACTGAGTAAACCAGTAGTAGTGAAGATCAAATGAAGAAAAGCTTATGCGTAAGAACTTCTTAGGCGTAGACTTTGAAGCTTACGAGTAAAACTAGGGTTTTCTTATGCGTAGAAAGTACCACAAGTTACCTAAACTGATTTTTAAGCACAAAAATGTTTAGAAACCTGATTTGTTGGATGAAGTAGTTTCAAAATCACCAAAATAACAAGAAAGTTGAAAACTTGGTAATCCAAACTAATTTTTTACCCTTATGCGTAGAACAGAATATACGAACAAAACCAAGCTCTAAAGTGATTCTACACACGTAAAGTTTGAACCTTGATGCTAAAAACTTAAACTTTAACACTAAATGAATCTTAAACAACAAAAATCTTGAGTTTTTAAGTGTAAAAATTCGAGATTTTATGCATATGAAAGTTTAATACCCGAAACTCACGCGTATAGAGTAAAAAAATTCAAAAAAAACAAAAGTGTTTCACCCAACTAGATGGCGAATGATACCACTGTTAGGTCACCATATTTTAACACAAGCATCGATATGTAAAGAAATAGAGTAAGAAGTGATCGTATGAACACGCAAACACAACACACGTATGAAATGAAATTAGTTATGCGTAGAGTGTATGAATGAAGTGAACAACCAACCTTCAAATGAAGGTTTACAACATTATTTATAGGGAAGGAACTAGGGCAACACACAAGTTCCCTTCCTTTCCTTATTGGGCTTGGGTCAAGGCTTATGGTCTTTCTACATAAGTCTTGCCATTAATACTAACATAAAAGCCTAATTAAGCAACCTATTACATGTTAATTACAAACACTTGAAATATAGTTTAGGAGTGATTCCAACATATTCTCTATCAACGTTACATAGTTCCTAAACGTAGAATGACCATCACTTCTATTAATTATGTTACTAAAAGTATTGTTAACTATCTCCCCCTAAGGGATGTCATTCCTTAGTTCTATATCTTTGTTGGGATGTCATTCCTTTGAATGTTGAAATAGATGAGTCTTGATTCTTTGTTCTTTCATGCTATGTGATCTTGTGATATAAATTTGTTGTCTTTTCTTGCCTTTGATCTATATCTTTGTTGGGAAAAGATAAAGTGCCGGTCATTATGTAATAGAATAGGTCGTTTATTATTATCAGGCTTGTATGCTAGTTTACACAGGTATGCCCATAAATAGCCCTTCTACAATGGAAAGGGTGTTTGATTTTGTTATACATTTCATTTTCTCTTTTATTTCTCTTGATGATATATAATAACAACAATTTATTAGCATCATTTATCCTATGTATATTGCTTGTTTTATATTATTTTATATGAGAATTGTTACTTAATCGCTTACTTTTGTATTTCTTAGTTGAAAACAAGCATTTGGTGAAAGTTATCTATTTTAGACGTAAACTGGAGCAAAATGGATCAAGTTAGTAAAGTCTGATGAACTAAAGGAATATACGACATATCATTCTAGACAGATACACCTTACATCAAGACTTAGACGGATGTGAAGACCATAGCCTGACTTTGAAGAATGCGCCGTATGGAATTCTTCCATACGCCGTATATGAAACCTTGTTCAACACAAAGATCTGACTTATCTGCTCAAGATACACTACATAAACTCTTTGACATGCGCCGTATCACCCTGAAGACTTCACCAAGAAATACCAAGATTACGAGATACATGCACCACATCAAGACTGAAGATCCGCCGTATCATATGGCAGTGTATGAACATTTCAGAATAAAATAATCTTGGACCCCACGCAAAGTTACCTAGATATGGCGTATCGAGTAAACTGATATGCCGTATCAATGCCGTTTCCAGAAAGTATAAATACCGGAACAACAACCTCATTCGACACACACACACATACAGAGACACAACACCATAGAAGGAAACGACCAGACCACATAAGACACAACCAGAAGAAGAATTCAGAGGCATAAGTAGGTTCTGCTAGGGCTTTAATTCATAAGTAGATTTTGCTTTATTTGTATTAGTACTCTTTAATCCATCAGGATTGCGTGCCTTGTCTCTAATGTTTGACCCGCATTTAATATGCGTTCCCATCGATTATAAGTGTATTTGATGTTTATTTGGTTGTTCATGCGTTTGTTTAGACTACTTAAATAGTTTATCGTGGCTTGTTTGCACCGCCACACGACTCCCACAATTACTTTATTAATATCTTTGCATAATTAATGTAAGCCCTCGGATAAACAATACATAAACTCAGTAATCATTAAGGCGGTCTTAATGCAGGTTTAATTAATCGTGACATGATTAGTTGTTGAAAAAATTAAAGAAAGAATCTAGAGATCTAGGTGCGCCTAGGCTTAGGATTGATATACGCGGACACGTGAACAACCAACGAGAAAGAACAGAATTAGTACCTATCGTATACAACTAAGCAACTAAGTGAATAAAATCTACTTTACTATCGGCCAAGCCTCTTATCTGCTACCTATATTCTTATATGTGTACGTGTGTGTCTATCGCCTTATTTATTAGTTTCACTTAATCTAAACATCGTGCCCGTCTCTCAGGCTGAAAACCCCCTTGCGTTAAATTAGGTTTTATTAGACTAACTTTATAATTAAAATACTGATAAATATCTAAGTGGTAACGTTCCACTCTTAGTGATCAACACTCTACTTACCAACTAGTCTACACTGATCGGGTATACTGCTCGTTAGTGTTTGTTATCGGTTAAGTCGGCTAAATATAAATTTAAAACTTGATAACACAAAAAGACCAATACACAACGGAACACATCCAGTTTTTGACGCCGTTGTCGGGGAGTGAATTGTTTAATACTTGTGTATTTGTTAGTATTGATTTAGGTTTTTAATATTAGTTTAATCTTTTTTCTTTATTTTTCTTTTACTAACTTTGTTATATATTTGTATTACTTGTATATTTGTGTTTTTTTTTGTATTTTTCTTGTTTTTATTTTTTGTTTGATTTCTACATTGTTTGTTTTGTTTTGGTTTTTTTTCTGCATTATATCTGTCTGCTGTTAATTGCTGAGGAGTATCTAATATCATAGATATTGCGTATTGCATTTTATTTTCCGTACAATATATCTAATTTAATTATTCGGGTACGACGTATCTGATCCCATAGATACGGCGTATTTTGGTTTTTAATCAGAATATTTTAAAACCCTAAATATGATATGACACATAAGCTTATGCTTATACGGCATACTAATTTTTCAAAAAATAGACCCAAATTTTTAAATCATTTAAGTACAACATATCGATTAACCTCGCTAGTGTGTATTTGTTTTCTAAATTAAAAGCTTAATTTTAAAACGTAACGAGAGTACGACGCATAAGCTTTTGCTTATACGGCGTATTTATATTCTTTCATAATAAGAGATTTTAGAAAAATTAAACATATGGCCCATTGATTTTTGTCAATACGGCGTGTATCTTTATCTGACTAAAAGGCTGATCTATATTCTTATTCTTAATATACGGCGCATCCATGAAACTGGATATGACGCATCGTCTGCAGATATCAGCAACTTTTATCCTTATGTATTATGTATTCATTCTTAATTTTTTGTGCCATTTTTGTCCTGGGCCCATCCAACTGAAAAATTTGTCTTCGTTCGCAGGTACAATTATGGATGACATCACTATGAATGACTATATAACTATGGAACAAGGGAAGCTTTTGCAAGGCACTGGTAGTACGATGGGGAAGTTAGGGTTTCTAGGAAACGAAGATGATGAGTGCGATACTTAGGAGATTGACTTGAGAGAATTTCATGCGGTTCGTATCCATGATCAATCCTTAGAAATATCAACATGGAATAACAAATCTATGCACTCTTGCTTCGACAAAACTTATGATGATATCATTTGTGACTTCCCACCCACTTTTGATTATTTTTTTGCATCAAGACCTCTAATTACTGTGCCAGTTAATTCGATTGAAACTATCGAAGGTGTGGAAAACTAGAAAGGGGGGGTTGAATAGTTTACCGATTAAAAAATTTGTTTTGAAACTTATTAAAAGATCAATTGATATTGATCTTAGATATGTTAGTGAATGATAATCAATATGCAAGCAATATATGTAAAGAGTAAATTAGGAAAGAAACAATCAAACCAAGACAAGTTGTTTATAGTGGTTCGGTCTACAAGGACTCTTTTTCCTTGCCCTACTCCACTCCCCGAGTCTCAAACTCGAGAGTTTAACTTCACTAGTCAACAAGATCCTTTCACCGGCGGAGAAACCTTTACACTTCGCTTACATACTATTTCCGATACCAAGCTAGATGTCGAGTTTTTTTCCAAGGGTACAATCACTCCCACACACAATGTATTTTAAGGACTAAAATACTAACCACTCACACTCACAAGATTATGATGGTTTGGTACAACAATGATGTATGAATCAACACTAGATCATACAACAACAAACAAACAAGACTTCCAACTATTTGTTGAAGCTTGAATATGCCTTGATCTTCTTTGCTACAAAAGAGGATCACTATAATGATACGAAACTGAGTTAGAAATGCTAGAGAGAAGGAATGTATGTGAATATGCTAGAAAGGGATGAGAAAAAACTTTGTTTGGCTTTGCTATTTATAGCCAAAATGATCAGCAGGCACCACGAACCATGGATCCCTCAGAAGGGTTCCGCCCGTGTAAAGTTTTGGTGCCACCGGGGTCTGACAACAAGATCACCAAAATCTTACCAAAGTCAACCATATCTATCCAAGATTGTGTAAGATATGTAGAGTCTAAATCTACACAAAATATCGAGTGAAATCTTCTAGAGATTTCAATGATGCACTACATGACGTCATGTGTTGTTTTCTATTTTTAGAAATATGTTAAAATGTAAATACATATGTAATGTTTTGTATTAAGAAACTAAAACATGCTTGATCTAAAAATGTTAACATACATTATGGTTTAGATTCATATCAATAATATGATTAATCAAAATGTAAATGCTTGAGTGATGAAGATATTATTTGAAAAGCTTGTTTTAATATCTATTAAACTGAGCTTTTAAGTTTTATAAAAATTAAATTTACTTTTGTCGTTAACAAAACTTAGGTAAAGATCATAAAATATAAATAACGTTTAATGACGATATTTGTATTAACAATTTCCTCCTTTTTGTTGAGAACAAAACATAAATTTTATTTTCATAAAAGATGTAAAGTTTGTACAAGAGTTATAAAAATATGAAATTAATTTTAGAACTTAAAAGATTTAGATAAAGATGATAATGCTAGTATGTAAAATTTAGACATGATGTTGACTTTTTAGAAAGTCAAGGTATGCAGTTTACTTTATTTGAAAGTCAAAGTCTTCATTAGTCAAAGTGTGATGTTGAATTTTCAGAAAGTCAAAGTATGCAGTTGACTTTTTATAAAAGTCAAAATTGTCAAAGTTCTATAATATTTCTCCCCCTTTTTGTCTCAATAAAAAGAAGATGCGAGGCGGAATGTGTAATGAGCCCGAGCCATTATCTCCCCCTTGACCAATGCTCCCCCTAAATTGGGTGCCAAAAGAAAGATACATGGATTGTGAAAAAACTACAAAAAAAGATGTTAGTAATAAGCATCATCACAAGCATTTCCAAACACCATGTAACAATCAACAACAATATAAAAAAAAAACACCATTCATTTGTCAAAAATTTTCATGATATGAAAATCATGAAAAGGGATCAGAATGAAGTGTTAGTACATGAATAAAATCCTAAATAAAAAAGATAATCCTAGAAAATTTAAAAAAAAAATACAAAGGAAATCCTAAAAAAATGCTTAAAAGAAATAAACTAGGAGCCTCCTATTGAGGTGGTGGATGAGCAAGAGCATTGATGCGCTCTCGGATGTGATTGAGGATGAACCTCATTTCATCTTGAAGCTCATGGACCATTACCCAGGTCCTTTCGGTAATGTGGGCGGTTCGCTCACAATTTGAGCAACCGTGTCTAGGAGGGTAGTATGGTTCATGATTTTGTGGTGGTGGAATGGTGGAGTTGTTGGTGTTGGTGGTTGGAGTTGTGATTATGGAGGCTAGCAAAACACTTTGAAATTGCATGGTCTCACTAAGATGAGAGTCCAACATATTGGAAAATTGGTGGAGATGATTGAGCTCAGCTTCAATCTCTTCTTTAGTGGGGTGATCATCCCACATGGATTCCTCAATGTCCTCTAAATGAGGAGGAATGGATGTTGTAGGTAGTGGTTGATCCCCATACAAAGGACCATGGATTTCCTTGTGGATATGATGGAAAAGAAGAGGTCTTGGCCCTAACGGGGCGTTTGGGTCAAATGATGGACGTGGAGACTCATGAGCTATTCGCTCAATAGTACCAAAGGATGGTAGTGGTGGTGGATGATTGGGCCTAGGAGGCAAGTCCTCCAAGTCTTCCAAAATGGATTTGGAGATGTAGGTGGTGTAGAGAATAGCTCTAATGGGATGAGTGTTGGAGATTTTAGAGGTGATGGTGACTTTGATGTTTTGATAGGAGCCGGTGGTGGTGAGCTAGTGATAGGAGTCTTTGTTGGTGGTGGACTGGTGACAAGGATAGGTAATGTCAGAGGTGGTGTAGGAGTAGCCAAAGTGAGGAAGTTCTCATCTCTTATGGAAGATAAGATGGTTAAAGGAGAGGACTCGGAAGAGGAGCTTATGTTGACAAAGCAACATGGTCTTACGCTCATTCTAGCCGTTCTCTTGCAAGGCTTGGTTGATGGAGAAGACTTTGTCATTTTAGCTTAAGGTTTTGCTAGTAGATGAGAAGATTTGAAAAAGTGTGAGGATGATCATCTTAGAAGCTCTTAATTTATAGGATTGTGAAATTATGGAGAAATGTGTTTCATTTGATGTTAAACCATAGAAGAGATGAGGTTCCTAATGATTTAGAAGTGGGTTTAATGCTAGTCATATCACCCAAGTCAATCCATACAAGAAGGATGTAGTGAAGTTACAAAGATATGCAATAAATGTGTGCTAATGATTGTGGGATCTTTAGAATCAGATCACCCACGGATTGCAAGGAACCAAAATTTTGGTTTCTTCCTTTATGAAAAAGGGTTCCTTGGGTGAATTTTTGGAATTTTTGAATTTTGGTGGGAAATGGATATCCTATATTCCTAAGTGTGTTAAACTAGTTCTAATATGGGTAAAAACTAGTAAAAACTATCTTAGAAGCAATGTATGGTAATTTGGAATGTTGAAATAAGCGAAATTTAGAAAGTTACCTATAGGAACCACGACACCAATTATTTATACAGGTGGAACCCTTATTTTGGTGCCGCCTGGTCCGCCTGTATAGGTATGGCGGTACCAAAAGTTATAATAGACGGAACCAAATAATTGGTGTCGTCTGGTCCGTGGTGACCAGAAATCTTCACAGACCTATTTTTTAACTATTGGGGACTTTTTCGAAACCTGAAATTTTGCTTAAAACATATGACATTAATTATTTCTAGTTAGGAAAAGTCGATAACACATATACAAACATAGTGGAGCATAGACTTTGACCAAGGGCTAACGATTTTCACATAAAAGTGAAAATGGGTAAAATTTGATAACACACTTGTGCTATCCCCCTGCATAAACCAGTTAGCATACAACATTGTATTAAGTTATTTTATCATCCTACAAAGTAAAAGCAACCAAATAGTATCATACACCATTGTTTCTGTCTTGTTCCAAACACTCCTTTAAAGAAACCTCACTTATCCACCTTCTTGTAGATCTTTGTCATCATCCTTCCGAGGCACTTGAACATCCCCTTGGTTTGCTTGAACTCCGCCGATTCATTCTCAATCTCGGGGAGAGATGCATAGTACTCTTGAGGTGGAAGACGAGAATTTGGGAGACCGTCTTCGGAGCTATTTGATGATGATGATGAAGGAGTTGGAGGTTTTGCCCTTTTACCTTTAGTCTTATCCACTCGCTCGTCACTAAAGGGTACAAATATGTGAGGGATGAGAGTATAGTCCAGCTTCAACCCTTTTGGGCTTGGTGGAATGGGTGCAAATGCTCTATAGAGACGGGTGAGTAGCATCCCGTAAGGAAGAGCGACCGATCCTTGAGTTTGAATATCTACCATTCTCCTAGCAATGTAGTAGGCTAAATTGAATGGTTGATGAGTGGACAAGTTGTGGAGCATGTGACAAAGGCAAGCATTGATATGGTCTCTATTTCCTATAGTGCTAATGATATTGGCTCTAAGGAGTTCCTCCCACTTCTTGAATTCGGGCTTAAGCTCATTGAGCTCCATACCATATGGATCTCGGTTTACTTCCTTTCCCTTTCGGGTGACACGAGTTGGAGCTGCCCTTTCGTTAAAAAGGTGCTCACGGATGACGTCCTTATCCGCCAAAGGAGTTTGGTAGGGAAGAGAGCGGTCATTGATTGCATCGAGGATAGTGAGTGACTACTTATCCAAGTAAACACATGTACCACGGTTAGGAATTCCTAGCACTTTAGCAAATTGGTTTAGGGAGATGGAGTAGTCAGTTTGATTGATCCTAAACCTAAGAGCCATTTGATCGTCCTCATCAGTGAAAGATACAACACTAGCTTAGAATTCTAAAACAAACCTAGGAAAAATGGGTTCATCGATGTCGAGGAGACAATCAAAGTTGATAGTGGAAAGCTCTTGACGGAGATTAGTTCCATCGAAAAAGGAGGAATGAATGGTCCTACCCTCATGGAAGTACCTTTGCTCTAGACTCTTAAAGATTTCGACTTGTTCCTTGGTGAGACCCTTGGTTTTGTGGTGTTTAGGGATGTAGCTAAGAGTATTCTTATGATCATAGAATTTTGCGGCTACCATGGTTGTTCCTATGAGCAAGAATTTGCATGTTAAAAATATAAACAAACTTAGTGTTTTGGTTCTAGTGTGTGCCTATATGAAAATAATTTGGAGTTGCGGTTATCTCAACTCATTTTATGCATAAAATGGTTTTTAATGAGGGTGTTTGGCAAAAGGCATGAGATAACCCAAATGCTCCTAATTCAATGTGGCTTCATTTGAATATACATGGGAATGCATATTAATTATGCATTACCTTTAGTATTCAAGAGCATTATGCAAGTGATGAAAATTTACGTTTCTATTTGTATTAACAATGAAAAACTGTTTTCCTACAAGTGAGAAGCTTTTCAAAATTTTGACATGGATTTTTTTGTTTAATTAGTATAAGGCCTTATAGTAATTATCTTTTAATTAGTGGGAAACATGATTAGTTTATGCAATGTGACAATGTAGTACCTAATTTCAATGACTAGTTATGCAATTAGCTAATTGAATCCATGTTTTGTACAAGAATATACATAATCCCCATGTAATGATTTTATTCACAAATTAGAATCCTAGACTCAGATTTAAGAGGAGTAATATAGTTAGAACACTTACAATGATGTTATCTTCAGTGATTAATGGGTGAGAAAGTCTCAACAATGAGGTAGGTGTGTTGTTGATACGTTTTGGTAAAGTGGGTTGTGAGGAAGAAGATGTTTTGTAAGTGGTATTTTGCTACTGTTGTCACCACGGACCAGACGGCACCAAAAATTTGGTTCCGTCCTTGTTGTCGTTTGGTGCCGTGGAACAGTAGCAGACTTAAACTAATTGGTTTTGTTTTGTTTGTTCTAAGGTTTAGACTATGTTTTAACTAGATGTTTGGTTCCGTTAGCCCTAAACCAAGTCTAAGAAGATTAAATGGTTCTCGTTTGAGAGGTTTAGTTAGGATGTCGGCAATGTTGTCTTCGGAGGATACTTTCTCAATTGAGATGTTTCCTTTTTGAACATTGTCGCGAAGAAAGTGATATCGGATTTCAATATGCTTCGTACGAGCATGTTGGATGGGATTTTTTCTGCGATCACTAGCTCCTTTGTTGTCGTAAAGTATAGAGATATCGTTGAGATGAATTCCGTAATCTACGAGAGCTTGTTTCATCCAAAGAGTTGTTGATATGCTTTTCCGCCTGAGACGTATTCGGCTTTAGTAGTTGAGATAGCTAGAGCCATTTGCTTCTTTGCAAACCATGAGGTGAGACAATGTCCAACAAAAGTGCAAATACCACTTGTACTTTTTCTATCGACATAGTCACCGGCATGGTCCGAGTCGACATACACTATAGTTTCTACACCAGTTCCTATGGGATACCATAATCCTAAACATGTCGTTCCCTTAATGTATCTAAATATCCTTTTTAAGGCTTCTAAGTGTGATGCCTTGGGATTTTCTTGAAATCGATCACATAGACAAACACTAAACATAATGTCGGGTCTACTAGCCGTGAGATATTGTAGGTTACCAATCATTCCTCTATATTTAGTGTTATCTACCGATTCACCTTCCTCATCCTTGGTGAGTTTAGTGTCCGAAGACATGGGTGTCTTAGTTGGTTTTGAGTCTTCAAGAACAAATTTCTTAAGCATATCTTTTATGTATTTAGATTGGTTAAAGAATATGCCATCTTCTAGTTGTTTAGAAAAATCACACTCATCTCAAACTCATCGTGCATGATTTTAGAAAAATCATCACATAGCTCTTGACAAGTTGATCCGAATATGATGTCATCAACGTATATTTGAACTATGATAATGTGTGATTCCTTTTTCTTGGTAAAAAGAGTATTATCTACTAATCCCATGGTATATTTGATACGCTTACGCAGCGCGTTCAGGGTCAAAGGAACTTCCTTTTCGTCGAGCAAGTTTTTCAACACCCTAGGCAGTGAACCTAATCGTTGTAGTGTAGTATTAGGGTAAGCCACGGGTATTGATATCGTTCTCTAGGGGAATAGGAATGCTAGTGAGAAGTTACTACGCTAAGGTTAAGGTTGAGGAAGATTATTTTTTTATCTTTTTTATGTTTTTTTAGGAAATTGAAAAGTACGAATCTCGGGTATTGGATTTGGGGGGTTGGTATTTCTACCGATTACTCTACTATTATCTAATTATCTAAACTAAGGTGGTGGTAGTCTATGTCTAATTAATGTGTGCTCGTATGATAGTTTAAAGATGTGTTTACTTAGGTTTTACTACTCCTTAATTATCTCCTATTGATGGTTGAGTTGTCACGTCTTATTCTTAGTTGCGTTATGTGTCTAAAGTTGTAGGGTATGCGTTTCTCCCTAACTCTTTGAACTTACCAAAGGGTCTCGTCTACAAAACCCACTAGGGATAATAAACTCTTACTCTAAGGCACTCTTTGGATGGTTTAGCTTACAACTACTCAAGTAATTATATTCTAAGGTTTACAAAGATGAATCAAGCATTAAGTACACAACGAATGACCTATCGCATTACTAGATCATTAATCAACTAAGATAAGAAACAACCAATCAATATTCAATAATTAAGTTTCATACTCCCTAAGCAAACACACAAATAAATTAGCCCGACATGGAGAACATGCAAGCATACACACAAATAATCAAAGACATAATTGAATTGATGAAGTAAATACTTATCTTGATGTAAGATAGGGTTTGAAACCCTAAAATACTGTACAAGACACCCTTGGTTCGGTTTTAGGTTTTTACTCCAAAAAGACTCTCCTAAAACTGAGAAATTCAGATTCTATATATAATATTACATATGCGACGGCGTCACCTTATGTTTTGTGACGCCGTCGTGTCGCCGTCATTAGGGTTTCGTCTTGGCCACGTTAACCTTGCGACGGCGTCACCTTATGTCTGTGACGCCGTCCTCTTCAGCTTCTGACGTCGTCTGGGTCGCATCTAGGTCGTCTGAGTAGCAACGGCCTACTCTTTTAAAGCCCGATGTCGTCACTTGAAAATAGGGTTTTTGGCTTCTGTATCGTCACAAAAATCCTCCGACGGCGTCGCAATTAACACCTGACGTCGTCGTCTTCTGTTTTCAGCAGCTTTGAGTGTCTCGATTCTTACTTTGGCCATTTTCTTCGTATATTCGCGCCTTTTCGTCCAAATAAGTGCCATTCCAGCATTTTGCCTTCAAGAGACCTAAAAAGTGAAAAGGAACTATATTAAGCAATAACGGATACAAAAGTGATCAAATAAGGGCTTAAACGACCCCTCAAAATGGTACCTTTTAAAACCTTATCAAATATCCCTACACTTGTTATTTGCTTGTCCTCAAGCAAATGTGCTTTTAGCCAATTAATTTATAAGTTAGGGGTCATGAAGCATTAATTCAAAACGGTCCACAACACATATAAGCCCCGCAAAAGTCATAACAAGCACGGAAATTACATACTAGCACCTCACATGGGGTGTTTGGATACTCACATCTCTCTCGGGTGTATATATGAAATATAACAAATAGGAAATGGAAGATAAACACTCATTAACCGGTCCTAGTACATAGATTACCATAGGCTTAAGAATAGATCAAACCTCCATTGCTTTGGCGTAAGCACCTAGGAAAGACAATCAAAGAGGTCTTTTAAAGGGTTGTAATGTTAGGCTTACGGTAGGGAAACAAGGGTTTGGTGGGATAGGCTATTTAGTGGTGGCAAGTCAAAAATCTCTATGTTAAATGCATACGAAGAATGGCGTTGCTAAGCCAAGACTCGACACTCTAAAACTCTAGGTAACGGAAATAAACAAACATAAATTTAAAGGATAGATGTAGGATGGTAGCCCGTATGTTTTTTTTTTTTTTTTTTTTTTTTTTTTTTTTTTTTTTTTTTTTTTTTTAATCACATACACTTTTACTCTACCATCCTCTACGGTAACATCAAAATGATAGGGATTTATAGGCACATCTCTACACTTGAGTTTTTATTACTCTAACACTAATTTGACCCGAATTGAAAAGATCAAAACACTTGGGGTACATTATTACTCAAACAAAGGGAATTTGAATTTAACGTTCCCTTCCCGTCATTTCATAAACTTTAACTTTTCCCATGAATCCCAATCGTCCCAAAATTGTATACAAAGGATATGACTTGACTTAGCAACTCATGCAAGCAACCAGATAATTGAACTAAGGGTTTAGGGTGATATTTGCACTAAAAGTGAGTGCATAAGGGGTAGGCTAAGGCGATTTGGGTGTATATTTGGGGGTGGGGTGTAAACAATGCTCTTCATTGATATTCTGGAAAAACCGAAACATCACGAGAACCGCGAAAAGGATAGGCTCTGAGGGGTTAACTAGGGGTATCGTGTACTAAAGATGAGTACAACGCAAAGGGTGTGGGGGAATTACTCAACCGATGTGGAAGAAGTAATTATATTACGGGTATCAAACAAGGGTTATCCTAATGCCTCTTATCATTTAGTTATTCCTAACTACACAAGTGTAGTCTCACTTGCGATCTTGGAATGCATCACAAAACAAGTTCTAGAATCTAATATACTACCGGTTCACACTCTAAGCATTGAAAATGAATGCTTTTAATTCCTACTAATCTAAGGGCGATCCTCACATTTTGGGTGGAATTTGGGTGGTAAAGGGTTTTTGTGCTAGTCATATAACTTCCTATCCGTGAGACGCTTTTGTTAAGACTAATGGCCCACTCCTATATGTCATGAAAAATTTCAAATTTGGTGCCAAAATTACCCTAACCGACATTTTCTCATGGTTTATTACACAATTATAATTGGACAAAGCAAATAATCAAGGATAAGCATAGTTTCAAAGTTCCCGTTTTATTTTCCCTCCCTACACTTAAACTGAACATTGTCCCCAATGTTCCCCGAAAGTATCAAAGTTATGATAAAAGAAGGTAATCAAAAACGAAAGAAACTAATACTCCCCTGATTAGCTCGGTAGGATCTGTGTAAAGTGGTAGTTAAATCCTTTCCAAGAAGAATTATTGCGTGAAAAGCTCCTTCCAATCTTATGTAACTTCTTCTTGACAAACTAAACCTGCACACTTGAAGAAAACAAACGAAACCTTCGCGTAAAATCGGCGGTAATAATATATATAAGACTCGATTTAAACTAGGATATAATGCTTGTGGAATGGATGTTTACAGAATTTCTATGAAAATTAAAATCTGGAAAATTCCAAAAATTTATAAGTAGCTCAGAAAACGAGAAAAAGTGATCTGATGTTTTTACTCCTTCCTGACGCCGTCAGGTTGCAATCCTGACGCCGTCAGGTTATCCTGACAAAAACTGTTCTGCGATTTTCTGAAAAAAGTTCTGGAAAATTTACATCTTTAGAATATGGAAATATTTCTGCAAAAACATCCATTATGACTCGATACAAGCATTTGACTCGAACAAATAAACATATATATCTTTTGGTTAATTGTTATTCTCATATTTACGTTTCTTTTGAAAACGTGTGTAATCCTCCCTACACTTATCCCTTATGTAAAATACCTTTATATGCAATTAAGACGAGGTTAAAAACAAAATAAAGCATTTTTACAAATTTAAACATGAGGACAAACAATTAATGAAAGATATATGACACTAACAAGCAAACAATTAAGCATGGGTTGCCTCCCACGAAGCGCTTTTCTTTATTTAAGAGTCTTGTAGCTAGACTCGTAGTCGTACTTCTACGTTGCTGCGCTACCGCCCTGTTCTTCTAAAACAATATCCTCATCGTTCACCATTTCAATATTATCCAATTGATAATGCTTCACCCTTTGTCCATTAACGGTGAATTCTCTTCCATCATGGTCAAGTAGCACCACCGCCCCATTGCTCATCTGCTTTCTTACTGAAAAGGGTCCATACCATCTGGATTTGAGTTTTCCCGAGAATAATCTTAGTCTTGAATTATACAAGAGCACCTTATCTCCTTCCAAAAACTCTTTAGGATTCTTAATTCGTTGATCATGCCATCTTTTTGCCCTTTCTTTGTAGGTGATTGATTCATACGCTTCCAGACTTAGTTCATCCAATTCTTGAAGCTGTAAGAACCGATTTGACCCTGCTTCAGAATAATCCATATTACAGGCCTTAAGTGCCCAATATGCTTTCTGCTCAAGTTCGATAGGGAGGTGGCACGCCTTTTCGTATACCATGCGAAAAGGGGTTGTTCCGATAGGTGTTTTGTAAGCAGTTCTAAATGCCCAGAGTGCCTCATCCAGTTTGAATGCCCAATCTTTCCTATTTTGGTGGACCATTTTTTCAAGTATCCGCTTTAATGCCCTATTTGTGTTTTCTACTTGTCCATTTGTCTGAGGATGATATGTAGTAGAAAATCTATGTGGGACGCCATACTTCTTCATCACCTTTTCCATTTGAGCATTGCAAAAGTGAGTCCCTCTATCACTGATTAATGCTTTGGGAATCCCGAATCGTGCGAAGAGTTTTTTAAGAAAGTGGATAACTACCCTCGCATCATTAGTTCTAAGGGCTTGAGCCTCTACCCATTTGGATACATAGTCGATAGCTACGAGAATGTATTCATTTCCTCCGGAAGATGGAAAAGGTCCCATGAAGTCTATTCCCCAAACGTCAAATATTTCGCAGACTTGGATATAGTTCTGAGGTGACTCATCCCGTCGCGAGATATTTCCTGATCGTTGGCATGCATCACACGTTTGAACTAATCTCTTAACGTCTCGAAAAACAGTGGGCCAATAGAATCCGGCGTCGAAAACCTTTCGTGCCGTGATATTCACACCGTGATGTCCTCCAGATGGTCCCGCATGACATTCTTTCAAAACTCGATCAATCTCTCTATCGGCCACGCAACGTCGAATGATTTGATCGGGACATATGCGGAATAGGAAGGGTTCATCCCAGAAGTAATGTTTTAGCGTAGTGAAAAACTTCTTTTTATCTTGCTTGGTCATGTAATTTGGCAAAACCCTACTGGACAGGTAGTTAGCATAATCCGCATACCATGGCTCAATTTCCTTAATCGCCATTAGCCGTTCCTCGATAAAAGAGTCGCGAATCTCGGTGTGATCTAACTTCTCAAGATCAGGGTTCTCCAAGCGTGATAGATGATCAGAAGCGAGATTTTCAGCCCCTTTTTATCTCGAATTTCAATGTCGAATTCTTGAAGTAATAGGATCCACCTAATCAGGCGGGGTTTAGCATCTTGTTTTGAAAACAAGTAGCGTAAGGCGGAGTGATCGGTGAAGATGACAGTTTTAGAGAGAACGAGATATTGCCTGAACTTGTCGAAGGCAAAAACAACGGCTAAAAGTTCTTTCTCAGTGGTCGTGTAATTCTCTTGCGCTACATTCATGGTTTTGCTAGCATAGTAGATTGGTTGAAAATGCTTTTCCTTCCTTTGGCCGAGCTCAGCGCCGACAGCATAATCACTAGCGTCACACATGATTTCGAATGGCTGAGACCAATCAGGGGTGACCATTATAGGCGCCTGAGTGAGATCCTTCTTTAGTCGGTTAAATGCTTCCTTGCATTCTCCAGAAAAATCAAAAGGGGCATTCTTAACAAGGAGCTGTGTCATTGGCTGGGCAATTTTCGAGAAGTCTTTAATAAACCTTCGATAAAAACCTGCATGACCAAGAAAGCTGCGAATGGCTTTAACGGTGGTAGGATAGGGGAGTTTGGAAATTGCTTCGATTTTTGCTCTATCGACCTCAATTCCATTTCCCGAGACTTTATGCCCTAAGACAATTCCTTCTTTTACCATGAAATGACATTTTTCCCAATTTAAGACCAAATTAGTTTCCTCACACCGTTTCAACATCTTCCTAAGGTTGGAAAGACAAAGGTCGAAGGAATTTACAAACACCGAAAAATCATCCATGAAGACTTCCATGCTGTCCTCAATTAACTCGTGGAATATGGCCATCATACATTGTTGAAAGGTAGCGGGTGCGTTACATAACCCGAAGGGCATTCGCTTGTAGGCGAACGTTCCGTAAGGACATGTAAATGTAGTTTTTTCCTGATCTTCAGGGGCAATGGGAATTTGGAAGTATCCTGAAAAGCCATCAAGGAAACAGTAGTATTCATGCCCGGCTAACCTTTCAAGCATTTGGTCAATGAATGGCAGAGGAAAATGATCTTTCCGGGAGGCATCATTCAACTTTCTGTAGTCAATACAGACACGCCATCCCATAACCGTTCTTTGCGGCACCAACTCACCCTTTTCATTTTTCACAACCGTCATCCCTCCTTTTTTTAGAACCACCTGGACTGGGCTGACCCATGGGCTATCTGATATGGGGTAGATGAGACCTGCGTCTAAAAGCTTGATGACCTCCTTTTTCACTACCTCTTTGATGTTAGGGTTAACCCGTCTTTGCGGTTGAACGGTTGGTTTGTAATATTCCTCCATGAGGATTTTGTGAGTACATAATGTAGAATCAATCCCCTTAATGTCGGCAACACTCCACGCGATTACTCCTTTGTACTCTTTTAAAACTTCTAAGAGCTTCTCTTTCTGACTAGTGGTTAGCGAAGAGCTTATGATGACAGGGAGTTGGTCCTCTCCTTGAAGGAAGGCGTATTCCAGGTGACTCGGGAGATCTTTCAGTTCTAAGGTAGGAGGCTCTTTGATTGATGGTTTTAGCTTGTTCTCCGGCCTCTGAAGCTCAATAGGTTCAATTTCATCCTGACGTGGATAAAAGGAAACAACTCCAACCATCTCAATTTCTTGGTCGTCGTATATTGCGTTGTTATAATTATTCATGAATTCGTTTAATAGATACTCGTCAATGCAGCCATCTATGTCATCAACAAATTCATCAACTTCCTCAACTAAATATACTGGGCGACCGCAGGAAGAGGAATGTCTCATAGAATCCTTAATGTCGAAGGTCAAGCTCTCGGATCCCACTCGTAAAGTGAGTTTACCATCATGAACATCAATGATGGCACGAGCTGTAGCCAAGAAGGGTCTTCCAAGGATTATTGGCACGGAATTATCTTCCTCCATCTCTAAAATTACGAAATCAACTGGAAACTTGAATTCTCCCACCCTTACAAGAACATTCTCACAAACTCCAATGGGATACTTGATTGATCGATCAGCTAATTGGATACTCATCCTAGTTGGTTTCAGCCCTGAATATCCGAGTTTAAGAAACAGGGAGTGAGGCATCAGGTTAATGCTTGCCCCAAGATCTGCCAAGGCGCTTTTCATAGAAAGCGCCCCTATAGAGCAAGGAATGGTAAAACTGTCCGGATCTTCCTTTTTCTTGGGCATGTTTTTTTGGATGATAGCTGAACATTCTTCTCCTAATGATATCAATCCTTCAAGCTTCTTCCGATTAGATATCAACCTCTTGAAGTATCTACTATGTTTAGGGATATGATAGAATACATCGAGGAGTGGTATGTTGACGGATGTTTGTTTCAAATAAGACAATATTCTTTCATTGTCTTCTTCAGCCTTTTGATTCTTTAGACGAGAAGGATAGGGAATTCGTGAAAGAGTTGGTCGTTGGGCCGGTGCTGGTGTTTGTGGAGGAGGATCGTGAGGAGTTGGAAGGGGTTCAAGAATTGTCTCATTTCCTAACACGGGTTCCCTTGTGATGGGGTTCCGGTTAGGATGTTGGGGATCCTTGGTAGTAGTTCCTGATCGAGTAGTGATTGCGCAAGTTGGATCATGAGGGGCTAGGCCAGATCTACTCATTCTTTCGTGGAGGTTGGTGAACTGACTTTCTAATTCTGCTTGCTGCTCTCGGATAAACCCCTCAAGACCTTTTAAGAGTGCGGTCCCTTCCATGGTAAATTGCCCGAGTTCTTGTTCAAAAGAATCACGGATGGTGTATTCAGATCCTTCCTTTCCTTCAGTTTTCCATTTCAGATTGCCCCAGGGATCACACTCATCGTTTTGATAGAACGCGAGGAGTGAAGGGTCATCATAAATATCATGACTAGAAAGGAAGACGCTCTCTTGGTGTGTGTCATCGCACTCATCGCTCTCGTGTGGTCCTCCACAAATGTCGCATATGAGGTATGGGTTAGTTAGCCTTTTTGCTTCTGGTGTTTTTGTGAGGTAAGCTAGCTTCTTTTGTGCTTTCTCAATCCGATCATCGAAGGATAACTCTTCAGTCGAGAAAGTAGAGATGCTTAACGCGTTTACTGGCTCATTCCAATGGTTGTCTTGGTATTGAATGTATTCCTCTATTCGGTTCCACCTTTCTTCTGCAGTGAGGTTCGCAATTCTTTGGCCAGTCGAGAAATCAATCCCTTTTTTATCTTTTCGGGAGACATTGTCGTAAAAGATTTGAACAAGCAACCAAAGGTTGATACCGTGGTGTGGGGCTTGTTGAATAAGATCTTTGTAACGACTCCAGGAGTTGGTGATAGATTCTCCATCTGGTTGATGAAAGTGCAGAATTTTGCTCCTAACTGCTGCAGTTCTTCCAGGGGGAAAGAACTTTTTGGTGAACTTGGTTGTGAGTTGTTCCTATGTGAAAATGGACCTTGGAGGGAGCTTATCGAGCCACTCCTTGGCTTGACCTTGAAGAGAAAATGGGAAAAACCAGAGTCTAGATGTCTCCTTAGATGCTCCGTCGGTATAGATAGCATCCACAATTTTTAAAAACTGTTTGATGTGGTGGATTGGGTTTTCGCTGTGGGATCCATGGAATTGACATGCCTTTTGGATTAGCCAAATGTCAGACGCATGCAATACCTCATTGACCTGTTCCGAAGGATATACAATGGCACTGGTGAATCCAGATGAAGAAGGGGAAGAGTATTCCCCGAGGGTTTTTGCTTTAGGAGGATTTATGGGTCCATTGACTGGAGTGGCAGGAACTTCCTCACCATTTTGACTCAGATTGTCAGTGATGATGGTTTCAGGGGATTGTGGGGAATGAGGGGACTCTTCATCAAATGTGACTTCATCAAAATTGATGGAAGTGCCTTGAAGTTCTGAATCGTGGAGAGCTTTTCTTCGCCTATTGAGCTCTCTTTCGGGTTCTGCAAATGGTTCAAGAAGAGTTTTGGTGGAACTGCGGGTTCTAAGTTGCTTAAGGGGGTTGGTATGGGGACGTGGTTGTTGGTTATCACCTTCCATGATGAAAAGTGATGGGGTTACGAACAAAGGTCATGAAGAAGGGGGATAGACTAAGAGGAAGCTAAAAATGAGAAAAAATAATTTACTTGATAGGAATAAAGCAAAGAACCTTAACGAGGTGGACTACTAACTAGCTATTCTATTCCCCGGCAGCGGCGCCAAAAACTTGATACGCTTACGCAGCGCGTTCGGGGTCAAAGGAACTTTCTTTTCGTCGAGCAAGTTTTTCAACACCCTAGGCAGTGAACCTAATCGTTGTAGTATAGTATTAGGGTAAGCCACGGGTATTGATATCGTTCTCTAGGGGAATAGGAATGCTAGTGAGAAGTTACTACGCTAAGGTTAAGGTTGAGGAAGATTATTTTTTATCTTTTTTATTTTTTTAGGAAATTGAAAAGTACGAATCTCGGGTATTGGATTTGGGGGGTTGGTATTTCTACCGATTACTCTACTATTATCTAATTATCTAAACTAAGGTGGTGGTAGTCTATGTCTAATTAATGTGTGCTCGTATGATAGTTTAAAGATGTGTTTACTTAGGTTTTACTACTCCTTAATTATCTCCTATTGATGGTTGAGTTGTCACGTCTTATTCTTAGTTGCGTTGTGTGTCTAAAGTTGTAGGGTATGCGTTTCTCCCTAACTCTTTGAACTTACCAAAGGGTCTCGTCTACAAAACCCACTAGGGATAATAAACTCTTACTCTAAGGCACTCTTTGGATGGTTTAGCTTACAACTACTCAGGTAATTATATTCTAAGGTTCACAAAGATGAATCAAGCATTAAGTACACAACGAATGACCTATCGCATTACTAGATCATTAATCAACTAAGATAAGAAACAACCAATCAATATTCAATAATTAAGTTTCATACTCCCTAAGCAAACACACAAATAAATTAGCCCGACATGGAGAACATGCAAGCATACACACAAATAATCAAAGACATAATTGAATTGATGAAGTAAATACTTATCTTGATGTAAGATAGGGTTTGAAACCCTAAAATACTGTACAAGACACCCTTGGTTCGGTTTTAGGTTTTACTCCAAAAAGACTCTCCTAAAACTGAGATATTCGGATTCTATATATAATATTACATATGCGACGGCGTCACCTTATGTTTTGTGACGCCGTCGTGTCGCCGTCATTAGGGTTTCTTCTTGGCCACGTTAACCTTGCGACGGCGTCACCTTATGTCTGTGACGCCGTCCTCTTCAGCTTCTGACATCGTCTGGGTCACATCTAGGCCGTCTGAGTAGCAACGGCCTACTCTTTCAAAGCCCGACGTCGTCACTTGAAAATAGGGTTTTTGGCTTCTGTATCATCACAAAAATCCTCCGACGGCGTCGCAATTAACACCTGACGCCGTCGTCTTCTGTTTTCAGCAGCTTTGAGTGTCTCGATTCTGACTTTGGCCATTTTCTTCGTATATTCGCGCATTTTCGTCCAAATAAGTGCCATTCCAGCATTTTGCCTTCAAGAGACCTAAAAAGTGAAAAGGAACGATATTAAGCAATAACGGATACAAAAGTGATCAAATAAGGGCTTAAACGACCCCTCAAAATGGTACCTTTTAAAACCTTATCAATATTTGTTTTTAACTAGAAAAGTCTTAAGTCGATCGTACCAAGCTTTTGGTGCTTGCTTAGGGTCCGTATAATGCATTCTTGAGTTTGAAGACATGATGTGGTTTATCAAAGTCGGTAAAACCGGGAGGTTGAGCAACATATACTTCTTCGTTAATAAACCCATTAAGAAATGCACTCTTAACATGCATTTGAAATAATTTGTAGGATATTGGATTTCACAAACACACTAAACCATGATCAAATTAGGCGTATAAGTATGTTAGAGAGAGAAAGTTCTAGTGAGAGAAAGGACGAGAGTTGGGAACTATAGTGAGAGAAAGAAAATATTATTATGAGCTCCAACTCTCTACCTTGGGAGGTAGAGAGTATTTATAGTCTTACATAAAATGCCACACAACGGGCTGTGGATCAGGCATATAGTGGGTAAAGGCCCGTCCGTCCTCCACGGTGTTACTTAACTAAATACAACTTAACTTAAAATAACTACGACTACGAGCTTTCTAACGTTTACATATACTTGAGGTGACCGACTCTTTAATACCTGGAATTTCTAATCCTAACAATCTCCCCCCAAGGGAGGTCACCTCAATCATGCACTAAAAGTACATAGAATACAAACCGATATTACGTTAAAGATTGTTCTTGCATTCATGATGTAGTACTTTGCTTCGAAGCTCGTAGTCATTGATTCTTCTCAATGCATGTTTGGTTAATCCATGTGGAGGTCTTTTACTGATCCACGTGATAATAGTTTTGAGCCAGCTTTTGAGATCATCAGCTAACAAAAATCTCTGAGACATCCATTGTGGTGTTGGTATTATGTGATGTTGTGACTTTCGGACCGACATGCTCACATTCTGGATCAAGATATCTTCTCATCAGAGTAGCGGAAGCTTTCGTTGATTCATGATATTGGCAGCAGCATAGCAGAAGCATGGAGTGAAAATATCAGAGTCATTGATGCACTTATCATGATTTCTTTTGAGATGAATGTGTAGTGTGAGCATGCGGCTATGAATTGACCGCTTCATTCTGATCAGCTGCAAACGTCGGGTGTACCTGCATAAAACAGTTAGCAATAAAGCACACGAAAGTGTCTTTGATCACTTTCGTTGAATTAAGGTACACGGCCCACGGTTCCCCGTTGATCAGTACAAGTACTGCCTGTGATCAGGTATAATTCCGAAGAATTTCCTTGACAGGGTTTCGCAGCTGCTCTAGCTGTTCTCAAACAGGAACATCTTAAAGAAGACAACACGGAGTGAGTGAACCAGCGAAGTAGAAATTCACTGATTGATGAACAGAGATTTGAAAGACAATCGTGTATTGCTCAATAGAAATTGTTTTTGCAATACAACGAAGGTTTTAATGAAAATCAATTATCAATCATAAACACCTTTTGATTTGAAATATTCGAACACGGTCAATGTGCTAAAGAAAAGAGTTTTTAAGCACAATGACCAGTTTTTCAAAGGTATCCGTCAATCCATAACCTGAACCAGGATTGATTCAAAAGATTGAATCGCCCCATTGTTTCTGTTCAGTTGTCACATGGTTGATCCATTTGATAGATCTCACATGCCACCCACCAGGAGCTTGTTTGATGTTGGCTCCAGAAGGCTTTCCATCTTCATTGTGAATATGTTTGCATATCACTCAGATGTTCTGGCAATACCACAAGGATAATGCGTAGGACTCAAGATATAATCTCTCTTTCTACATTATGTGAAACAGAGAGTCTTCATTGAAAGTATCCTAATGAGATTTATTGATGATCTCGTGGCTCTAGACTCAATATGTGCATATTTGGATCCTGTGCCGGAGACTAGGGAGAGGGTCTCCTTCTTCAATATCAACAATGTCTAAGAGAAAGTCGATAGATAATGTCGGTTCCCCGTGAGAATGAAACAAGCCCTTTTAAGAGGAACTTGAGTGACTTGGGAAGTTGTAGTGTAGTGCGTCACTGGGTCCATGACGTCTTGTCTTCAATACCAGTGTTACCTTAGTAACCACTTAGTAGCATATGTATTGAACCCGGTTACTGCCCTAAGGTTGAATTATTGGAGGGCTATTTCTTTTCACCCTTTTCTCATTCATTTCTTTTTAATTCTTCAACCCCTTCAGTGCTTACCGATACTTCATAGCTAGAACCTTGTTGGGTTTATTCCAGTACTAGCTCAGTCTCAGTCCGCACTCTTCCCAAATCTCATTTTTCTCCTTTTATCATCATACCTAAGAACTCTACACTAACTAGTGGATAGTCCCTCGGTAGATCCCTCCGGTTCTGGCGGATCATAGGAACACATACCAAACCTTATCATCCTTATATCACCGTACATAAAGTAAAGTTGGTCGGTCAATTTGGTATTATTCATCTGCCATTGGAACCAATTGAAAACCATTTGAAAATCAATCCAGATACTTGTGATATATTATCAAAACATTTTGTACCTGAATTGTTTTTGATATTTTTAGAACAAGTGCTCCCCCTCAACATGTGCATCAAACGTTTGAAATCGTTTTGCACACGGAGGCAAGAGGAAGAATTTACTTCTTTGATTACCATTTTCTAAAAGATATCAACATCACTTCCCTGATCAAATCAAGTAGATAAAGCATTTCCGGGAAGGATGAGGTTTTCATGATTTTGCATAGGCTGTTAGTAACATACCGGTGTCCTTCGGGTACCAAAGACCCATATTGATGGTTCCTTGGAGATACCGAAAGACCCGTTTAACAGCTTCAAGGTGCTTTTTAGTAGGCTTAGCCTGGTATCTAGCACACATGCAAACAGCGAACAAGATGTCTGGTCTACTAGTAGTGAGGTACATCAGGGATCCAATCATACTACGATATTTTGTTTGGTCAATCATGATCCCTGAGTGGTCCTCATCTAGTTTGGTTCGATCAATCATGGGAGTGTCAACAGGGTCACTTGAATCAAATCCAAATTTCTTTAAGATCTCAGTTGCATATTTAGATTGATTTATGAAAATGCCTCCGGGACTTCGTGAAATTTGTAATCCCAAGAAAAATGACATTTGTCCCATCATTGACATTTGAAATTTTGAACTCATTTCATTTGAAAAACGGCCACACTCATTGGGGTCAGTCGAGGCAAAGATGATATCATCAACATAAATTTAAACATGAATTAAATGTTTGCCTGACTTCCTGGTGAACAATGTTGGATCAACTGCTCCTTTGCTAAATCCGGTAGATAGAAGAAACTTTGACAGTGTATCATACCATGCCCTTGGAGCTTGCTTTAAACCGTAAAGAGCCTTCTTCAAACGATAAACGTGAGTAGGATGCTCTTGATTCACAAATCCTTCAGGTTGGCTGACGTAGACGACTTCTTTAAGATCTCCGTTTAGAAATGCCGTCTTTACATCCATCTGATAGACTACCATGTTCTTACTAGCAGCATTAGCCAAAAAGATTCTGATTGCCTCGATTCGAGCAACTGGAGCAAAAGATTCTTCAAAGTCAATACCCTCCTCTTGACGGTATCCTTTAGCAACTAATCCAGCCTTGTTCTTCAACACATCACCATGCTCATCAAGTTTCACTTTGAAGATCCATTTAAGAGCAATAATCATAGCACAGTCTGGAGCAGGTACTAACTCCCATACATCAAGTCGATCAAACTCATGAATTTCATCTTGCATGGCATTGAACCAGCTGTCTTCATTCTTAGAAGTTTTAACATCTTTAGGTTCGATCTTTGAGAGTACAGAGTTAAAGAAGAACCATAAGGCATCGGTTGCAAGTTGTTTCCGTGTTGATACAGGACGAGAGGGATTTCCAATGATGTTGTCTAGTGGATGATCGTGAGTCCATTTCCTAAGGTGTTCATGTGGCAGTTGTTGAGGGACTGAGGTAGCAGAGTCGATGTCTCCTGAAGAAGATGGTTCTGATGAAGATTCAGGAGCAAATATGTTTTCAAATGGAGCATCTTCAGGAGTAGTAAAGGGATTAACTTCATCATTGATGCCAGAAACATTTCCATGATGTACATTTGAAGAATGATGATTTGTTGATGAGACTGAAGGATCAGCAGCAGGCGCTTCTTGACTTAAAGATATTGAGACTGAGGGGTTGACTTCATTCACAGGAATATGAGCAGCCTCTGTTGTAGGAATCGACACCTCATTGGTACTTGGATCATAAAGTTCATCAAACATAGGATCAAACAATTTCTTTAAATCATCTTCAGATGGAGGTACATATGGAGTTTCTTGAGAGGAGTTTGGAACAAGGGATGAACCAATGGGACTGTTTTGAAGTGCAGGTCCTGAACTGGATTGTCCAGGAGCCATTTGATCGGTCAGCTCATCAAACGTAACGTGAATTGTTTCCATGATATTTCGGGTTCTTTTGTTGTAGATTCGGTATCCCTTTTTGTTTGGTGCATACCCTACAAAAACTCCAATGTCTGCTTTAGCTCTAAGTTTGCCTAAGTCTTGACCCTCATTAGTTGGATAACACAATGCACCAAACACACGAAGGAAAGAGAGATTAGGTTTTCTGTTGTGGACAAGTTCATATGGAGTTTTTCCATGAACAATGTGAATCAGGGAACGATTTTGTGTGTAGCATGCAGTGGCAATAGCTTCAGCCCAGAAAAACATTGGAACCTTTGAGTAAATCAGCATTGTTCTAGCGGCTTCTATAAGAGTTCGATTTCGTCTTTCAACTACACCGTTCTGTTGAGGAGTTCGTGGAACACTTCTTTGATGGCTGATTCCAATGCTTTCATAAAATTCACTAAGTTGTTTGTTAACAAACTCAGTTCCATTGTCTGTTCGGATAATTCTGACGGTTTTGTTAAGTCGAACCTGCAGCTGTTTGATGAGTTTGATGATGATATCAGGAGTTTCATCCTTTGTCCTTAAGAACTTGACCCAGGTGAATCTAGAGTAATCATCAACCACAACTAACACATATTTCTTCCCAAAGATATTCTGCACTCTCATTGGTCCACATAAATCCATATGAATTGTATGAAGAACTTCTGTGACAGAGTTAGTAGGTTTGGGTTTATGGGCATACTTCTTGCTTTTTCCCAATTGACATGCTGAACAAAGATGATCCTTTTCATACTTGAGTCTAGGTAAGCCTACAACTAAGTCCTTTCTGGTGAGATCATTGATGGTGCCGAAGTTCAGGTGATTGAGACGACGATGCCATAACCATGACTTTGTTTTAGAAGCCTTTGACAGGAAGCAAATTGGTGAAGACTTCATCATATCTTCGATAGAGATGGTGTATAGATTTGAACCACGTGAACCTCTTAAAAGTTCCTTACCATCAAGTTCTATAAGGAAGCAGGTATGTTTTCTGAAGGCTACTTCTAGATCAGAATCGCAGAATTGACCAACAAAGAACAAGTTGTGACCAAGACCTTCTATATAGTAAACCCTGGAGATAACACTTTTGCCAACAACATAGTCTCCATAACCCATAATAGCACCGAAATGATCATTTCCGAATCTAACTGTCCAAATGAATTTGCTCACGAAGTTCATGAGCCGTGACCGATCGCCAGTCATATGCTTGGAACAGCCTGAGTCCAGGTACCACAAAACGATTTGAACGATCTGCAGTTGAACACATACAAGAATGGATAACTGGATAATTGGGATCCCCATGCAAGAATGGGTTCCATTTGGTTAGTAACAATGGTTGGAACACCCACATCCGAAATAGAAGCATTCATATCAGAAATGAAGGCAATGGAATCATTATGAATAGATGTAGTACTAGTGTCTGTATTAGCCCTGTTCAAAGTGTGCTCACTTCTTAAGGGAATAGTTCTACCAGTAGGCATCCATTTTCTAGTGGGCATTGTCTGATTATTCTTATGACCAACAGGTATCCAATGATAGCCTATCTTACTAAATGTTCTTCCTGTGGGTTTCCACTGTTTTCTAACTTTCTTTCGTTTTTGCCTTTTAGCCTTCTTAGCATGATTTTTAGCATTAACAATATTAATTGGACAATTAACATCATTAGGCAAAACATTAACACCACATTCATGATTAGAAACAGAATTCAAGCAGACATTAATAGAAGGTTTGCAAATAGTATCAGAATTCTAATTAATTACAGTACGCCTATGGCTAATACTAGAATCAACACGATTCGTTTTATTCGGCTCAAACTTAAAGTTCCTAGGTAGGTCTTCTACTTTCTTCCAATGCACATTCTTAGCTTGCGAGGTCGTGTCCTTCCTTGTATTTTCTTGAGACTTTGACCTGCTTGCTTTAATGTCACTGATTACTCCTGTAGAGGGAATGGGAACATTAGTTGGTTTGGCTACTATTTGCTTCACCTGTTTAGATGTGCTGGGATCTGAGCTACATGCAGGCACACTAAGATTAACTTTTTTAACACTTGAATAGTTGGGATTTGAACACCTAGAGGGCACACTCGAGTTCACATTCTTAGCACTAACAGATTTGAAATCTAAGCTGCTTGAAGGCACATTAGGGTTTACATTCATAACATTTGGCATTGAATGACTTGCATGCTTGGCACTAGGCATAGAACACGTTATCAAGGGATTGACTTGCTCACCTAAGGTTTTAGGGCATATTGTAATTAGGCATTCTAGAAGTTCTTGAGATCGTTTGGCATATAAGCATGCATGGCCAATTGCATTATCATCTGGTTTCTCTAACTTATCCTCTTCTACAATCTCACGGAGACATTCTAGGCTGTCCTTAAGGTATGAAAAATATGTTTGAATAGCAAGTTTGTTATTCCTAAGATGAGGAGGAACATATTTCACAGACAAAGCATATTTATTACAGACATGTACCTTTGATACACCATTCTCCCCATTGGTCATTGGCATCTTCCCTTTTACCTGACTCTTTAGATTCCCAATTTCTTTTTGTAACGAGGCTACCGTTTCGTTATTTTTGTTATGAGTGACCTTTATAGATTCAAATAATTCATTGAAATGACGTTTAACCTTTTCATTTTCTTCAAGAAAGACCTCATTTTCCTTTTGTAAAGCATTTACTAAGTTTTGAAGATGAAAGTTTTGAGAATTCTGAGAATCTAAAGGAGGAGGCATTTGGGGACCAGTCACATTGTTCGTTTGACCCTTTAATTGAGAGATTTGGGCTTTCAAATTTCTGATCGTGTTGCAATGAGCTTGAATCTGTTCATCACGTTTGTTAATTTGAAAAACTGCATCAAACTCTGGAGCATCTGAGGATGTCTTGATATTTGAAGTTTTGACATTTTTTTTAAGATGTTGATATTTTAGTTGTAAATTAAAATGCTCAACTTCTAGTTTAGAAAAATCTTTAACCAAATTTTCGTGATCATCCAGTTCAATTTTCACATTTAGTTCAGAATTCGTTTTTTCAAGCTCAATGACACGATCATGAGAGACTTTCAAAGCAACAGACAGTTCATGGAATCGAGAAGCAGTAATAGAACAGTTAGTAGCAGTGTAGAACACATCTTGAGCAATACATTCAGAAATCAGGTTCTCATTTAGTGTATGCAAGTTCTTCCTCTCAATCTCATTATATTTTAGTGCTCGCTCATAGTCACTAACCTCAACTATCATTGCATCAAATTCTTTTTCCATTTCCTTAATATCAGTATCTATCCCCTTTTTAAGACTCTCAAAGTGATCTTTTAGAAGTTTAAAGAAAGGCATGACCTCAGTTAAATAACATTCTTTCGTTTGCTCAAAACCCCTTTCTCCTTCAGTTATACCAGTGGGTGTGATCCTTTTCTTGCAAGTTTTCTCAAAATCAACAAATAGTTGAAAGATAACATATTGGCTAATTAAGGTCTTGCTTTTAGTGGCAATTGTTCTAGGAACAAGATGCATTGGTGTATTAGGAGGATACACAGTTGCTCTGGGCATTTTCCAAAAGGGAGGGTTTGTTTCAACAATATTTTCAGCTTTCTACTTATCTAAATCCATGTTCCAGAAAACTTGTTCGGGAGTCAACAATGTCTGAGGCTTAAACATGTTCAAGGAAATCCAGTTTTCCTTCTTGTAATCATGGGGTGTGATCTTTATTTTCTTCTCTTTACATTTAGGATCATCTAATTTCTTGTTCATCTTTTCCCTAGTGACTTAATCAGATTTCTTATCTTCCTCAGTGCACTCAACGCAACTAGGTTTCTGTCTAGGTTTAAGGATTTCATTGCCATCATAAAGAACCTTATTAGCATTTCTAGCCTTTTTAATGACCTCTGGATTTGGTTTCTCAACAAGGGGAATGCTATGCTTATCGCTTAAGACTCTATGCTTAGTGATCATGTGAGCAGTCTGAATGGTGTTCCCTTGTATGTACAACTTGTTTTCAAGTTTGTTTTTCAAAGTTTTCAGATTAGAAAAATCTTTCAAGAGTTTTGATTCCTTTGCATTAAATTCTTGCTTAAGCATTTTCACATTTTCTTAAAGTTCTTGTTTTTGCTTAGCAGTTTTAGAAAGCTTTTCTTGCAAGGAATTTAACTCTTGTTTTAATACTTCTTCTCTAAAATTACTTTTTCTAATGATTGTACGCACTTGGTCATCCATTTCCTGCTCACGAGTGGTCAACTCAAATTTTGCATGTTGTTCATAAATAGCAACACGTTCTTTATAGGCATTTAGTTCAGAAATTACAGAATCAACAGGGGCACATGCAGTGAATTCATCAAAAACATAATCATTATTGACAGCAGAAGATGCATCACTTGGTACAATCTCACTTTCACTTTGTATCACATATTGATCATATGGGACAACATTGATATTACCCATATTTTCAATATATGATTCAATAAACACAGTTGATTGTACTTCGTTATGTATCTTTTGCTCATCAACTTCATCGTATAATTTTAATACCTCATAGATGAGTTTGTCTTTGGATGGGCCAGCTTGTGGTGAATATGAGACCTTGGGAGAAACCATTGGAGAAATGCTAGCCATAAAAATTGTGTGTGCAGTAGGTCCATCATCCACATCAGAGTCGTATGCATCACAATCAGCGACTTGAAAGGCATTCTGATGATTGTGACCTATCTCTTGAATAGGCTGCTCATCCACATCTCATAGGTCTTGGCATTGCCCTCAGCAAGAAACAAAAATTCCTCTTCATCCAAAGCAGCACCATTATCTTGAGCTTGTACAACCAGCATCTTATCTCTGAAGTAATCAGCATTCTGTGGACGTTTTGGAGATGTACAGTTCCTTGCAATGTGTCCCTCACCACCATAGTTATAACATTTGATAGGCTTAGCTTGACCTTGATTACCATTCCTTCCTCGATTCTGATTACCAACATAACCTATACCAGCTCCACCTCTTCCCTGATCATACTGTCTTTCCTGAACTGGTTGCACCACGATCCTCCCATCTTTAACAGTAGCTTGATTGTGTGGGTTAGATGATGTTTTGAGGTTGTTGTTGGTTTGTGGGAGAGAATTCATGTTTTGACTAATCAGAAGAGCTAGTTGATTAATGATGTTACCCACGTGTGCATCAGCATCAGCTTGTTTGAACATAGGATCAGGAATGAGTTTGTGATTACCATTACCCATGGGTATGACTTGTGAGGCTTTGGTTGTGATTTCGATGTTTGATTAGAAGGCAGTTGAGTCATTAGATGAGCTTGTCTCTCCCTGATTGGTTTTGAACTGATTAAGAATCATTTTTTCAAACATAGCATGTCTCTCATTCTGAAGGAGGAATGCATAGAGTTGCTCATGGTTTGTATTCTTCAATCCTTTAGTGAGCTTCACAGAGGTGACAAACTTGTGCCATTCGGGATTCATGTTGTTCACAAATTTTGAGTTCAGCTGAATGTTAGACATAGTCATTCTGATGTTCCTCATATCATACACCAGCTTATGAAATCTCACATAGTACTCATAGACACTCTCATCTGGTTTCATCTTGAAGTGTTCAAATTCGTCATAGAGTTGTGATTCTCTGTCTTCCATAGTTAATTCAGAACCTGAGAGAAGCATCTTGACATTATCCCATACTGCCTTTGCTTCGGTGTTATGATTGATCAGCTTGTAGATGTCTTTTGGAAGACCTTGAAGAACAATGTTAGAAGCCCTGATATCAGCATCGAATCTCTTTTTCTCCTTATCATCAAGCTCATCATACATCTTTGGTCTGTCCATTCCGTAAATCAGAGTTCCACCTTCAGCAGTATCAAGTACATCTCTAGTCGTTTCAACACGATATGGTCCTTCATCAATGGATTTGAGAATGTTGACTCCATTTTCCTTTCCAAGACAGTACAATCTGATTCGTTGAGCCCAAGAGTCGTAGTCAGTTCTGTCAAGCATGGGTGGACGAGTATCTGAACCAGCTTCTTGAACATCCTCGGCAACAGTGGAGATGATAGTAGGAACGTTTGTAGACATGTTTCAAGCTCTACGGGATTTTACAATTCTTTGATTAAACCGGGAAATTGATTCTTTCACAGGATTTTACTAAACCAAAAGAACAACCGTAAGAATGTATCACCAAGAAGTAACAAGCCTAAATGAATAAGTACCTAACCACACAACTCGCTTATTTAACAACTCGCTTAAGTAATCAACTCGCTTAATAGCCAAGTCGCATCAGCATCAACACAGTCAACTCGCTTAATGAATCAAGTCGCTAAATAGCCAACTCGCTTTAGTATCAACTCGCAACACAATCAACTCGCTTGAACACTAAGTCGCTTAAAGAAACTCGCTAGCGTTACAACTCGCTAAATAGCTAAGTCGCTTTAGATCTCAAGTCGCTTAAAGAAACAACTCGCTTAGAACCCAAGTCGCATAAGTATCAACTCGCTAAACAGCTAAGTCGCATGTACCAACTAGCATTAAATAACAAAGCAACACGCTTTGAAGAAACACAAGTCCGAGACTCAACTCGCTTAGTCCTTTTTTCACTAATAACCACTTTATCAATCCAAAACAACCAAACCACAATGATTTAAGCCTTCCATTTCAAAACATAAACACTTATGATGATCCTAAACACAAAAGTACAAGCAAAATTCAAACTTTACCACTAGAATTTGGCCAAATGAATCAAACTCTCCCAAACCCTTAATACACCAAAAACCTTATGAAATCCACCAAAACAAAGAGCATGAAAGATGAGTGATCAAACCATGGCTCTTGATACCAATTGTAGGATATTGGATTTCACAAACACACTAAACCATGATCAAATTAGGCGTATAAGTATGTTAGAGAGAGAAAGTTCTAGTGAGAGAAAGGAAGAGAGTTGGGAACTATAGTGAGAGAAAGAAAATATTATTATGAGCTCCAACTCTGTACCTTGGGAAGTAGAGAGTATTTATAGTCTTACATAAAACGCCACACAACGGGCTGTGGATCAGGCATACAGTGGGTAAAGACCCGTCCGTCCTCCACGGTGTTACTTAACTAAATACTACTTAACTTAAAATAACTACGACTACGAGCTTTCTAACGTTTACATATACTTGAGGTGACCGACTCTTTAATACCTGGAATTTCTAATTCCTAACATAATTTAAAGTCATAAGCACATGCATATGCAAGTAAGATTCTAATAGACTCGAGCCTAGCTACCGGTGCATAAGTTTCATCATAATCAATCCCCTCTTGTTGATTATAACCTTGTGTGACAAGCCTATCTTTGTTTCTAGATACTACACCATTTTCGTCCATTTTATTTCGAAAAACCCATTTCGTTCCAATTATAGTTTGATCTTTAGTTTTTGGAACTAACTTCCAAACATCATTTCTAACAAATTGGTTTAACTCTTCTTGCATAGAAATTACCCAAGATTCATCTTTTATTGCTTCGTTTATGTTTTTCGGTTCAAAGGTTGATACAAAGCAAAAGTGATTACTTTGATTTGGGCTTGTGATCTTAACGTTCTTTGATTTAGTTGTCCTTTGACCTTTTCTAAAGGATGACTTTTGGATTCTTTGATGTTTATGATTTCATTATTCAATGGTTTATCTTCCTTGTCATTTTCAATTATTTCTTGACTTTCTACAAGTTGACTTTCATCTAAGTCATCATCTACCAAAGGTGATGTCTTAGAGGGACGTAGACTTTCGTCGAATGTTATGTTCAACGATTCCTCGACTCTCATTCTTTAGTATTAAAAATGAAACATTTACATCCAAACACTCTAAAATATCCTAAAGTTGGCTTTTTGCCTTTATATAATTCATATGGTGTTTTGTTTAGGAAAGGACGTATTAAGACTGTTGGGAATAATACTAACATTTACAACTGATAGTCTTGTGGTTAAAACTACTATAGATTACACTAGCAGTGGAAACTCATTACCACTGCTAGTACAAATATTACCACTGCTGTTAGGATAATTGTTAAGTATCCGTGCATTGATAAGTATAGAAAAGATCTTGCGTATATTCTATTTTGTTAGGTTTATACTTATCTTGTAAATGACTCCTTGTGCTATAAAAGGAGATCCTAGGTCATTGCTTGATAGGTGAATTACATACATATTATTCATATTAGCTTCAAGGTGTAACCCTAGTGATAAGCAAGATCACTCGTATTATTTCTTAATAATATTGGAGCTTTGTGTTTATTGTTCTTACTTACATTACATCATATAATTTGTCTTCTAAGTATTACTAAGTATATTCCGCGTGCTTATTAATATAACTCAAAATATCACTAACACAAGGTGTGTGTTTAGATCCATCAAGTGGTATCAGAGCGAAGGTTCTGATATTTTGATTTAGAAGATCCAAGGAATAAGCTTAACCTACTCACTCAATTCAATGGAGATGGAAAACAACCAGTCCAACTCTTCTACGCCAAGGCTACCTAAGCTAAAACTTAATGAGTTTGAGATGTGGAAGATAATGATTGAGCAATACTTTCTCATTCAAGACTATGCTCTATGAGAGATCATCTTAACTGGTGATTCTTTCAAGCATGTGACGAAGACTCAGAAGGTTGGTGACACAGATGTTGTGACAGTTTCTATGCTTGAGACTAATAGTGAAAAAGCATTGAAGAAGAATGATCTAAAGGCTAGAAGTTTGTTGCTAATGACTCTTCCTAGAGACCAGATCATAGCATTCAGCAAGTTCAAGACTGCAAAAGAACTTTTTGAAAAGATTTGCTCAGTGTTTGGTGGAAATGTAGGAATCACTCCTAAACTAGAATTCAAGTGTTAGTAATTAATATGTAATAGTTAGCTTAGTTATGTCTTTTATGTTAGTAATCAAGGCTAGGCTCATGTAGAAAGCCCATGAGCCTATGCAAAGCCCAATAAGGAAAGGATGGGAACTTGGTATGTTGCCCTAGTTCCCTCCTATAAATACCTCATGTAAACCATCCTTAGATGGTTGGTTGTTCACATTTACATTTTACTTATGCTTAAACTTTCTCTCAAGTCCTACGCGTAGAGTGTGTGTGTTCATCCGATCCTTCCTTCATCTCCTTTCTTATATTGATGCTTGCGTTACTAATATAGGAACCTAACAGTGGTATCAATCGTCAAATAGTTTGGTGAAATTTATTTTGTTTTTTTAAGTCTATGCGTAACTCTCGGTTTGCAAACTTTCATACGCATAAAAACTCATTTTTTACACTTTCAAATCCAAGAATCTTGTACTTTTAAGGTTATTAGGTGTTAAAGTTTAAGTTTTTGGCAAAATGTTTCAAACTTTACGTGTATATCTTTGGTATTAAGCTTGATTTGCTACGTGTAGATTGTTTTACGTGTAGGGTGTGTTAACGTTTTGGATCATCAAGTTTCACACTTTTGTGTTATTTTGGTGATATTGAAGCTGTTTCATCACTAAAATCTGGTTTAGAAACACTTTTGACAGAAATCTCAGTTTTGGCAAAACTTACGCATAACAAAACCCTAGTTGTTACGCGTAAGCAATTCAAAGTTTGATCTTCCGTGTTCTTGGTTTACTCAGTGTTTTCTTGCTTGGATAAGCCTGAAAACACTTCGACTTTGGATATCTTTTGCACTGGAATAAGTGTAAAGGATTTTTGGGCAAAACCCTAGTTTTACGCCTAATCTAACACTTACGCATAGAATCTTTACGCCTAAGCATTTTCTTACGCCTAAGCCTTGTCTTACGCATAAGAAAATCTTACGCATAAGCATTCTACTTCTAAGCTCTTAGTCTACGCATAAGCTAAGGTTTACTTAACCCTACGCGTAAGCTAAAGTTTACTTAACCCTACGCGTAAGTTCACCTCTTACGCGTAAGTTGGTGTTTTTACGCCTAAGGTTTTCTTTGCCTAAACTTGGTTCCTACGCATAAGGATACTTCATCAACAAAGTTTCACACGACTACAAAGATCCATTTTACTACACAAGTTTCAAGATGTCTCAACCACCATACTCTAACTACTTCCCTCATGTGTATCCTCAACGACAACAACAACAACAACTCAATCAACAACAAAAAATTTATCAACAACTACAACAACAACAACAACAATTTCAACAACAATTTCCTCAAGGAGCAATTCAACCACAAATAATTCAACCACCCCCTAGTCTTCAAGTACAACCTTACACAAACATTCACAATCAACATCCATCCAGGAATACTATGAAGGAACCGTCTTGGTTTGGAAAGATGTGTGAAGCTTTAAGTAGCAAACAATCCATACATGAAGCTGGATCACTTGATCGACCTCCAATGCTCACTCTTGGAAACTATGATCAATGGGTGATAAGGTTCTTTAGGTTCTGTGATCTAAAGAAGCCACATGGAAAGTTCTTGAAGAAGGTCATCATAGAAGGTCCATTTCAGATGCCTACTGTCGTTACACCCGGAGATCCAAATGCCAATCCACCAAGAGGTGATGTCACCAACATTGCAAGTCTTAATGACCTCACTGCTGATGAACTTCTACATTTTGAAGCCGATGAAATAGCAATGCAATACATCCTTTTGGGATTACCCAATCCGATCCTTCGAAGTGTTGATGCTCAAAAGACTGCTAAAGCAATGTGGGAGCATATTCATCTTCTCATGGAAGGCACATAACTCAATCAAGAAGACATGGAATCCAAAATCTACTTGGCTTATGAAAACTTCATGATTGAACCAAGAGAGACATTAGAGTCATATCATCATCGATTCTCAGATATCATCAATGACTTGGACAAACACAACATCATCATGCCAAGAATTGCAGTCAACACTAAGTTCCTGAGTAGTCTTGGTCCTGATTGGGAAAAGCATGTCATTTTCATCCGTCAAGCTAAGAATCTTCATCATGCTACATACGGATTGTTGTACGACTATTTGAAGCCCCACCAAAAAGAAGTTGACAAAGAAAGAGTTATCCGTGGACAACCTGTTTCACCTTCACTTCAGGATAATCAACAATTAGCATTGTGGGCTCAAGCTTGTTATCCTCAATTCCCAACCTTACAAACTGTATTCACAAATCCTCTATAACCCACTGCTCAACCATCTGCTAAGATAACCCCTTATGATCCGTCACAGCACCAATCTCAAGAAACTCAGTTGGTTCCATACAACAACAACAATGATCAAGCACTTTACAGTGAATCTAATGAGGATACAAAAGCTTTCGATGCATTGCAGCAAGGGTTTGTCATGATTGCTAAAGCCTTCGGCCGATACTAAAACAAATCTAACAATCACATTCGTACCTCATCCAACACAAGGAATCAGGCTGTTGTTAATAATGGACATGTTGAAGTTCAGAATCGCGGAAATGTTTGTCAGATGGGCGGTGGTCAATGGTTTAATCCAATGGGAAGGAATAACATGGGTGCTCCACAACAATAAAGGGTTCAAGTGGTTGAACAGGGTAATGCTCAGAACGGGATTAATGGTCTTCGTTGCTATAACTATAATGAGAAGGGTCACCTGGCTAATGCATGCCCAAAGAACAGAGTTTTATGGCAGATGCAGGCTAATGCATGCTCAAAACGGGATTAATGGTCTTCGTTGCTATAACTGTAATGAGAAGGGTCACTTGCAGGCTAATGCAGCAGTCATGTTGATGGCAAACATGCATAAACTCCACATGAGTGACACAGGTCCAGTGTATGACACTGACGGCTTGTCTCAGGTACCGGATCAAACCATATTAATCACTGATCTGATATCTCAGTCAACATCTGAATCCGACGAGGCTCAGTATGTTCAACATGAGCTGTCCACATCTCATTCTGATGATACTAAACTAAATCCAGTAGTTACATTTGACGATCAAGATGACCTCCTGGTTACCATTGATAATCAAGTTGACTCCATGGTTATACTTGAGGATCTGAATAATGATCATGTTGAGACTCATGTTGAACACGCTGAACCTTTGCCTAATCCAGATATTGACCTATTACTTAATGACCAACAATCCCGAATGGAACAATGTTGTGAACTCAATCATCAATTAAAAAAAATGCACTGTTAACCAGGGACTTTGAATGCTTAAAAAGGCAACTCAACGTTTTTAAAACTCAAGAAAAACGTGAACAAGGTTTTGAAGTCGCTTTTGCTAAATCTTACCAAAACGAAAAATCATTAGAACGACAGATACGTGATCTAGTCGCATCCATTAATGCCTTGTTCTCTCATATAGAACAACTAAAATACGATCATAAACAACAACTTAACGCTCTTACTTTGGAAACTCAAAAAGCCAAGTCTGAGTTGTTAACTTGTCAAAAACAGTTCTCTGAGTACAAAAAGCATTCCACGAAATGAATAGATGACTATCTTGAAGAAATTTTGACTTACAAAACAAAATCAAGGAGTTTCGAAATGTTGTTTATAAACATGGTGAATCAATCACAACGATTCAAAAGTTTACTTTTAAACCAAATCCTAATGGATATGGTCCGAATCTTGCTGATTACAAACCAAAGTTTTCAAATAGAGCACCAAATCTTGAAGTTTACATTGCAGAACATAGAATTGATGATTCCATTATGAGTGTTGTTGAATATAATCGTCAAGAGGAATTTGATGCAGATGACGAGAGTCGGTCAAAAATGGAAAATGTTGTTTATAACAAACCATTTAACTATTCAAAAGCCGTTACTTTTGTCACACAACAGGATTTTTCTAACACACCTTGGGTTATCACACCTACTTCTGAGGGTCCCCTTTCCAATACTGTACAAATTAATGGTCCTTTACCTTTACTTAGTGAAATAAAACCATTAGCCAAAAAATGTAAAGTTATAAAATATTTTGAAACATTCATTTCGGACATCAAACTTTTGGAACGTGAAATTGAATTTCATTCTGAAATAAAAGTTGAACATTTTCAATCGCCTCTTGCGCGTGCACAAAGAGATATTCTTCATAAAAGAATTTTACCTCATGTCCAAAATTTGAAAAATTGTGCTATATATTTGGAAAGGGATTTTCACAAGGAGCTTGGACTTATGAAAAGAGTTTTCGAACACACAGAAACATCGATTTCAAATACAAAACGTAAAAAGAAAATGTTACGAAAAGATGTTGATCGACTCTTGGAAGATGTTATCTCTGCTGATATCCATAATGTTGTGTTATTACATTCTGTTACATATGCATTTGATTTTATCACTGCTGATTCTGTTGATTCTGTTGAAAATGTTGAGAATACTGATACTGTGTCACAAATCAAGTCTTTAAAAGTTGAAAATGAACGATTATTAAACGAACTTTCAAATGCAAAACGTCGTCTTCAATGGTGTCAAAAAGATTGTCACAATCGTGAACTCGCTTTGCAAAACAAAATCAACCAGTTGCATACCAAAACTCTTTGTCCAAAACTTGAGCAACTGGATGATCAAAATGTGTCTTTGAAGAGTCTAATTTCAAAATATGAACAAGAAATTTCAAAAGTGAAAAAGGAATATAGTGTCATATTTTATTTACTCAAAAAGACTCGTGCTCAAGCGTCAAAAGATGTTGATTATCATCTGGCATATACCAAAGATGTTTTACGACGAGACGGACTCACTCTTTCTGAAAATCTAGATTTGTTACACAAAATCCATGATCTAAAGGCATAGTTGGTGAAACTTAAGCAAGATAGGGATAGTAACACTGTAGTAACTACACCTAAACAGATTCAAACTGACTCTAGAATATCTCATGACAAACCACAAGAATCTAATGTGTTTCCCTCTACTGAAACAGGAATAGTTGCCTCTTTTCCCAATGCCTGCACTTCAATGCCTAGGAGCAATACAAGGAAGAATAGGAAGTTGCGAAGTAAGAAAAGAACAATAAAGAATGCTGAAGTAGAAGAACACCTTAGGATTTTGAATAAAACTCAAATTGCACCCACTTTAGATATTGCGTCTGACAAATGTAATGGAAAAAGTGTTGTAACGAATGCTGAACCGTTAAGTAATTTAAATGTTAAGTTTGAAGCTTCTTGTGTTGGTTATCGTAAAAGTATGTTTTCTGGTTGTCATGACAAATGTGTTGCTACGACTATCTTATCTCGTAAGCGGAACAAAAGAAAACGGAATACCTCTAGGCCCACTACTGCTTCTAAGTCTGTGCTAGGTAAACCGCCTTCTAGTGCTCATGCTTTAATCATTGATGTACCCTTAGAACCCACTTCACCTCCTAGGAAGAACTTATCACCTAGTGCATTCACTAAGACCAAAGCTAAGACTAGTTGGAGATGGCAGAAATGGTTACATAATACACTTAGCTTTACATGGATACCTAAAATCATGAACATGTGTGTTTCATCTATATCTGCATCAGAACCCTCTAACTCTTCGGGTTCCACATCTACTTCTATTTCATCTATGTCGTCTGTGTGTAATGCAGGTGATACAGATCATCCTCTGGGTTGTTGATATCGGATGTTCCCGACACATGACATGCAATCTCAAACTGTTATCAAACTTTATTTCAAAGTTCATTGGCACTGTCAGGTTCGGGAATGATCACTTCGCAGCTATTATGGGCTACGAAGATTACATCAATGGTTTCGAAATTAGCAGAGTTTATTATGTGGAAGGTCTCGGTCACAATCTCTTTTCAGTCGGTCAATTCTGTGATGGAGATTTGGAAGTTGCTTTTAGGGAGAAAACTTGTTTCATTCGTGATCTACAAGGAAATGATCTTATGTCTGGTCAACGCACATCAAGTCTCAACACAATCTCAATGCAAGACATGATTGCTTCATCTCCCATCTGTCTACTTTCTAAGGCAACATCTACAAAATCTTGGCTATGGCACCGTCGTCTCTCACACTTAAACTTTCAAACCATAACCAATCTTGCACGGTACAAACTTGTTGAAGGTCTTCCAAGATTTCGGTATTCTAAAGATCACCTATGCTCAACTTTTGAACAAGGGAAAAGCACTCGTGCTCACTTTCCTTCAAAGGTGGAACACATCTCACAGCATGTGTTTCATCTTCTTCACATGGATTTGTGTGGCCCGATGCGCGTGCAGACGATTAATGGCAAACACTACATCTTGGTAATTGTAGATGACTACTCAAGATGGACTTGGGTTTATTTTGTTCGAAGTAAAGATCAAGCTCCACAGATGATCATCACCTTTCTCATGAAAATTCAAGTTCAACTCCGGAATACAGTACGACAAATCAGAACAGACAAAGGAACTGAATTTGTGAATCAAACTCTTCGTGCATTTTATGAGAAAGTGGGAATTGAGCATCAAACATCAATTGCGCGAACACTGGAACAAAACAGAGTTGTTGAAAGACGAAACCGTACGTTAGTGGAAGCTGCAAGAACAATGTTAATTAATGCTAAACTTCCAGATTACTTGTGGGCTGAAGACGTGTCAACCGCGTGTTACACTCAGAATCGCTCAATGATTACCAAACGCCATAACAAAACACCTTATGAGCTTATCCACAACCGTAAACCGAATCTCAAACACTTTCATGTATTTGGATCCCTTTGTTATCCGAATAATGATCATGATGACTTTGGTAAGCTCAAATCCAAAGCTGACATTGGAGTCTTTGTAGGATATTGTGAAAACTCTAAGGGTTTCTGGATCTGGAATTGTCGTACAAGGGAGATTATGGAAACAATTCATGCAAATTTCGATGAGCTTAACAGAAATGGCTTCTGAGCATAACAACTTGGAACCCGGATATAACCGTTTAAACTTCCCTCAAACCCCATCATCAGCTGAACCTAGTTTACAACTAACTCGACGTCAAATGGAACAGCTATTTGCTCCCCTGTTTAGTGATGATATTGATGAACATGCACCAGGTGTATCCAATGTTTCCGCTGCACAACCTGATCAAAATCAAATACCTGATACACCTGCTACAATAACTACTGTTGAGGAAGCACCACCAGTTGATTCTACAACAATAGCCGAACAAACCGCATCAAATGAAGCTGAACCAGCTGATGATCTTCTGAACAATGAAGTACCACCACCTGCAGATTTTGATCCAAATGCGTTCTTCAACCCTTTTGCTAATGCTTCTGCTACTTCTGAGGTTGCGGAATCATCTACAAGTCATTTGAATCCTCCTAATCTGCAGAATGTATATCAACATCAACCCTCCACACATCGTTGGATGAAAGACCATCCTCTTGAGAACATTATTGGTAACCCAAATCAACCAGTCGTAACTAGACAACGTCTTCACACAGACGGTGAACATTGCATTTATGCACCCACTGTCTGCCAATCTGAACCTAAAAACATTAAAGATGCAATGACGAAAGACAATTGGATTGAATCCCTGCAAGAAGAACTCAATCAGATTAAACGTCTTGAAGTATGGGAATTGGTTGAAAGACCAACAGGGGTCTTCGTCATTGGTCTCAAATGGATTTGGAAAAACAAATTGGATGTTGAAGGAACCGTAATAAGAAATAAGTCACGTCTGGTGGCTAAGGGTTATAGACAGGAAGAGGGTATTGAATTTGAAGAATCATTCGCTCTGATTGCTCGTCTTGAGGCTGTACGGATTTTCCTGGTGTTTGCGGCTCACATGAACATCACCGTTTATCAGATGGATGTCAAAACGGCTTTTCTCAATGGCAAACTGAAAGAAACGGTCTATGTCAGCCAGCCAGAAGGATTCGTTGATCTAGAGTTCTCGAACCATGTCTACAAGCTGAACAAGGCTCTCTACGGCCTCAAACAAGCCCCTCGGGCGTGGTGTGATAAGTTATCATCCTTTCTTATAGCCAATAATTTCATCAAAGGTTCGGTCGACCCTACAATTTTCATACAATATCACGGGGCACACATTTTAATCGTTCAAATTTATGTGGATGACTTCATTTTTGGGTCAACACATCTAAAATACTCAAACGCTTTTTCAAAACTTATGAAAAAAAAAACATTTCGAAATGTCCATGATGGGTGAACTTACGTTCTTTCTAGGACTGCAAGTTCATCAATCACCCTGTGGTATTTTCTTGAGTCAGTCCAAATATGCCCTTGAAATCTTAAACAAAAATGTGATTTAAAACTGTGACACCTATGCCACTCCAATGGCACATACCAAGAAACTGGACGCTGATTTGCATGGGAAATTGGTTGACCCTACCAAATACCGAAGGATCATTGGGTGTCTCATGTATCTAACAGCCAGTAGACCTGATATTGTGTTTGCCGTATATCTTTGCTCCCGTTATCAGTCGAGACCAACTGAAACCCACCTCTCTGAGGCTAAAAGAATCCTCCGATACATCAAGGGAACCATTAACTTGGGAATCTGGTATCCAAAGGATTCTGGTTTTGAACTAATAGCTTTTTCAGACGCTGATCACGCAGGTTGCTTAGATTCTCGGAAAAGTACTTCAGGAGCTTTACAATTTCTTGGTGATAAACTGGTGTCATGGCAATCGAAGAAGCATGACTGTACATCGATGTCCTCAACAGAAGTAGAATATGTAGCCATGTCGGCGTGTTGTGCTCAAGTCATTTGGATGAGAACACAACTCAAAGACTATGGTTACGTATTTGACAGAATCCCGATGTACTGCGACAATCGAAGTGCCATTGCGATCTCGTGCAACTCTGTTCAACATTCGAAATCAAAGCACATCGATCTTCGATATCATTTCATCAAGGAGCATGTGGAAAACGGTACCGTTGAATTATACTTTGTAGGTACTGAATACCAACTGGCAGATCTTCTCACCAAAGGTTTAGCTCCTGCTAGGTTTAATGAGTTGGTCCACCGGATTGGTATGCGGTGTTTGACTCCAAAGGAACTGGATGAACTTTTAAAATATTCTTAAAAACCAGTCAAACACCAAAACCTGTTTTGTAAATATTTTTCAAAAACAAAATACAAAAATATAAAATCTAATAAAATACAAAAATATTCATCTATCCTAATTTCTTTCAACATGGCAAGTACAAATCTTCCGTCAACTCTTTACTCTTTCAAAAAAATTCAGTATTTTTCTCGGTCAAGTGTTGAGGGGGAGACAGTAAATATTTTTTCGGTTTCATAAAACCTCGTACTTGCATGTTACCTTATCCCGGTTGTTTCTTTGATAATAGTGGTTACATTTCTGGTTATTGACACTCCCCGGACTCAAAATTGTAAAATTTCATTATTTCTTAAGTCGAGGGGGAGTGTCGTCAAGTTTCTTTCCAAAAATCATACTTTTGGTAACCAAAATGGAAGTTATGGGCGCTGGATGAAAATGGTTAAGGTGGAGGGACTGAAATTGTCAAAAGTTCAAAGTTATTTTTAATAAAACATCTCCACCAAATTAACTCTTCACATTTATTACTACATTTAATATTTTACCAACTTTCATCCACGCTCCAAATTCGTTACACAAATCCATGTTGTTGATCTCAAATTTGTAAGTGTTTAAATGATCTTTGTGTTATAACAAACAATGGTTTTGATTTGTTTTACATTCCAACAGTTAGATTTGTTCCTAGGCTTGATTATGTGTTCTACGCATAAGCGTATGAACATGAAATCATGTTTGGGTGTGTATTGATAAAATGGATGTGTTAAAATGCTTATATGATCACTCTTATACCATTTCTATCAAACAAATCCACCCAGAAACACGAATTGATCATTTTCAAAATTAGGGTTTATACGCGTGATTTGAGTGTTTTCATATGAGAGTGTTTCTAGTTAAAAAGATGGTTGTGTTATGTTGTTGACATGTTTAATTTACCAAAACCTTGCTTGAATCATGCCCAGAAACAACAAATGTTGATAAATTGAAATTTAGGGTTTATGTTCATACGAATTGGGTACTTTTGATCCATTAGGTTTTTTGATGTTAAAACTTGTTGCTACATAGTCATATGGCCTCTAAGATATCACAGAAATCATCTGGTGCCAATCCTACGGCTAAAACTCTTATTCGTAAAAATTGAATTCTAGGGTTTAAGGTTTTTACGCGTAAGAGTATCCTACGCGTAACTGTTTTTATTGAGATTTCATGTTAGACTGAAAGGGGTTGAATGTGATGTTAATAATGGTGTTATGATGAATTTATTTCAGGATTATTACGCGTGAAAATTCAGAATCAAGGTTAATTGAGCTTCTACGCATAAGGATCACCTTACGCGTAGAATGTTATGCGTAAGAGAAATCTTACGCGTAACCTTTACGCGTAAGGTTCTACAAATGGGACTACGCGTATCCTGTGAAGGATATGCGTAAACAGTAACTTTTACGCATAAGGTTCACTCTTACGAGTAAGCCTTACGCGTAAGGTTCCACATACGCTTACGCGTAAGCTCTATGCCTAAGGCTATCTTTTCCTACGCGTAACATTTCTTACGCGTAAGTCAAGATCCTACGCATAAGCTTATGCTTATACGTATAACCACTACTGTTTACGCATAAGCTTGGAATTTTACGCCTAAGCCTTAGATCAACCAAAATTATGAATTGTTACGCGTGCAAACTTGTAAATAAATAAATCATAACGTCACGAAACCAAAATGCCACTAATAAGCTTAAATGTTTAAAAAGTTGTGAAAATAAGTGAAAACTTGGACTTTAAAACTCAAAGTTAATCTACTCACGAAACTTATCACGACGTCTTTGGACTATTGGACTAAAAAGTGACATTGGACTCGTAACAATCATTGACATATCACATTCAATAAAATAAACTGTTGACTAACGTAATGTCTTTCGATATGTTGGTTCTTTTAGCTAAATATCTTTCAGATCACGGTATGGATGTTCAAATGGAAAATGTGGATGCACCAAATGTCCTCACAGTTGACGACATCTTCCCAAACGGTTACCCAATGAGGATTGGAAAGAATAATCTCATAGTCGACTTTGACAACTTCACTTGTTCTGAGTCTTCTTGTCAGATTGCTGTGGATAATCTCAGAGTCGACTTTGACAACATCCCTCAACCACGGAGAACACTGTACATCATGATTGCTAAATCAGTGTTCGGACGTGACAGTGGATATGAGCACCCAAAGCTCATGGAACTTCAAATTTTTTGGGGCATGGTCAACATGAAACATATTGAATATGCTGCTCAGATCTGGGACGACATGATGACTTACCTGAGAAGGCATGGCTCCAAGATCCCTTATGTCAGATACACAAAATTGTTGATCAAAAGGATTCTTGAAACCAATCCAGATATTCCCCAAAGACTTGAAGACCCCAAACATCACTCCGTGCTACTTGAACCCACACTCAATGTGGTAAGATTTAAGGAATCAACTACGAAGAAACTGGGTGTAGTGTTACCAGATTATCTTCTTACTGATGCTACCAAAGGACTTCAATCATACAAACGATATCTGGTAGCAGTTGAAGCAGGGAAAGTAGGTTTCATTGATGGCAAGTCTTCTTGTACACCTGTTAGGAAGACCAGGAGAGGCAGTGCTGGAAGTATTGCGAGCACTGAGAGTACGAGAAGGTACCCAAAGAGAACTCACACACTCAAGAAGAGAGTTCCTCTTACGGTTGTTATTCCAAATCCTAAACCAGAACCCAAACTGATGGATGAGGACTCAGAGGGAACTGAATCAGATGAAGAGGTGACCTACTCAGAATTAGTTGTTGATGATACACAAAAAGTTGAAAAACCTCTAAGTCCCAAGTCTGATAAAGGGAAAACTCCAGTGCTTGAGCAAGAAGAAGACAACTCCGATGAAGAACCACTGGATGAAGACCGAGACTACAGAAAGAAGCTCAAAAACCTCAGACTTCAACATGTTGCTCAGGAATTCACCCGTAAACAAACTCGTGGCCCCTGAGGGTTCAAGTGGTGGTGCAGTATCAACACCAGTTTCCGATGCGGTTAATCAACCCGATAAGGGAACTGGAACCACCACCCACGAACAACAACGGAAACTAGAGGATTCTATCGTCTATGACTTTGAGGAACCAGAAACGGAAAAGTCTGAGAAAATTCCTGATGAAGATGTTGAGGCTGAAGCTAAAGAAAAAGCAGAAAAGAAGCTCAAGCTCATGCAGATAAAGAAGCTAGGGTCAAGGCTGCTGAAGAAAAGGCTCAAGCCGAAAAGGAAGCCAAAGATTATCTTCTTGACAGTCCCATACATACACAAGAACAAACTTCCGAGCCACAAAAGGACCCTGAGCCATCTCATGACTCATCATCAGACTCATCTTCTCATTCATCACCACCAACATCAAAGGATAGCACAAGATCAACATCCAAATCAGTTAAGAAACCTACCGACACTTGGGCATCACGAGCTAAGTCTAAGATTGTTAAAGTTGTCAGTCAAGCAAGGAAGAAGACTGTGGTCAACAAGAAACTGGATCAGCTTACGGACAGAATCAATCTACTTCAGAAAGTGATAAACGAGATGTTGGGAGAAAGGGAACAAATCCAACAGCTTCTTAATAGAGATTTACAGGGTGAAATGAACAGGACTGCCAGAGAATATACTCACAAGTTTCTTCTCGACACTGTCCCTGGCGTGACAAGAGAAATGTTCACTAGACAACTTTATCCGAATCTCATGCAGTTGGCCAAGCAAACGATAAGATCAACACCTTTAACAATTACAATCAACGCAACTGAGCCTACATTTTTCTCCGATGGAGAATTGGTTTTCAAGCTTGTACTTCAAATGTCAAAACGATCTGCAACGTTTACCTCTGACGAAGGTAAACTGTTTGACGCGTTGCTGGATTACCAACTCAAAACTTCATGCAGAGCGGCAGCTGAACAACCAAAGCGTCCAAGAGATGATGATGATGCAGATAAAGACAAAGAGTCAAAACGCAAGAAGAATTCTGGTGAATCCTCCTCTCTGCCACCACCACCCCAAAGGACTCCCACCGAAAGAAGATCTCCTCCACGTTCTGCTGCTACAGACCAACCTCAGGACTCTGAGTTACCACTATCAACAGAGAAAACCGGTGATTATTTCATATACACTGGTGGTGAGGATGAAGAGATCCCAGAGCCCCAACAACAACCCACCTCTTCTGCAACAACAAAGAAACCAAAATCATCATCCAAGCCAAAGAAAATGAAGAAGAAGACCGATGTTCTCTCATGGCTAGATGAAGACACAACCGAAGAATACGACTGGTTTTCTAGAATTGTTGATGCTACTCCCTCATTACCAGAATGTCAAGAAATGGTAGATGGCCGTACCATGGAGCATGTGAAGCTTATTCAGGAAACGTTCAACGTAAAGAAGATGACTAAGGCAGAGTTGAAGCGAATCAAGAACGATGCATTTCAACAACTTAAAGACAGCTCAGAAAGTGCAATTGAAGTCGAATATCATCTTGATAACATTGCACGAGCCATGTCTAACAACATTGATTGGCTCAATCCTGAATCAAACATCGACTTCACCAGACCTGATAAAGCTCCATACTACACTGACTGGACCAGACCTCTACCTTCCATTGGCCGACTGGATCAACCCAAGATTCCATTCCGATACTTCTTCAACAACGACCTTGAGTTTCTTCTACATGGTAGCGATGTCTCCAAGAAATACGCTACATCACTCACACTCCCTTTCCCGGCAGCAATATACTCCAACAGCATAGCCATCGAGGAAGACGCCACACACATGTTTGCTGACAAAGTGGAGAAGTATGACCTCGATGCAATGTATGGGATTCATTATTGGCCTGAACGACGAAGAATCTTCTACAAAAGCTGCCAGGTTCAAAAGTCGAAGAAGGAAGTGTTCAATGATAAACGAATTATTGCTATTCAACATGTTACCCTGTCGTTGAAGTGGGACTAGACATTCCTTAAGAAGATTGTGGTCAAACGACAAGACGAAGAGGAATATGACTTCTGTGAAGCGGATTTTCCGAGATTGTCACTAAACGACATTGAAGATATGTATCTTGCAAAGGTACAAGGACGAATGCGACAATTCTCTACAACTATCCAAAGCGAGTACAACAAGTCTCTGCTTATCTTCATCAGAAGCATCGTGATCCAAAAACGTGTAGAAGACATTCAACTTGCCGTGGAATCGTATCAGAAGCTTGTTAACCTCACAAAACCTCAGCTAGACCTTCCCGACATAAACCAACTTGCTCAGTACACCCTCATCAAGAAGCCATTTGGGGTAGTCTACCGAAGTGAACTACATCACAATTGCTTTATGGCGTGCAAAGAGCTTCACAAGTTTGGGGATCATACATTGAAGAAAGTCAGGGACGGATTAGCTTATCGGTTAAAGGATATTCATGAAGGCATAGGGTCGAAGAAGAGATGGAATTCAAGGGATAAAAGGGATGTAAAGAAGATCATCACGCGGATTGATGAAAGGTTGTTCAGAAGGGATCAGATCAGAACTTTGGAGAGTTTCATAGGGGGTCGTCCAAGCATTTCTCTCACGGGCTATCAATGTCCAGAACGCATTTCTGGTATTATTGCTGGAATACCTGAGACACCTGGTACCCCTTGATCTGTTTCTTTCATTAACTATTTGGATGTGTGATTTTTTACCTGACAATGGCTTGTGCACACATAACAGTGTACAACCCGTACTTGTCATGAAAGGACCCTGTGGTACGCTTCAGTGCCACAATCCTTATAAAAGGAGCGAAAGCTTCTTACTTTTGAGTAAAACTTATCAAAACTTTAACTTTTCAAAGTTTTGCCTAAAAGAACAAGTACTTCCCCTTATGATTTTCAAAACCTCAAAAGTTTATATCACTTATTGAGGGGGAGTATTTGCTTAAAACTTTGTTCACAAATTTTTCTTCGTGGTAATCTTCTCACAAAACTCGAAATGGTCATATTCGATATCAAAATTTCGTCAAAAATAACATTTATATGCCATTTTTGAGGGGGAGAAAAATTATGTGTTAAGAAATATGTTGTGAATTGCAAATGAATCATCGTCGTGCTAAAAGACTTAACCAATAAATTGACGAGATCTTAAATTTCAGTAACTCGAAAAGACTTGTCCGGGACGGGTAATAATTTCAAACTAGTTCGCTAGTGATGTAAACGTGTCTCGCAAAGGACTTGTCCGAGGAGAATGTACCATTCGAGAAACTCTTGGTAGACAAGAACTTTGACGGGTTTCACAACCTTTCGAGGTTGTCCACATCTTCAAGGTAGATATTAGAGCTAGTTGTCACCTAAAAGCTGACAATGTAACTCTTTAACTATGCAACGTAACAGTGTCTCGCGGGGAATTGTCTATCTAGAGTTGATCAATTCAAAAGTGCGCGCTGTTCTCTCACCGTGCAGATTTCTGTCAAAATACTCAAGCACATGTGGAGGGGGAGTATTTATGCAAAATCCTTAACTCTCAACAGTGGTACAAAATGCTTTTAATCATAACCACTTTGAGAGATTTTACATGAAAATGGTTTACGGCAACATAGGTTAGTCATGGAGTTATAAGGTGACTAAGATTAGGAATAACCGTCCTATGATCCGCCAAAGCCGGAAGGATCTACCCAAGGACACCACCAATAGTTAGAATTAGAAGTCCTTAGGTATGATTATAAAAAGGAGAAAATGAGAATCGGAGAAAAAAGGAGTTGAAGAATTAAAAAGAAAAGTAAAAGAAAAGGGTGAAAAGAAATAGCCCTCCAGATTATTCAATTAGGGCAGACACCGGGTTCAATTCATATGCTACTGGTTGTCACTTGATGACACCGGTGTTGAAGATTAAAGTCGTCGTGGACCCAGTGACGCATGCACTAAACCTTCTTAGCCACTCAAGTTTCTCTCAACAAAAGCTTGTTTCATTCTCACAGGGAACCCTACGTAAACTATCGGCTTTCTCTTAGAGATTGCGGGTATTGAGGAAGGAGGCCCTCTCCCTAGTCTCCGCTCAGGAAAACCAAAGCGCACTATTGAGTCTAGAGCCACGAGATTCATCAAAAGATCTCTTAGGTACAATTGACATTTCATCACTTGTCGTTCAACAATAAGGACGCAAGTGATACTTTATCGAGTCCTTCACAGATCTTAGCAATCTATCGAGAACATTTATGAGAGGTTCACACATGTGATCCTCAGTGATTGAATGGAAACTCCTGCCAGGGTAAACATCAAACAGCCCTGACAGCAGGTCACTTCGGTAACTTCCCGTGGATTACGCTTAGTGTGTCTCAAACGGTCTACAGTCATGGGGTGATGCTTCGGTGTACCTCAGCGACTCATCTGAACTGTAGGTGTACTTCGGTACATCGCGTTATCTCACTTGTGGGACTCCAGTTCAGGAATAGCCTTTGTGAGAATTAGAGTTGTATTTTCACACTATGTTGTTAACACTCTCGAAGTTCAAACTTGTAAGCGCTGGATTATTTCTAACCCATGTTTTTTGTTTTCTTCTTATGGATGCTTGCGGGTGGAAAAGATCGTGCAGATTCTCCACATGTTCACACCGACAACAACAGTAATTGAAGTTCTCTCAAAAGGCAACACAAAGTCAGAATGATTCTTCGTTAAAATCAAAGAATCTACAAAGTTTAAAGACTAAGAGAACTACATCAGTACTGAAATCCAACATCAAAGAGCGTGTGAGCATGTTGGAGAAAGACGTGGAGACACTGGAGCAATGAAGCGGACCTGATGCAGACAACCACAACATACTATCACTTCCATCACAAAGAACAAAGATCAAAGAACAAAGAAAATGATGACGTCAAAGCAAAATACTCCAAAGAAAACAATTTCCCTACACTAGGGAGATTGTTTGAATCAAGGCACTTCTTCTCACAAGAAAGAAGAATGTCAGAAGATGTCAAAGCTACTATTACATCAGCACCTACAACACTTAAAGATCAAATCATCAATCACTAACACTTAGGGGGAGATTGTTGGAATCACACCTAAACTAGAATTCAAGTGTTAGTAATGAATATGTAATGGTTAGCTTAGTTATGGCTTTTATGTTAGTAATCAAGGCTAGGCTCATGTAGAAAGCCCATGAGCCTATGCAAAGCCCAATAAGGAAAGGATGGGAAATTGGTATGTTGCCCTAGTTCCCTCCTATAAATACCTCATGTAAACCATCCTTAGATGGTTGGTTGTTAACATTTACATTTTACTTATGCTTAAAATTTCTCTCAAGTCCTACGCGTAGAGTGTGTGTGTGTTCATCCGATCCTTCCTTCATCTCCTTTCTTATATTGATGCTTGTGTTACTAATATGGGAACCTAACAGGTAATGATGCTACAAATAAGACACAAAAGACATTGTTGAAGCAAAGTTATGAAAACTTCTCTACTTCAAGCAATGACTCACTTGATAGCATCTTCACCAAACTCCAGAAGATTGTTACACAACTGACTGTGTTTGGCATTGAGGTAGAAAAAGAAGACCTCAATTTGAAGTTTCTAAGAAGTTTGCCTTCAGAGTTCCATACTAATGTTACAGTCTGGGAAAATAAAACAGATATTGAAACTATGAAGCTCAATGATCTTTACAACAACTTCAAACTCATTGAACAAAGATTGAAGAAGGCTGGAAAACTTAGTACAAGCTCAAGTAGCTTGGCTTTGATGTCAACCTCTGTTGACAGTGATGATTCTAAAGATGACTGTGATGATGATATTGCCACTGCTGGTTCTACAGTTTCCACTGGTAATGTTAGCTTTACCACTGCAGGTTCAAAGAAGAAGATTGCTGGTATTGGAGATCCTACCTTTTATGCTTTTATCTCCACTTAAGTTAATGGCTCTATATTAACTCATGAAAACATAGAGCAAATTGATGAAGATGACTTGGAGGAGATGGACATAAAATGGTAAATAGCTCTTCTTAGCATGAGGGCTAGGAAATTCTACAAGAAGACTGGCAAGCCAATTCACATCAATGGTGGTGAAACTGCAGGGTTCGACAAAAAGAAAGTAGAGTGTTTCAATTATCACAAAGTTGGGGCATTTTGCTAGGGAATGCAGAAGACCAAAGATGAAGGACAACAGGTCTACTTGGTACAAGCAAAAGAAAGAACCAATTGTGGAAGAACCAAAGGCAATGTTGGCAATTGATGGTGTGAGCTATGATTGGAGTTTCATGGTTGAAGAACAAGAGGAAGAACCTTCAGATGCTGCTCTTGTGTCTACTGAATTTGCTCTCATGGCTTTCTCTGACTCTGAGGTACAAAACTTTGAAAGTTGTTCTAAAACATGTAGGGCTGCTAGAGAAGTTGAAAGGCTTAATGAATCTTATGAAAGTCAAAGAACAGAGTTGTTTGCTGCTAATTATGATGTGTCAAACCTTAGGAGAGGTATAGCTGTATTAGAAAAACAAAAAGAGCACTATAGAGAAAATGAGTCCAAATATAATGATGATATGATTCTTTTTAGAAGAGAGGTAGATCATAAGACAGCTGTAAATGAGGCTTTCCAAGAAGAGCTTGAGAAACTTAAAAAGATAAATGAAAATGTCAATTTAACTGTAGACACCTATTATTATCAGTCTAAGTCAATTTATAAAATTTGGAATGCTCAAATCACTATTAAAGTTAAGTTTGGTATGGGTTATAATACAGTTCCTCCACCACTAAGGGGTGTTCATTCACCTCCAGGTATAAATTTAGCTCATACAGGTCTAGAAGACTTTCAGGAACCTATTTGTGAATATGGTCCTTCCAAAACTGTGAAATGTGAGGAAGAGGTTAAGCATGAAACTGATGTTTTTGAAAGTGCTAGTGACTCATCAGTTGTTGATGAAAATGTTAAAAAGAATGTAGGGGCTTATATCCCAAAAGTTGTTAATACTATTACAGAGGAACCTATGAGACAAGCAAATAAACCTAGATCAACTGTAAGGTATGAGATGTATAGGAACAAGTCATCAGCTCCTAGGGGTAACCAAAGGAGTTGGAATCATGTTAAATCTCAACAACTAGGTAGTGACTTTGTGATGAACAATAAAGCATGCTATATCTGTGGTAGTTTTGATCATTTACATGCTTATTGTGACTATCATGTTGGGAGAAGGGAAGTCCATGGGAATAAAAGGGTGGAGTCTAACAAGTTTCAAAATAATGTACACCATAATTCACACAGCAAAATGGTCCCAAGAGCAGTTCAACTAAGAAGTGGTCTTAAAACTTTTTCCATTGCTAAAACTGTTAACACTGCTCACCCTAAATCACCTGTTACAAGTGCAAAATCCAAAACAACTTTTGCAAAATCTGCACAAACAGGGAAAAAACTTTTCAAAATAAAAAGGTTCATTATAATCAACAGTGGGTACCTAAAACCAAACCAGCAGTTACCAATGCTCACTCAAAAGTTCCCACTACAAGGGTTGTAAACAAGAAAAGGGGGGACATGGGCAATGCTGCGAATGCCTCAGCACGTTGGGAATGGAAACCTAAAGGAATTATCTCATCAACCAATCCCAATGGTGTATCAATGACCTTTGATAGATATAACTATATTGATACACGAGGCAGATCCAAGTCAATAATGGCTTGGGTCCCCAAAAGAATCTAACTCTTTACTTTTATGTGTAGGAACATCCAAGGACAAAAAGATCAGATCAAGGCTACACAGATAGAGGATGTTCAAGGCACATGACTAACAACAAGTCCTATCTCTCAGATTTTGAACATTATGATGGATAGTATGTCAGCTTTTGAGGTGGAGTTAATGGAAAAGTTGCCGGTAAAGGTGTAATCAAAACTGGTAACTTGGACTTTGAACCTGTGTACTATGTAAAAGAGCTTAAGTATAATCTTTTTAGTGTGTCACAAATGTGTGACAAGAAGAACAATGTTCTTTTTACCAAAGATATGTGCTTTGTTCTCTCTAAGGATTTTATGATGCCTGATGAAAGTCAGATTCTTCTTAAGATTCCTAGAAAAGGCAACTTATATAGCTTTGATATGAACAAGATTGCTGCTAAAGATGATTATGCTTGCTTGCTTGCAAAGGCCACAGTGGATGAATCCATGTTATGGCATAGAAGACTTGGTCATGTTAACTTCAAAACCATTAATAAGATTGTCAAAGATGGTTTGGTGAGAGGCTTACTTCAGAAAAGATTTGAAAATGATCAAACCTGTGTGGCTTGTCTTAAAGGCAAACAACACAGAGCTTCTTGCAGGTCAAAGCTGGTTAACTTTATTGCTCACCCACTTCAAATGTTACATATGGACTTATTTGGTCCTACATCTGTGAGCAGCTTGAATCTAAAGAAATATTGTCTTGTAGTGACTGATGACTTTAGCAGGTTTACATGGGTTTTCTTTCTTAGAGCCAAGGATGAAACAACTGGCATCCTTAAGATCTTTATGACAGAAGTTGAAAACCAATATGATATGAAAGTTAAAATCATTAGGTGTGATAATGGGACAGAACTTAAGAATAGAGTTATGGATGATTTTTGCAAAGATAAAGGTATTAAACGAAAATTTAGTGTTGCTAGAACTCCTCAACAAAATGGTGTTGCTAAGAGGAGGAACAGGACACTTATAGAGGCTGCTAGAACCATGTTGGCAGATTCAAAATTGCCAATCACTTTTTGGGCTGAAGCAGTTAATACTGCATGTTATGTGCAAAACAGGGTTTTAGTGGTAAAAACAAAGAACAAGACACCTTATGAGTTATTTAGGGGTAGACCACCTATCCTTGACTTCATGAGACCATCTGGATGTCATGTATCTATTCTCAATACCATAGATTATCTGGGCAAGTTTGAAGAGAAATCTGATGAAGGGTATTTTGTTGGGTATTCCATGGTCAGTAAAGCTTTAGAGTATTCAACTTAAGAACCCAAAAGATTGAAGAGAATCTGCATGTTGAGTTCCGGGAAAACAAAGTAAATCTCAAAGGAACTGGTCCAGAAAGGTTGTTTGATCTTGATACTCTAACCAACACTATGAATTATGTGCCTATCTCTATAGGGACATCTACATTTGATTTTGCAGGTTCAGAAGAGTTTCTTGATGATGATGAACCTAGCAAGGATCAAGCAGATGATCAAGGTGAATTCAGTCTGCCACTTTGGGACTATGCAGATAATGATGATATACCGAAGACTGGAGATGCTCAACCTTCTAATGATTTTGGAAAGGAAGGAAGTAGCAACTTGAATGCTGAAAATTCTAAAACCAGTGGAAATTTGGATTCCACTGCTAGGCCAGATGTTTCCACTGCAACACCAGAAGTGGAAGTTATAACTCCAGTTACAGAGGAAGCTCAAGCCAATGATGTTGAAATCTCAAATATGCCAAATGAGATTGCATTTCCTCAGACTCCCCACACTTCAATTCATAAATCACATCCTCTTGCGAATGTGATTGGGGATGTCCATTCACCTGTGAAGACTAGAAGACAAACAAAGCTGCCTGATATTCATGGATTCATTAGTGAAATATATGAATCTAAGACTCATGAAGGCAAGAAAGAATGTCTCTTTATGTGTATTATGTCACAAATGGAGCCAAAGAATGTATACAGGGCACTTGAAGATGAAAGTTGGGTGGAAGCAATGCAAGAAGAGTTGCTCCAATTCAAGCTTCAAAAGGTTTGGGTGCTTTGTGATTTGCCTTCTGGCAAGAAGGTAATAGGTACTAAATGGGTGTTCAGAAACAAGAAGGATGAAAGAGGAATTGTTGTCAAAAACAGATGCAGAAACTCAGGGGAGGAAAATTTATTTTGAAGATGAAGGTGTTTCTAGTAAAGGTGCAGAGGAAGCTGATACTCAAGAAGAGCAACTATAGCAAGATGTTTTTAGTACTGCAACTGCTGATTTTACCACTGATCAAATTTCTACTGCAGAGCCAAATATTCCCACTGCTGGACATGATATTGCCACTGCAAGTGAAGAAATTGATATACAGAAGAAAGACAAAGGTAAAGCTGTTATTCAAAGTAAGGAGCAAACAAGAAGAAAGATTTCAAAGAAAGAACAAGTTCAGATTGCTCATGCTGAAGAAGTTGCAAGAAATATTTATGAAGTTGAAGTTGCTGAAAAGAAAAAGCTTGAAGAATTGGAGATTGCAAGCTTTATGGAGGCTAAAAGGCTGGATAGAATGGAAGATCCACTTTCTACTGTTCCACCTACAAGATTCAGGGAGAAGACTCCAGAGCTCAGCTATGTACCTACTTAAAAAGAAATTGATTTCTTGATTGCAAATGATCCAGTGATCAAGAAGAAAGCAACTGACTAGTAGCTGATAAGTCTTTAACTGAAGATCAAAGAACAACATAGTTAAAGGACTTTATTCAGATGAATAATAATCAAGCACTTCAAGATGTAATTGGTTCAGTCAGAAAAGGTCAAAAGAAACCAAGGCAACCAACTAAGGCACAAGTTATTGCATACATGAAGACTTATTGTTGCAATGTTGGTGGCTGGAAAAGACATCAATTCAAAGGAATGCTTGATGATAAAGTTGAAAGTATCTACTACAGAGTTCAAAGACAAGATAAAGATTTTATTCCAATGGACTCTGAAGAAGAAGCAAGAAGGTATCCTAATTTGAAGAGAAAGGCCAAAGATAGTGAATCTCATATGTTTAAGAAGACAAAGTTTATTGAAGAACAAGAAGTTCCAACTGCGAAATTCACTGAAGAACAACTAACTGAAATGATTGTGATAGAAGAAGAAAATTTTTATCCAGAACCACTGCAAGTCAGACATCCTATCATTGACTGGGAAGTGTTTACTGCTAGCAATTTTGCTCCAACATGGAAGATTACAAGGCTAGGTGGTAAAACTTCATCATTCATTCAATTTGAAGATCTCATCAAAGCTTGTGACAGAGATGATCTTGACACATTATGGAAATTAGTTCATGAAAGGTTTGATGCTGAAGATCTCAAAGATATGAAGGAGATGCAGTTATGGGTTAATCTTAGAAGGCTCTATGAACCAGATGTTAATGATAATTTCTGGAAATTCTCATGTTCATGTCCTGGTACTAAATGGTTCTACTATGATTCATGTGAAGTTCATCATGTTTCTACAGCAAATGGAGTAGATGCATTTATGCTTGCTGAGAAAGAATATCCACTCAGAGCTGGAATGCTGTGTACTAATATAAGAGTTCATGAAGATAATGAAAAGGTCAAAGAATTGTTACTCAGGCTTCAAGATCAATGTTCAAGAGCTATTCAAGCATTGAGAAGAAGATGAAGTGTTTGAAAGAATTTCCCAAATCCTTGCAGATAATGAAGATTGAAGAAACTTATTGATTTGCAGAGAAATCATAAGTTTAGGGGAGGATTGTTGGGAATAATACTAACAGTTACAACTGATAGCCTTGTGGTTAACACTTCTATAGATTACACTAGCAGTGGAAACTCATTACCACTGCCAGTACAAATATTACCACTGCTGTTAGGATAATTGTTAAGTATCCGTGTATTGATAAGTATAGAAAAGATCTTGTGTATATTCTATTTTGTTAGGTTTATACTTATCTTGTAAAGGACTCCTTATGCTATAAAAGGAGATCCTAGCTCATTGCTTGATAGGTGAATTACATACGTATTATTCATATTAGCTTCAAGGTGTAACCCTAGTGATAAGCAAGATCACTCGTATTATTTCTTAATAATATTGGAGCTTCGTGTTTATTGTTCTTACTTACATTACATCATATAATCTGTCTTCTAAGTATTACTAAGTATATTCCGCGTGCTTATTAATATAACTCAAAATATCACTAACACAAGGTATGTGTTTAGATCCATCAAACACTATTTAAAATATATGTAAAAGTGTCAATGGCGTTACACCAAAACTTTTGAGGTATGTTTTATTCATTAAGCATTGTTCTACTCATTTCTTGAATGGTTCTATTTTTACGTTCTACAACTCCATTAGATTGAGGTGTTCGAGGTGTTGAGAAGTTATGTGTTATACCATTTGTATCACAAAAGTTTCCAAATTGTGTTTCATTGCCAAATTCACGACCATGATCCGTTCGGATCAACACAATGTTAACACCTAGTTGATTTTGAATTTTCTTGCTAAGAATTTCAAATTTATCAAAAGCTTCATTTTTTAGTTTTCAAAAATAATGTCCAAGCAAACCTTGAGTAATCATCTACTATGACCAAAGTGTATAAGTTGCCTCCATTGCTTCTTATAGCGGATGGACCAAACAAGTCCATATGTAAAAGTTTTAGACACTTAGATGTGGACACCATGTTTTTAGCCTTATGGCTACTATGAGTTTGTTTACCAATTTTGCAAGCGTCGCAAAAATGTTGGTCATATTTAAGTTTTGGTAAATTTCTAACTAGCTCTTTTGAAGATAGGTTTTGGATAAGTCTCATATTAGCGTAACCTAAGCGTCTATGCCAAAGAGTTGAGTTATCATCTAAGGTTGTTAGACAAAGTTTTTCATTAGATGTTTTATCTATTTTCATGACGTATATGTTATTTTTCCTAACTCCTTTAGCTATGGTGATACCATCTTTTAGTATTTCACTACCATTTTCTTCAAATAGTACTTTATACTTTTTATCACATAATTGGCTAATACTAAGTAGATTAAATCCTAACCTATCGACATGAGCAACATTTTCAATAGTTAGGGAGTTATGAGCGATCGTACCTTTGCCAATGATTTTGCTTTTGAGATTGCTACCAAAAGTGACATTACCTTGTGGTATGTTGAGAAGAGGTTTTTGTTTCCCGTCATGTGTCGTGAGCATCCACTATGTTTTATCCATTCATCAGGTTCTAATCCAAATTTCAAGCATATCTAAGACACAAATAACTCAAGCGTTTGGTACCCAATATCTCATGGGTCCGTTTGGGTTAAACATACCATTTACTTGGTTCATATATGGAAATGATGGGTAAGGGTTCCATGGCATGTAATTTGGAGTTTGATATGGTCTAGGGAAGTTTTGATTCCAACCGGTATGTTGATAGTTGGGTTGTATGTTGTGGTTGCTCTTGGGAAAGGGGCGTTTGGCAATAGGTGTTTTAGACCGTTGTTGAATAGTTTTAGATCTAAATTCATTTCTAGCAAGTCCTACTCCTGATGTAATAGCAGGTTTTAGTTTAACATTATCCTTGGTTTTCTTTGTTACTTTGACAAATTCACTACGGTCCGTATTGCAAACATTATGTCCTGCTGCAGTCCCCACGGCACCAAACTGTACAATGGACGGAACCCTATTTTTGGGTCCGTCTGGTCCGTGCTGTACTGCAGAAGTTTTGACATTTTGTTTGTCTTTTTCAACCATTTTGGTTTGACTCTTTGGAATTAATACTTCATTAAATCCTAGTCCATTCATGTTTCCTGGTGTTTTTTGAATTCTAACTATTTCATCGGCACAAGCAATATTTTTGTTAAACCTTTTAAATTTAGAGTTATGTTCGATTAGAACTTCTTGTGTGAGCTTTAGGTTTTCTATTTCAAGACTAAGCTCTTGACATGATTTGCAATCATCGTCATTTGCTTTCCCCTTTTCCAATCGTTTTGCCTTTTCTTTTAACTCATAAACTTCATTTTCTAAAAATTCCTTTTTAGTCTTTAAAAACTTATTTTTAGTTATGATTTTTAAACTAAGCTCACATAATTGATTATATTGTTTTTGCAAAGTGTCATCATCAATAGAAGAATAAGATGAGTCTTAATGTACCTCGTTTGATTCATGTGCCATTAGAGCGATCTCATCCTTGCTTGATTCTTCACCATCCTCATTATCACTCCAAGCACCACTTACAAAAGGTCGATGAGTTTTGCTTTTAGGTGGCTTGGGGCAATCTCCTATTAGATGACTTGCATCACTGCATCTAAAACACTTTCTTTCACCTTTTCCCTTTTTGTCATCTTGGTCTTTTCGGAATGGCTTCTTTACTTCTCGGTGTTGCCTTACGAACTTTCCTCTTCTTCTAAAGAACTTTTTGAAATCTCTAAAGGCCATAGCATACTGCTCATCTTCACTACCGGAGCAAGATTCGTCATCATCACTTGATTCTGTTCTTGCCTTTAGAGCAACGGATTTGACTTTTTCTCTTTTTCCTTTGATGATTTCCGAATCTTTCTCCATCACCATCTCGTGTACTTTGAGGTTTCCGATTAGCTCGTCTAGTGACATTTTTTAGAGATATTTTGATTCCTCAATAGCCGTTACTTTAGCTCTCTATTTCGGATGGAGTGCTCTAAGAAATTTCCTGACAAAGTTCTTACTATGAAAAGATTCATCAAGTGCTTTAAGAGATGTAATAATAGTATTAAAGCGAGCAAAACCACAATCAATGGTTTCATCTTCAGGGATAACAAATTGTTCATATTGTTGAACAAGAAGATCAATTTTGTTATCCTTTACTTGTGAATTTCCTTGATGTGTAATAATCAAAGATTCCCAAATGTCTTTAGCGGTTTCACACATAAAAATTCTTTCATATTCTTTTCTAGGTAAGTGGTGATGACTTGGTTATAGATTTAGACTACCTGCTTGTTTTTTATTTTACACCAATTATATATCCCATGTCTTATCCTACCCTTTTAGTCATGAATCGTGTCTAGGTAATGCAGCGAGCAATCTTTGGTGTCTTGGCCATGGATTTGGTCATGTATCATTGATTTTGTCCACATCGCCGTGATATGTTAGTAATGACGACTCACCCCTTAACCTTTGTCGTGTCTACCCATATTGCCTTTGAGAATTGTTTAGCCCTTAACTCTAGTGGTGGAGATTTGTGAAACTGCCAAGCTTATGATAGAATACATGCTATGACTATGCGATTGAGTGATCACCCCAAAATTGACACTTAGAATAGTTGAGAGATTTGAGTGTTTGTTCCCCTTTCGTGAGGTGTTCGGCTTTGTTTTATTCTAGCATAAGGTATTTGTAAACTCATATTTTCCAAGTTATGGGAGATATCATTTTAGGAATCTATCTAATAAGGTCTACTTGAGGGCAAGTAGAGTTTAAGTGGGGGATATTTGATAACATCAAAGAGTCCTAAATATTAAGTGTCAATTTCCCCCGATAATGCTCGTTATTTATATCATTTATATGGATTTACGCTTGTTTTCTATTGTTTTCCACTTTCAGGTAAATTACGAGCATTGGAGCTAAAGAGACGCGGAACTGGAAATATATCTAAAGATTTATCACAGTATGCTATTTAGAAGAAGTTACGGCGTAACTCATCTCTCACATTACGCCGTAACTATTGCGTGACTCAGTATGCCAACTTATCACAAGGTTACGGCGTAACTGATGAGTGTGTGAATACTCATCATTTTTTGTCAAATCTGAACTGCAAAACACTTAAAAACGCTCAGAAATGCATCAAAATACTGAAAATATTCCAAAATTGTATTTTATATGTTTCAGATGCAAAATGTTTAAAATCAGATGAAAATCGAGCTAAGTTTGCATAATTGGCAGTTTCAGTCCCCCGACTTTCAAATCTTGGCAAAAATAATCCCTGAGCACTTATTTAAAAGAAAAGTCACCAAAGGTCCTTTTAAAATCATAAGTTGTCATAATTAGTCCTTTGGTGAAAAATTTCAAAAGTTTTGAGAATTTACAAGTTTGGTCCTTCAAGTTTCAAATTTGGCAAAAATAGTCCTTGGAAGTTTAAAAATATCTTTAATGGTCCTTGTACTATTGAAACTTGTCATAATTGGTCCCTTGGAACAACTTTGAAAAAGTGGCAGAATTGGTCCCTCAAGTTTGGTGAATTGCAAAATTGGTCCTTATGTTATTAATAAACCACCTTTGAACCTTGAACCCTTCCCTTGGACCATGACCCCTGCCATATACCTGTGACCCCCTGCCATATACCACTTGACCCCCCCCCCTTTGGACCTGGGACCCTTTGCCTTTTAATATACCCCAGTCAAACCCCGTTTGACTTATCCAACCCCGCTCACGGGTTTCCCTCCCCCCTCATCATCACCTATGCCTGCAACTTCCCACACTCCATCATCATCACACCCACCTTATTCCTACCCTCCAAACACCCCATGCCAAATTGCATTAAATGCTTCTCCCCTGTTACAAGTCATCAGAGCCAACTGCTAAAATCATTTTCCCGCCAAAACTCATCTACGGCTAAAAAAGGCTCAAGTGATCCAATGGCTCTAAAAATTGGTGGGAAAAGGTCAGAGGACAAGTGGGAGTACTTTTGCTATAAAAAAGGAGGAAGAAAAGACAGAGGGAGTAGTGAGTCTTTAGTTAGTTTTTCGTTTTATTTTAGTTTTCCAGCTTTAGTCCAGTTTCTATGTTTTCAAGAAGTTGTAACCATTTTAGATTCTGCTGTCATCACTGTTAATGTTTTAATCCTGTTGTACTCTTAAAATTTCATTAATAAGATTTTAGTTTTCATTTTAGAGTTTGTCTAGATTTCAGTTAATCTGAATTCTGTCAGAAGCTTTTCTAAAGCTGTTTCCATTGCTTACTTAAGCTCATATAAGTTTAATAAAGCTTATATGTGCTTATTGTTGTTTACATTTACTTAATTTCCGCTTCTTTATAAAAGTCACAATAAAGTCAAGAAAAGTCAAAATCAAAGTCAAAACAGTTTTAGCATAATGTCTGGTTTTAATTTGCTTTATGGTTAAGATTTATGTTTGTTTGTTCATTCCAATTCAGTTTTAGTCCAGTTTCAATAAAAGTTTTAGAGTTGAGTTGCTTTTCATCATTCTAAAAGGGTGTTTGGATTTAGCACATATTTAGAGTCTTTGTAACGCCCCAACCCGACAAGGGTAAAGGAATCACAAGTAATGGTGTCATATCAAAGCAAACATAAATATCCAAAAGAAATCTCAACATAAATATTGAAATAATCCAATTCAAAATAACTTCAATACATAGGTCCTAGCGGAAAATAAACTCCAAATGAAATGTCTAAAAAAATAAAGTCTTAAATGGCATCATAAGATCAAAGCTAAAATCTCTAAGGTAAGTCCACACAGCACTCATCCCAAAGCAATACCCAGCTCCAAAAGCCCAGTGAACAGATATACAAGCAAACGAATACGAAACGAAACGAATACGAAATATAGTGAAAGAAAGATATCAAATCAAAATCATTTCAAATTATAAATCAGGATAATAGAATAAGTTTATAGCTAACTACCTCGAGCCCAAACACATATGCCATATCATAAACATATTCATATTCACATAAGGCAACATTTGTAGGGGAGACCTACCAGAGTTATGAAGGACGTGCATGCACGCAACATCAATCATCAGATAACATATAGCATATAACATATAATATATGACATATAAAAGATCTAGGATGCACCCATACGCCCCACAAACATATATTGATAATATAATATAACTTGAGCTCATAACAAATAACAGATAAGGGACGTGGCAGAACTTCACTCTACTGCCCTAGAGTCATGTCAGAAGTGCATTACTGACACGGACATGGAACCCCCATGACTAGTTATTATTTGGCTCGGGTGTCAAACTATCTTAGGTCAAATCAGAATGTCATAACTGACATAGATCATATTTTATCAAATGTTTAATCATGTTTTCAAAATCAAAGTCTTCATATCATATAGTTCAAAATCAATATTTTATGATTCAAAAATCAAAGTTCAGATAAGCAACAGCTCAAATAGACACATTAGGGTTCATAGCAAAGGCTTAGGAAATCCTAATATAAAAGCTAACGAAAAGAAAACATTATAAGAAACCTTTACTGAAAAGGTCAGAATATCTGTACCTTATTCCAAAGAAAATGATCGAAAAGCAGAAACAAGGAAAGCAAAGGATTACTCCTTCTTCACAGAACCTATACACATTAACGGTCGTACATGTTATTTATGATTCCATAATCGTCGAAATGATCTTTTAATATTTGGCGTTCATACTTAATGTATTTAATGATCTTAATACTTTAGGGTTTTATAATTAAATAAGATTTAAGTGTTTTATAAACAATATCGTAGATTAAGGTTCATTATGTCATTTATTAAAGTTTAGGGTTAAATGTGAAAATAGTTTAAACGTCATAACTCACACATGAAATAACGAATTATTATACTTAGCTTCAAACCCTAATCGACTCTCATTTATGTTCTAGGGTTTTCTCATTCTTTAATATCTCATTAATATGCATTTACTTACATGTTACGTCAATGACTCGTTACTTAACCTAACACGTAATGAAAACAATCTTTCCTTTTATATTTCACCATACACGTTTATGATTTTATGTGACATACAAGTTACTTATTACTCGGATTAATTACATGTTTACACATTTACAAGTTCACTTGACTTATAATTACGCACGCATATGAGACATGATTCACAAACCAATAGGGTTTGGCATACCTTATTCGGTTTACATATCAAACTAGGGTTTATGTTTACATGACCTTTACTCGTTTAATACATGTTCAAAACTCTATATGTGGTTTGATTTTAATACATATGGTTCGGTTCTTATGTAACTCGACATAACTATGATCCGGTTCAATAATACTTATTACGTAACATACTCTTTAATAATTATTAGGTTTAAATCGTTAGGGTTTGCCTTGTTTGGTTTCACACGGTTCGGCCACAAAAATAAAACGCAAACCTCGACTAAACAAAACATATTACAATATATTAACGTAAGGTACATCAAAGGAAGACGAGAACATGTTATACCTTAACTTGGTTGAAGCAAAAACTCGACACCAAAGGGTTGTTGGTATTCGGTCGAGTAGGAAGAAAAGAAAAGAGAGGCAACAAAACTAGGGTTTCACTTTTCTTGTAAATGTAGTTTATATATAGGTGGTATCATTTTTAGTTAGGCTTGAGGAGTAGCTTGGGTTTCGGCTTGGCCCAACCGAACACAACCAAACGCACGCCATATGGGCTTCGGCCATTGATCCTTCGAACAACACAAATGCGGCCCAAGTTAATTACGCGAGACTTTAAATCTTCGTCGTACCAAAATCGATCACGTACACATTTTAGTTAGGTTTAATTATTCGCAAGTTAAGTTTTAATTTCGTTAAATGATATAAATGTATTTTACGTATTTTATAAATTTCGATTCCAAGGGTATTTTAGTCTTTAATCAGGTTTTAGATTTTTCCAGGTTTTACAGTCTTAATCATTTTTTGTTAATTGAACCTGAGTTTTATAAGTCTACAAATCAGTTTTGAAGATTTCCTAGTCATAGTTTCAAGGCATTCAAGTCTATTTGGTGTTTGCAAGTGCATTCTCAAATCTGTCCAAAAGTACCAAAACTAGATTTTCTCAGTTTTTTAACAAGTAATTTTCATCATTTTCAGTTGTAATGAAATTTATAAAAAATAAAAATGGACATTTCACCAGCTTGTTTAACTGTGGTTAAGAGAAAAAAATTCACAAAAATGTTTAACTAGGGCTGCAGTGGGTTCAAAGTGGGTGGCTTGGGCTTTTATCTATTCTGTGCACAGGGTACCTTGCCCAAACTCATTTTTATTCAGCTTATTTATAACCTGAACCAGCTTATCTTGGACCAGAAAGGATGGGGGCAAAAGGTAGTGTGCTTGGTGGACTCTAAGTAGCCAAGAGCTCATGACTTAACTCACACTCTAGCTTATCCAATATAAGCTCCCAAGGTACCCCTTTGGCCACTGTTACACTGCTGCTAGCAGGATATTTCTTTATTTTTTTATTTATGTGCTTATTAGAACTTAATCACTGCTTATTTAGATTCATTAGGTGACTTGTGTTGTATCTAGGTTTGGATAGATTTTCATTTTGCTCATTGAGCCTATTAGGTCCTGTATTGCTTATTTGCTATTGTCTTTTCTAGTTAGGATTCCCCCTAGTGTAGAACTTATAGCAACTGCTTATTCCCCTATTTGTTGCACCTTATTTCTTTTGCTATGTGCTTGTTTTGGTTTTAAATGACTTATTCTCTCATTTGTTTGCTGAGTAACTGCTTGTCCATGCTTATTTGGTGCTTATTAGTTCAAATAGGGGTGTGTGTTTGTTCTGTCCCACTGTTGGGAAATAAGCTGTGAAAACAGCTTATTTAGGTGTTTTTCATAAGCAAAGTTTTTATAAAACTTTCTTGTTTTGATTGCATCTTCGACTTCTGAAAGAAAAATCAAGAAAAAAAAAATAAATAGCAAAATGGGTGGGAGGCAGGCTCGAACCTGAGACCTCCCAACCTTGAGAGTGATAGTAGGTACCTGTAATGCCAACGCCCTTGGGACTTTTCTTGGTTTAGGTTTGCAACATTTAATACTTAAAGTAGTAGGTTTAGTTTTAGCTTATTGGCTTAGCTTATTTTTAATAGCTTATCCGTATAAGCTGTTATCCCCATTTTATTTTTCGTAGGCTTATGATAGTATCTAGTATTTTTACAAAAAATTTCAGAATTTTCCAAAAAGGTTTAGTATTTTTTATAGTTTAATTAGTGTTAAATCGTTTTTAATTCGTAATAAATAAAATAAAACTCAAAAAAATATTCCGCTTTTTCCTAAAATTATTTTTGGTCATTTAGAATGTAGGAAAATTGTTCTCACACCCGTAACCCTTAAATTGCATTATTTTTCATTTTGGGGGCTCGGTGTGTTCCCGATTTTTAGCATTTTTACACCTTAACACTCTAGGACTTAGTTTAGCTTCGTTTTATCATTCCTTAGGCTTAGTGATAGTTCAGTTGTAGGAGTTAGATTAGACGTATTTGCATTTAATTCGCGTTTTGTTAAATTCGTTTTTTTTTAGTTTCCTTTACGTACTTAGAATAATCGATCTCTAAAAATAGTGATAGCGTTTATTTAATATAATTTAGCTTTTTAATTTTCTTTAATTTGCATTTAAGCCTCTGTAATTTACAAACTTTTTCTTTAGGTATAATTATTCATTATCCACAAACCTTTTCCCGTTCAGTATCACTCGATCACTATACGTTTGGTTATTCAGTCACACAGCTCGTTAGGACTTAACGACCTGGGGAAACACTAAACTCCTCTAGATCTTAATTGCATTGGTTTGAGACTGTTTTAATTTTATTACTGTTGACCATTTACAAGTGGTTAATTTGTGTAATAAACTTGACAGTTTGCAACCGATCAGTAACTCCTCCCAAAGGTTATGACGTAACTACATTAGGTCAAAAGAGGTTCCACGCCGCTGATACTTACGCCGTAACTACTGCATTACTTACAACGTAACCGAGTTTATTGAAGACTACGGCGTAACCACTAATAAGGTTACGCCGTAACCAACAAATCTAGTGCATTTTACGAAAAATAGAAGGTTACGGCGTAACACCTATATTGGTTACGCCGTAACCCATATCTGGCCTATAAATACCCTACGAATTCCAACATTTCTAATCATCCCATTCCACACACAACACTCTGGGAACATGGGAAAAAGCTCAAGGCAGGTCTAGAGGAGCATACGGAGATGTTTCCAAGGGAGAAGTCACTCCACTACGATAAGCATTAGCGTTTTATATTTCTTTTACTTTCAATTCATGTATTTCGTACTTTTGAATATTGAATTGATTTGCATGATTAATATGAGCGGCTAAGCACCTTTTGGTGCTAGCCTAGTTATGATTCCTTAATTGTTTTGTTTGCGTTTACCTTTACTTCCGTACAATTATTTCTAAGTGTATGCATGCATAGTTCATTGGTATCCACCATTGGTTCGATAGTTTTGAATGGCGGTAGAGGCGAATTGCCTTGGAGATATGACCAACTGACCCTAGGTGAGCGGACTGAGACGGGAAGGGTAAGATATGACCAACTGACGACCCTTTCTACTTGTGCGATTTGACCAACTGATCACCTATCGTTTGGATAAACTTAAGAATTGGGGGGTGTAGTGTCTAAGTTCCTAACGGCTGGGCACTCACTATTATGAATCTAGCATGTAGCGGTACTTAATGACTTGGCTTAGGGGACCAGGAACAACAGGACTTATGACGGTGCGCTTGATTTCTCATGTGGTGGCATCTTTGCTGATAGGTTAGGGCGAATTGACCAAATGTTGTCCTCTCGAATTTGACCCCACCTGAAGTAATTGGAAGTAAGTCGATGTAGACATAACTAGCTAGGAGGATTGACTAGGTTAGCACCACTCTCCTCTATTGATTTCCCTTTATCCATTTATCTGCTTTATTTTATTCTGCATTAGTAGTTTAATTAATTTAATCTCTATCGAAACTATTATTATTCTGTGACAACTAGACTTATTAATAATCCAACACATAGCTCTTGGGACGACCTCGGCTTTACCATTTACTACACTACACACGACCGGGCACCCTGTCCGTTAGTGCACTAGGGTAGACCATAGGTATAGCGAGACACTATAAATATTAAGATATGGTCAGTAAAACCTGCATCAAGTTTTTCGCGCCGCTGTCGGGGAGCTATTATAGGATTTCATATTAAGTCTGTTTTTAATTTTCTTTCTGATAATGTCAGGATACAAGACTCGCAGCTCAAGGCCTTTTCTGGCCACCCCATTCGATGACCCGGAGAAGCAATTTCGAAGAAGGAAAGTCTACTCTCCAGTTACTATTCCCAACATCTTCTCATTTTACGAATCAGAACAGTCGGACATAAAACCAGAGATCATCAATAAAAATAATATCGATGACCTAACTATGGAGCAGTATTTAGAGCGACCAAATGAGAACTGCCAACGAAGCTTCACTCAAGATTCTCACACTGAAAAATACTCTATTCCAAATCATATTATTCGAGAGTTACATGAACTTGAGTTTTCTGGAAACGAAGATGAGGACGCTCAGAATCACGTAGAAGAAGTTCTCCACTTGTCCTCTCTTTTCAACGTAAGAGGTACTCCGAGCTATTCAGTCACTGCAAGGATTTTTACTATGACTCTTTCTGGGATAGCGAAAAGATGGTATAACAAACTCCCTAACGATTGTAAAGGAGCGTGGGATAAACTTAGAAAAGAATTCGTCCTGCAATTTTGCCCTCCTTAAAAAATGGCCAAGCTTCTTGGGAAAATCTATCAATTCGTTCAGGTTGGAGAAGAAACGCTTTACCAAGCATGGGAAATATTTAATGAGCTTCTCTATCGATGCCCTACCCATGATTTAAATAAACATCAGATCGTATACGTCTTCTATCGTGGGATTAATGTGCGAACACGAGAACTTCTCGATTCACCAAGACCTATTCCTAGCATGACTCCTGATCTGGCCCTGTAATGTATTCAGCGGATTTCTAAACATTGCTACAAGTGGCACATGGATACAGGGTATGGACCGAGAGACAATTTCGATCATAAGGTAATGAAGACGATAACAAAGCAAGAATACAATTACGGGGAAATTTTCGAAAAACGAAGGTTAGAAAGGGAAGCTGAAGCATGCAGGGTTGAAAAGGTTAAGAGCGTGTTTGGGACCAAAAATGGGAGCGATCTTGAAAGAAAAATTCTTGACCACATCAAGGAATCAAGAGAACGAGATGATAGGATTGAAAAATTGATGAGGACATTCGTGGATAATACAATCTCTTCTCTCAAAATACACGATGATAGGATTAAAAGATTGGAGAAGAGTGTTAGTTCATGTTCAGAAGCTATCTCTGATTATTTAGCAGCTAGGGAGGAGAAAGTTGTCCACACTGTAGAAACTATCCTCGAAGAACCTTTGATCTTTTCGAAAAAAGTTAAGCGACGAATCAGCATGGAGAGACAGCTACTTCTGGGCCAAACTTTGCCGGTAAACCCTCCTATCAATAATTCTGTTAATACTAATCATCATGATATTGCGCAGGAATTAAGTATTGATGAGACAATTCACCTCAACGAAATATGCTCAGCGGTTTTGAGGAACGAGCTACCGCAAAAGGAAAAAGATCCAGGATGCTTCACTCTCCCTTGCTATATCGGGAGTCTAAACATGTGTAATGCCCTAGCTGATCTTGGAGCAAGTATTAGCATAATGCCTCGTTCGATGTTTTTGCTTATGGGGATTGGTAACTTAAAGCCGGCCAAGATGAAAATTGAAATGGCTGATCGATCTATGCAATCGCCATTGGGAATTGTTGAAAATGTGTTGGTGAAAATTAAGCAATTCCTTTTCCCAGTAGATTTTGTGATTCTTGACATTCCGGAAGACAACAGAATACCAGTCATTTTAGGAAGACCTATGCTTGCCACTGCTCATACTAAGGTGCCTGTCTTTGCTGTAAAGTTGACTCTTGAAGCTAATGGAGAAATTGCTACTTTCAAACCTAATGAACATTTGTCTACCCCGGAGAAGGTATGTGCAATTGACCCCGTAGGCAATTTTGGTGAAGCTTTAGAAAAATTTCTTAGCGACCCCCCGGATCCTGGAGAGGTTGACTCGGGGAGAGATTTTGATGTTTTCGTCAATTTTGAGGAAGAGGATAACTTAGGATTGAGTGCTAAAGACCTCTCTAGTGACGTCGAGATGGCCCATTGGCAAGATAACTCTAGTAAGACTTTTTCGCAACCAGACCAACCTAAATTTCATGAGGTAGGAACACGCATACATCATAGAAACCAATATTATCTTAAGATCTCATGCAAAATCGGGTTCATCGACTTCCACCCATTTATTGACACTACTTCCCTAGTCAACATCATGTCAAAGGAATGCTACAACCAAGTATTGAAGAAAGAGTTAGAATATAAGGGGAATAATGTTCTTGGATTTGCAACTAACATCCATGTCTTCGTTGAAAGTCATTCATTTTTGGTAGACTTTATGGTTCTAGACGACGTAAGTGAATTTGTGGAGTATGGTCTTACGGGAGTAATTTTAGGGAAGACCTTTCAGGACATGTCGGGTTTAGATAAAAATGAAAAAGAAGGGATAGTATGGTTGAAGATTAACGATGACAAGACTATTTTCAAAATGCCGAGAACGATCAAGAACTTTAGAAATTGGACTAAGAGGCAGTTGAGCCAAGTTCAACCTTTACTTGATATCAGTGAGGAAGATAAAGAAAAAGGCATTGATCACCCTTACCAGAAAATCAAAAGTTTCTACTTAGGCTGTTTAGAATTGGGAAATGACTACAAAAGGGATGAGAATTTGGTAAGTTGGATCCAGCGTGGAGATTGCCATGTCCACGAAATGACCAAAAAGCACTGGTAGCCCCGCGGCTCTGAGTCTAACTTAAAGACTCGTAAATAAAGAAAAGTGCTCTTTCAGGAGACAACCCGAATTATCCATTTCTTTTGTTTTATTTCCATTCCTGTAGGGTTTTGTGTTTTCTAACTATTTTTGCAGGAAACGAGGAACTAATTGCTGCTGCAGTTGCTGATCTGAACAGAGTTACGACATAACTCATCTTGCTGATTACGCCGTAACCAACCTTTAAGCAGCAGAATTCTTGACGCATTACCAATTACGGCGTAATACCATCTCAGTGGTTACGCCGTAACTACTCGCTTTGCAGCTCATTCTAGGTTTTGCCAGTTACGGCGTAACTCCCTCAAAAGAGTTACGACGTAACTTTCCTCTGCTTTAATTCTTTCATTTTAAAACACAATAACCTTGTATTAGTATTTTATATGAACTTTGTGGGTGTGTTCCCTGTAAACCCTCATGAGACTTCACTCGTCCACTTGGGACACCAAGTGGTTTAAAAGGCTTGTTGCATTCGCTAAATGCAACCGTGATTCCTATGAAAGTGAGTTAGGTTTGTTTTTCATTTTTCATTTTTTCTTTTTAGAATTATGCTTGTCGGTATTGTGATTTCAGGGATTGAAGTTTGTTCATGATGCTTATACGAAGGCACGTCTCTTGTTCGTGGGCCTTCCTTCTTTATGGAGCAAATTTCAGGGAAGTTCTCGCTCTAATTCTACCTTTCTCTTCACCTTTATTTATAGCCAAATACAAAAGGGACTTTGTATAATTCAAGTGGGGGGACGGGAGTAGAATTATCTCTTGAACTTTATTTCGCCCTCATTTTTCTTAACCTAACTAGATTAGACCTTAGCCGAGCACATACAACCCTTGATATTATATGGTGAGATTAGCCTTATCCGTTTCCAATATTTTACCCCAAATCCACCAAATTATGAGTGTGCCGGTAGCTTGTAAACTTTAGAACTTGGCCTTTGCATCATTTCGAGACCATAGACAAGGTATGTTGAGTTAGCTCGATATATTTGGACTTTTTAGTTTTGGAAGGCAATATTATAGGATTATCACCCAAACAGCCTACCATTGTGAGTCTATCGATTAGTCTCCTCGACTTTTTGACCACCATGTGAAACACTTTTTGTTGCACTCATCTTTACTGAAAGATACCCCTAGATACACCCTTCTGAGCCATTCCTTTCATTTTGTTCACCCAATATTTTGTTTCGATACACCTTTACACTTTAGCCTACCCTGTAGTCATTATTTGTGATTGGGAAGTCATTATTTGACTAAGTTCAAGGTTCGAGTGGAAAGGTTCGGAAATCACGCTTTCATTGACAACATTTTTGAAGATCATTGAAGACCCCCCGAATTCCCATTGTTCATCTCAAGTGGGGGGATATTATGTTATGTTATTGTTATGATTCAAAAAAAAAAAAAAAAAAAAAGGTGATTCGAAAAGAAAAACAAAATAGTTGTTATGATTATGTTATTGTAAAGTAAGATGTTATAAGCACTGTAGTATGAGCTTTATTGATTTAGTATCGAGAAGGCCACCTCGGTCACATTTGAATATTGGAGTTGGTAGTTATGCCAACAATTAGAGAAAAGGGTAGTGTGCCTATCACGACGTCCTCTAATGACACATCCACCTTGCATTTCATGATCCGGTTTCTTGACTTCTAAACTTGAACTTTGGGCGGACGGTAAGTGGTGATAACTTGGTTATAGATTTAGACAACATGTTTTTTATTTTACACCAATTATATATCCCATATCTTAGCAGCGAGCAATCTTTGGTGTCTTGGCCTTGGATTTGGTCATGTATCATTGATTTTGTCCACTTCGCCGTGACATGTTAGTAATGACGAGTAACCCCTTAACCTTTGTCGTATCTACCCATATTGCCTTCGAGAATTGTTTAGCCCTTAACTCTATTCGTGGAGATTTGTGTAACTGCCAAGCTTATGATAGAATACATGCTATGACTGTGCGATTGAGTGATCACCCCAAAATTGACACTTAGAATAGTTGAGAGATTTGAGTGTTTGTTCCCCTTTCGTGAGGTGTTCGGCTTTGTTTTATTCTAGCATAAGGGATTTGTAAACTCATATTTTCCAGGTTATGGGAGATATCTTTTTAGGAATCTATCTAATAAGGTCTACTTGAGGGCAAGTAGAGTTCAAGTGGGCTGATATTTGATAATATCAAATAGTCCTGAATATTAAGTGTCAATTTCCCCCGATAATTCTCGTTATTTATATCATTTATATGGATTTAAGCTTGTTTTCTACTGTTTTCCACTTTCAGGTAAATTACGAGCATTGGAGCTAAAGAGACGCGAAACTGGAAATATATCTAAAGATTTATCACAGTATGCTATTTTGAAGAAGTTACGGCATAACTCATCTCTCACATTACACCATAACTATTGCGTGACTCAGTATGCCAACTTATCAGAAGGTTACGGCGTAACTCCTCCCAAAGGTTACGACGTAACTACATTAGGTCAAAAGAGGTTCCACGCCGCTGATACTTACGCCGTAACTACTGCATTACTTATGACGTAACCGAGTTTATTGAAGACTACGGCGTAACCACTAATAAGGTTACGCCGTAACCAGCAGATCTAGTGCATTTTACGAAGAAATAGAAGGTTACGGCGTAACTCCTATATTGGTTACGCCGTAACCCATATCTGGCCTATAAATACCCCACGAATTCCAGCATTTCTAATCATCCCATTCCACACATAACACTCTGAGAACGTGGGAAAAAGCTCAAGGCAGGTCTAGAGGAGCATACGGACCTGTTTCCAAGGGAGAAGTCACTCCACTACGATGAGCATTAGCGTTTTATATTTCTTTTACTTTCAATTCATGTATTTCGTACTTTTGAATATTGAATTGATTTGCATGATTAATATGAGCGGCTAAGCACCTTTTGGTGCTAGCCTAGTTATGATTCCTTAATTGTTTTGTTTGCGTTTACCTTTACTTCCGTACAATTATTTCTAAGTGTATGCATGCATAGTTCATTGGTAGCCACCCTTGGTTCGGTAGTTTTGAATGGCGATAGAGGCCAATTGCCTAGGAGATATGACCAACTGACCCTAGGTGAGCGGACTGAGACGGGAAGGGTAAGATATGACAAACTGACGACCCTTTCTACTTGTGCGATTTGACTAACTGATCACCTATCGTTTGGATGAACTTAAGAATTGGGGGGTGTAGTGTCTAAGTTCCTAAGGGTCGGGCACTCACTATTATGAATCTAGCATGTAGAGGTACTTAATGACTTGGCTTAGGGGACCAGGAACAACAGGACTTATGACGGTGCACCTGATTTCTCCTGTGGTGGCATCTTTGTTGATAGGTTAGGGCGAATTGATCAAATGTTGTCCTCTCGAATTTGACCCCACCTGAAGTAAGTGGAAGTAAGTAGACGTAGACATAACTAGCTAGGAGGATTGACTAGGTTAGCACCACTCTCCTCTTTTGATTTCCCTTTATCCATTTATCTGCTTTATTTTATTCTGCATTAGTAGTTTAATTAATTTAATCTCTATCGAAACTATTATTATTCTGTGACAACTAGACTTAGTAATAATCCAACACACATAGCTCTTGGGACGACCTCGGCTTTACCATTTACTACACTACACGCGACCGGGTACACTGCCCGTTAGTGCACTAGGGTAGACCATAGGTATAGCGAGGCACTATAAATATTAAGACCTGGTCAGTAAAACCTGCATCATCCTCCTATGGCTGATAATCGAGTCCAAGGGACTTGTTTAGATGACTATAGAAAAGTATGAAGCCGGTTTTGAATTGAGTATATGAAGCAAGAAAATGATACATGGGAACCTCACCTATCATCTCGAGATAGAATGATCGGTGGTGATAGGCAAGATTAGATCGCGACACCTTCCTATTTCCCCTATATTGAGGAGTCGAATACTATGGACAAAGACGATCTTGATGATGAGAGGATGTATTTAAAAGCAAAAATTTTGTTCAACAACAGGTTGCTATGACTTATGGACTTGACCTTGGAAAAATGGTTGGACATTAAATACGGGGATCATAAAAATGTTGCTAAAGATGACTTGAGACGCATTGTGGCTACATGGTTGACTAGAAGTTTTAAGCAACAATTTGATGAGTACATGGTGATAAAAAGAGAATTAATTAAGGCCGAAATTGATACCGATGTTGAGTTCGATCCTGATGATGTTGATTTCGTTGAATGGTTGGCATCTAAATTTAGCAGTTATAGAACTATGGATAGAGCTACCAAAAATGTGTTTTGGCTATATTGGATAAGGGGAGATGATGAAGAAGTTCTAACCGAGGAAGAATTTTCCGATAATGAAGATGAAGATTCTGGTACATGTGATGAAATTGGCACGCTCTTTGCCATTGACGTTGATTTATTTAACTACGAGACTCCCTTGTGCAAGGAATTCAGGGAATTTAACTATTTGTTGAAAATTGACGATGATGTGCTCATAGGAGATTTACCCGGATTCAAAACTTATGACGAGTTTAAAAAATACATGGTACTATGAATGAAACAATCAAATACCATGGGTAGAGGGTAAACCTTGGTTTGAAGATGGGATTTGGAAAGAACCCACTGATGATATATACCATACGTATAGACCGTTTCGTTTCAAAAATGGAGATGTTGAATGGCCAACTTGCGATTGTAAGAAAGAAAACTATTGCAATGGACGAAAGTTACCTGGAATAATAAAAGGTGGATATTTGACCTTTTGTCGATGTCACGAATGGTTTGATAGTTTAGAAGATGGGGATTTGAAGAATGAAGCTTTGGACGAAAAAGCTATCTTGGATGAATCACCAATTTATGATGGCCAAGATGGGATGTAATTTTCTCTTGGTTAGAAAAATATTTTGGTGATTATGATGAACTTAAGTATGAGCTCATGACAAAACTTGGTGATTATTGGTGGAAAAAGAGAATTGAAGTAAAGTTGAGCGATCACAAAGGTACTGACGCAGGCAAGAATATTCTAATATGCAAGGATTTGAAATCAAGGTACGCGAGATCCCCTATAGAAGGCCAATATGGTTAGAACGCGCGAGATTATTTATCAAAAAAGATAATGAATGGAAGAAAGATCTTTTCAAAGAATTAGGAATTGCCAAACAGTTGGATAATGATAATATAAAGCATGAAGTCCTATTTCATGAGGAATTAAGAAGTTTAATAATGAAGTACTGTAAGGGATGGGATAATATAAAGAACGTTCAAAGGAAGATGCTTGATCATATTAAGAAAAAGATCGATGAAGGGTACGAATCAAGTTCAAGTGATGACACATGGTTCAAGGAAGAATTTGAGGAAGATGAATGATCGAGATGTGAGCAAGAAGGAACTTGATATGCACCACACATGATCAAGGTGGAAACTTTTGTGCTAAAGAAATATGAAATAAATGACGATAAGAGCCACATTCGAATGAAGAGTATAAATGTTGAAGAAGCACCTATTAGCAGGAAGGATATTTGGTTATTCAAAGACGGAATTATGAAGGAAATGGAAATGGAGAATCTCTTCAACATCACAACGTAGAAGCTGAAGATGAGTCTAACTTAAAGACTCTGGAATAAAGAGAAGTGCTTACCGGGAGACAACCCGAAATATTTTTTTATTTTTTTCTGTTTCGAGTCTTTCAAACCTGTACATCGATATGGCGCATCTCCAAAAATGTGCGTCGTATCGACTGCACTTGTATATCTATCTGTTTATTTTTGAATTTTAAACATTCTGTCAGATGGTTTTTGATACAGCGCATCCTATTTTGCGGTGCGACGTATCACATTCGACTCGTACTTTATTTTAGTTTTTATTTCAGGCTCAATACGGCGCATCTTAATTAATAAGGTATGGTGTATCGACTGACCTGACGATTTACATTTTTATTTTTATTTCTACTAACCATGCGGTTAACGTAGAAGCATTAGCTATGATTCTTATGTATTTATACATGTTAAGTGGTATTTATACGTGTTGTTCCCCGTTCACTATCGTTTAAAACAGTTCAAGTTTATAAAACAAGTTAAAAGTGAACTATGACTGAAATTAACATAAAGAAAACACACTAAGTAATTTTCAACATCATATTCTTATTAGAAATAAATCAACAAAGAATACGTTACCCAAGTACTTGCGGAATAGTACTTGGGATTGAAATGACAAAGTTGGGTGATTCCTCTCTAAGCTCAGGCTATGTCTGAGCACAACTCTTAGAGCTCACTGAGCTATCTCAGGAACTAAGTTGTATTTGGAGGAGTGAAAAGATGACTTGCGTGTATGTGTTTTTACAATTCACAAGCTTAACCTTTTCACTCCATCTCTTATGCTATTTATACATGTATGATATTTGACTCTTTCCTAAGTGACAAACTGACATCATACAGAAGACAAAATACTGATGTATTTTGTCTCTGTTTACAAAGACTATTCTAGGTAAGAGACAAGATTACTTTCCTAAGTTCAGTGATGACACTGAGCCTGATCTTTTGCCATTCAGGGAAAGTTGACTTTGGTTGATAAGGACTTCGTCTTATCTGATTCAACCTTTCCCGCCTTGTCCCGCTCTTTCTTCAGTCTTTACATCCTTCAGTCTTCTACTTCAGTTTGTCTTCAGTGTAAGAAGTTGGAGAGGAATCTTAGGGATTCAGTGAGTTATTGTCATCACTCACTGAATCCATCATCTTCTTCTTGACTCAGTCTTCACCCTTTAAGTTCCGCCTTACTGAGTGGAGAGACTTCTTCTTTGCCTCTTACTGAGTATCCTGAAGACGACTCACTGAGAGACTATGCACTCAGTGACCTGTTTGTGTTAACGGATTAAATACTTGGGCTATTTTCTATTCAAATCCTAGATTAAGGGGTTTGGGTATTTACTGAACCCAACAGTCTCCCCCTATTTGGATATACAAATAGCCTAAGTGGTTGATCAGTGTAAGTGAGCAAGAGGCTTCTTCTTACACTGAATGTACTAATGAATACAATAAGGAACACTGAGTAAATGAATAAAACATACATCGTTTATTGATCAGATTACATAGTTCCTATCACTAGTACAAAAGATAAAACAAAATGATGTCAATCCAGATGGATACCCAGTGCTTCAAGCTTCACTTTCTTGGTGATGAGTGTTTCCCTGTCAGGATGGTCTCTGATCTTGGCATTCAGGTCTTGATAGAACCTGATGTTCGCTGGGGATTGGATCTGAGAGGCCACAGGAATATAGCTGATCATTGCAGCCACTCCAGCCTGATCAATGTCACTACATCTTTGAAATGCAGGGTTCCCGTAGACATCAATGTGGAATAGCCCTCTTTCAGGCTCTTCAATCACTAGACAGTTTACAAACTTTACACCCTCAGGCAGTTCTCTGTTGCATTCAAGGCCAGGTACTTTGATCTCAGGTTGGAAATCAACTCTTTTCCTTTTGCCAGTGGAAGCTTGTGGTTGAGATCCTTGAGGTGCAGTCAAGGCAGGCTGAATTCTCAGTTGGGTTGGTGCTTCCCTCAGCCTTTCATATCTTTTGCTAAGCATCTTCATCAGCTCCTTGACCACCTTGTTTTGCTTCTTTCCAATGATCGGACCAAGTTCATCAAGTTCAGTGATCCCAAAGTCACTGAATTTTAAGGGATCATGAACCTCAAAGTGTCTTTTGTCATCTCCCATGTAAACATTCATAGCCAGTGGTTTGGTGTTGGGAATGATTTTGACATCAGTGATTTTTTCAGGAAGCCTTCGGTTGGTCATTGTCCAGTTATATTCTTTAATTCTGCTTTGCCTCAGAGCTTCAGTTTTCTTTCTCTTTTCTTCATACTGAGCTCTCATTGCAGCCATTTGAGCAGCCTGAGCTTCCATGAACTTCTGTCCTGCCTGACCCTTTTTGAGCTTGCTTGCATCTATTCCCACATTTTCAGCTTCTTCGGCAATCACTTTGGTCAATGCCTCCTTAGTCTTCTTTTCATCCTCAGCTTGTTTCAATTTCCTTTCTTCTTTAGCAAGGTGTTTGGTTAGCTGTTGAGGAGTGAAGAGGTATTCAGTGTCACCGATTTTGTAGGGAATCCTCTCAGGCTCAGTAGTTGTCAGTATGCCTTTGCCCTTGTCCTGTCCTGAGGAGGATGATGCAATAATGGGAGGTGGTGTTGTCATGATTGGTGTTAAGACTGTCAGTGTTGTTGTTGTTGTTGCTTGAGGTGGAAGTGATGAGATTGGTACTGCAGAGACTGGTGCTGATGATGATGATGTTTGAGCTGCTGAGACTGGTGGTGTTTGCTCCCCCTCAGTGTGAAGAGGAGTTTCTTCAGCAGTATTCTCCCCCTCAACTGTTGCCGTAGCGTCAGTGAGGGCAAGAGTTAGAGTAGGTGCTGAGGGGGACTGACCAGCTTGACCTTTGAAGGCCTGATAGATTTCAGTCATCATGGCCTTTATTTCTGAAGTATCTGCTTGAAGACCAGTGACCTTTGCATCCAAGTTTGCATGAGATAACTCCAAGGCAGTCATTCGTGGACCAAGATTCCAAGCCATAGAAGACGAGGCCTGAGTCAAGGTAGCTACCTGAGTGTTCAGTGAGTCCATGGTGGTCTGAAGAGTCTGAACTGAAGTTTGAAGACCCTGAACATTCGCAGACTTGAGCATCTCTATGAGGTCAGTGAGTCTGGATGAATGTTTTGCATATGCCTCAGTGGCTTCCAGCACTTTGGCATTGAGCGCTGGGTCTTCTTTGACAGCGTCCCTGATTTCATCAATCGTAACCCCAACTGTCTGAAGATGCTTGAGGAACTTAACCATGTGTTCATCCAGGTTGACAAGATGGTGGTACATAAGATCTCTGTGCTCATGAACATTTTCGTTGAAGGTGAGCACATCAGATCTAAGGTCAGCGTAACTGGCAGCAGCTTCAGTGTGTTGATCCCAGAACTGTTCAGTAACCCCAGAAAACAGCCTCCTTGAAGCCCTACTGATCCACTTAACCAGTTGTCTTTCAGTGAGCGGAAGAACATTGTCAAACTTCTTGAATTCGTCAGAGCTGGAGGATGAGGCTGAGTCATTGTCTTCAGGTTGAAAAGGTGACTCAGTCTGCGTCTGTGGATCAGGCTGAGGCTCTTGTTCAGTTTGAACCTCAGCGTCCACTTCTTCTCCTGCTGATAAGATATCTTCATCACTTTCAGCAAAGTCATCATCAGATTCTAGCAGCTCAGTAACCTCAGCAACAGTTAACAAGGGAGTGGGAATGGGTTCCATATCAGCGGGTGGTATTGATCCCTCTGAGTCTTTGTCCCCCGTGGACCCCTCGGACACTGGTGGGAGTTTCCCAGCGTCTTCTCGGAAGTCAGGATTGGTTTTGGGTTCCGTATCGGCGGGTTGTTTCTTTCCCTCCGAGTCTTTGTCCCCCAGTGACCCCTGAGACCTGAGACACTGGTGGGTATTTCCCAGTGCCTTTAGCAGAGTCAGTGAATGTTGTATCCCTATCAGTGGGTTGTTTGTTTCCCCCTGAGTCTTTGGGATCGATCAGTGTGCCCTCAGACAAAGGCTTGGATTTGCTAATGTCATCACTGGAAGGCGCTCCCCTACCAGCGGGTTGTTTGTTTCCCTCTGGATCTTGGGGAGTAGTAGGTGTGACCAAGGGCACCGACTGTGATGTATCAGTGTCCTTCGTTGTCACGGGGGTGGTTGTTGTCTGGTCAGTGGGTGTCGTTTTGGTCTCAGGCCTTTTGTGCCTTTTAGGCGGTGCTCCTGAAGCCTCAGGGCCCTGAGACTTTGGTTTAGTCTTAGTCCCAGTCTGAGACTTCCCCTTTCTCTTTTTAAGAGCAGGGTTTGGAGACACTGATCCCTCCTGGTTGTTTACAGCAACCATATGGGCCGTCAATTCAATAGGTGTGACAAGGGATGGGTCCTTTTGAAAGTTTGAAGGACTCAGGATGCTAGGTAAATTTCCAAATTTTTCATCCTGAGTATAATTGGCACCCAGTAACGATTGTAAAGCACAAGAGACAAACCTAGGATATGAAATATACTTCGTCCTAGTTTTGCTCTGTAGCTTCGTTACAAGATCACTGTAAATGATCTCCCCTATGTCGACAGTGACCCCATTCATCAGGCAGTATGCCATCATCAACTGAATAGAGTTTACCTGTTCAGTGGATGAGTGGTTCCCGCCGAGGACCTGAATCACAAAAGTGAAAAGGATCCTCCAAGCCACGGGGAATGAACTTTTAGTGACTGGGGTCTTGTCCAAAAATGTGGGATCCAAAACGATTTGTTTTAACCCATCCTTCACTGTGGAAGGTTCAGGATGGGCGACATAAACACCTTTGTTGTAATCTAACCCTGTTGAAGTGCAAAAAGTTTTGTAATCCAGGGTATATTGTTGCCCCCCATTAAGACTGAACCTGATGAGATACTCCCTGAGTGGTCTAAGGTTATTCTCATCAGTCGAAGGTGTCGGGTCAAAGGCTTTAGCAGTTGCCCAAAACTCCCTGAGGTAGTTTGGGTACACCACTGAGGGACATTTTACAAATGCCGTTTTTAGTGGGCAGTTGAATAAAAATTTTACAATGTCTTTATAGGTTGGGACATTTTCAGGGTATTCAAAATTACCTATGACATTGTTTGTTTTGAATTCAACGTTTGTGAGATCCCCTACCCACTGAGAAGCAAACTGGAGAGATTGTGTTCTAGCCATATCTATTAAAGAAGTTTTTAGGGTTTAAAAAGAACGTCTGGCAAGAATAATCAAAATGTTTTGATCTCTCTAGTTTGTGATGAAAAAACTTTTGTAAATGTTTACAAGGAAGGTTTTCCAAAAGAGATTTTGGGCACACACAAATGTTTTTGAATTTTTTGAAATGATTTTGACAGAGTTTAGTTGCAGAAAAGATTTGTGTGTGTTGATTGTGTTGGAGAAGAGGGTATTTATAGAGTGATAAGAGGGGTGTTTTGTGCACAAATGGAAAAACTAAGAGTAGGTTTTTGAAAGACTTTTGAAATTCCCCATTTAATGCTACCACTCCATTACCCGCAGTAAAAATCCCGTTTTTCAAGGGAACAGTTGCAGTGCACAGTAAAAGTGCACTTTTGCAGAGATAAAATATCAATTTGATATTTTTATGAGAGGCATTAAATGCCAAGTGGGATGACAGTAAGACAAAGAGACATATATTCCTTTATTAAATTGGCATAGTTACCAACCTAGGACATTAAAGTAACTGATACTTGGACCATTTAGTTACTCATTCAATGCTCTTTGTCAAGTGTCAGGCACCCTGAATGAGTCTTACTCATTCAGTGAGAGGTTTTTTTGGATTTTCAGGGAGGATGAACCATTTCAGAGAACTTACTGAGATTGGTTTTCCGATACTTGACTTTCAATGTCAAGCATTCCCAATTCAGCTTTCAGTCTCCTGAAGGTAGGTTCATCCAAGGGTTTGGTGAAGATATCAGCCAGTTGATATTCAGTAGGGATGAAATGAAGTTCTATGTCTCCTTTCATTATGTGATCCCTGATGAAGTGATATCTGATATCTATGTGTTTGGTTCTTTGGTGGAGGACAGGGTTGTTGGAGATTGCAATTGCACTAGTGTTATCACAGAAGATGGGCACCATTTTGTAATGGATGTCATAGTCACTGAGTTGACTTTTCATCCATAATACATTGGCACAGCATCCTGCTGCAGCTACATATTCAGCTTCAGCTGAGGACATAGCCACTGATTGTTGCTTCTTTGCACTCCAACACACCAGTTTTCCTCCAAGAAATTGACAGGACCCTGAGGTACTTTTTCCGTCCATGTTGCAGCCAGCATAATCAAAATCAGAGTAACCCTTGAGATCAAACCCTGAGCATATTGGATAATATAGTCCAAGGTTTGGGGTTCCTTTCAGGTACCTGAGTATTCTTTTGGCTGCAGTGAGGTGGGATTCTTTGGGATTGGACTGATATCTTGCTATTAGACAGACTGAGAATTGTATGTCTGGTCTAGTAGCGGTTAGATACATCAGTGAGCCAACAATCCCTCTGAAATGAGTTTGATTGACTGATTTGCCAGTGAGATCAGGTCCAAGGTTGTTAGGTGGAACCATTGGTGTCTTCACTGAGGCATAGTCAAATATCTCATATTTCTTCAAGAGATTTCTGGTGTATTTCTCTTGACTGATGGATATACCTTTATCAGTTTGCCTGATTTGAAGTCCAAGAAAGTAAGTTAGTTCTCCCATCATGCTCATTTCAAACTTCTTTGTCATTAGTTTTTCAAACTGTTTGCAAAGTTTGTAGTTTGTTGAGCCAAAGATGATATCATCAACATATACTTGGACTAGTATCACATCCTGTTGGGTTCTATAGACAAACAGTGTGTTGTCTATCTTTCCTCTGACAAACTTGTTTTGTATCAGGAAGGCTGAGAGAGTTTCATACCATGCCCTGGGAGCTTGTTTAAGTCCATAAAGGGCTTTGTCAAGCTTGCAGACATAGTCAGGGAATTCACTACTCTCAAAGCCTGGAGGTTGCTGAACATACACATCTTCCTTGAGATCACCATTTAAGAATGCACTTTTAACATCCATTTGGTAGACCCTGAAGTTCATGTATGTTGCATATGCAAGGAAGATCCTGATGGCTTCCATTCTTGCAACAGGAGCAAATGTCTCATCATAGTCAATGCCTTCTTGCTGACTGTATCCTTTGGCTACAAGTCTGGCTTTGTTTTTAATGACAGTGCCGTTTTCATCAGTTTTGTTTCTGAAAACCCACTTCATTCCTATGACTACTACATCCTGAGGACATTTGATCAAGGTCATGACCTTGTTTTTATCAAACTGTTGCAATTCATCTTGCATAGCCTGAACCCAGCTTGGGTGTTTTAGAGCTTCAGTGACACTTTTGGGTTCAATGTCTGATAGGTAATCAGCATATAGACATTCATTGGCTGAAGCTGCAGTTAGACTAGCAGCCATGCTTCTAGTGAGCATGCCCTCAGTGGGTTCACCAATGATGTTTACAAGCTCAATGTCCTGAGATCTAGTCCACTTACTTTGTGGTCTGGGATCTGAGCTTGAAGATGTCACTGGGAGTTCAGATGTGAGTTCAGGTGCAAGAGCCACAGAATCATTTAGAACATCTGTTGAGATGTCATGATCAGGTTGAGGATCATGAGTTACAGGTTCCTGATCATTTGGATCATTGTTACTTATCCCAGTAGGGAATGACTGATTATCAATGAATTCATTGATGGTTGGTTGGGGTAGGTTGTGGGGTAAGACATAATATGAGATGTCAGCATCGGCTTGATATGAGGAATTGAGTTCAGTGTTGTACTCATCAGGAGGATATCTTGACGAGTTATCAATTCCTATTTCCTCCACTGAGGTGTTGGTGAACCTGATGCTTTCAGTACTTTCATCAAAGGTGACATGAAAGGTTTCCTCAACTTGTTGTCTCCTTGTGTTAAAAACCCTGAAGGCTTTGGAGATCAGTGAGTAGCCTAAAAAGTATCCATCATCAGCTTTTGCATCAAACTTGCCTAGATGATCCTTGTGGTTGTGAATGAACACAGGACATCCAAACACATGAAAATAGCTGATGTCTGGAAGTCTACCTTTGAAGATCTCATATGGGGTTTTATTATGTCTTTTTACAATGATTGACCTGTTTTGAGTGTAACAGGCAGTTTTGACTGCTTTAGTCCAGAAATGTTTTGAGAGGGCTGAGCCATTTAACATAGTTCTAGCAGCCTCAATGAGAGTTCTGTTTTTCCTTTCAGCAACCCCATTTTGTTCAGGGGTATAAGGAGATGAGAAATTTTGAGAAATTTCTTTTTCATCACAGAAACCCTCAAGTTCTTGATTTCTGAACTCAGTGTCATTGTCAGTTCGGATTTGTTTGACAGTAATGTCATTCTGGTTTTCAATCTTCCTGATGAATGACATTATTGTATCAGCTGCCTGACTCTTTTTGGAAAGAAAATATACCCAAGTGTATCTTGAGAATTCATCAACAATGACAAGTGTATACTTCTCATGCTGGATTGATCTGGGACTGACAGGTCCAAAGAGATCCATGTGCAGGAGGTGAAGGCAGCTTTTGATGGAGAAATTTTGTTTGGTTTTGAATGATGCTCTGTGGTGTTTACCCTTTTCACAGGCAGAGCATGGTTTGTCTTTTGCAAAGACCAGTGATGGTAAGCCAAGGACCTTGTTTTGTTTTGCCAAGTTGTTGAGGTTTTTGAAGTTCAAGTGTGAGAGTCTCTTATGCCACAGCCAATTGATAGTTTCAGTGGCTTTAGCAAAGAGACACGTTCCATCTTGGGAGAGAGTTGACATGTCAAGCACATAAACATCATCTCTCCTAGGAGCTATCAACACAACTTCCTTGTTGGCATTAAAAATGGTACCTTGTTTATCATTGAATTGTACAATGAATTTTGCATCACATAGTTGACTGACACTGATGAGATTGTATTGAGACCGTTGACATAGGCTATTCTAGAGAAAACTATTCCATTGCAGTTTACTGAACCATAACCTTCAGTGGGACATGATGAGTTATCACCAAATACTACCTTGGGCCCTGGTTCCTTTACATACTTGTGCAGATATTCCTTCACACCAGTCATGCTTCTTGAGCATCCACTGTCTAGATGCCAAATAGGCTCCCTGGCATGTCTCTGCACAAGTAGTAAACTGAATTAGTTTCTCTTCGTGACCCACTTACTAGTGGGCTTGGATCTCAAGGTCTCTTTGAAATTTGCAATCGACTCATGGTCAGTGGTTGTGTGCAAGGTGCTACTACAGGTTTTGCATTTAGAGGCTGAGGATGACTCAGTGACTCTGGGTTGTTTGGAATTTCTCCTTGCATGAATGATACTGTCATGTTGGGATGTCTCATGAGCTGGATTACCGCATATATCACAGCATGTATTCATGAGACAATCATCCTGATGATGATCATTGAACCCACAGTGAGGGCAGAGAGGAAAAGGTTTTGCTCTATTCTTTGGAGCAGTTTTGGAGGATGAAGCATACTGATGACCAACTTTGGTATAGTTTGCTTGACTGACATACTGGATATGATCTGCAGTCCTGTGATCATCCTTTTTGCAGATCATGCAAAAAAGGATTCTATAGCAGTTGTCAGTGGTATGGGTGGTGTAATGACACAGCTCACACTTTTGTTTGTTTTTGGAGGTTGACTTAGACTTTGAGGAACTGGAGGAAGCTGACTTTGTCTCCTTGATTGGTTCAGGGACCTTTTCAATGGATTCCATTTTTTCAGTAAGCTTCCTCACAAGTTCAGTCAGTTGCTGGATTTGGTCAGCTTCAGTGGGGACAGAGGATGATGAAGTCTCAGCAGGAGTAGACTCTTGTTGGATTAGTTTTGCTTGTCTTTGAAGGATGGTTCTACCACGTCCAGACCTTTCTTTTGGTGAATGAGGATTGAATTGTAGTGGAGTAAGCTCAGAGCTTGGAGCAGCACCCTGAAGAGGTTTCAGTGGTGGAAGCGGTGCTTGAGATTCTGCTTCAGACTCAGAGATGTGTTCAGTACCACTGGGCACATCAGGGAGTCCAAGCATGCTCTTTAGAGCTTGACTTTCAGGCTCTAGAATCCTTCCAGAATCGAAGTTTGGAAGCTTACTCTCAGGATTAACTCGTTCAATCCATTCACTGGAATTTGAATCAGCCAACATACTTGTAATCATGCCACCAGACACAAATGTCTTAGGAGACTGGTCTTTGTTGAGAGAGTCAGGGAGATGATCTTCACCTATGACTCTCTTCTTGCTGCTACTGGGGGCTCCCACAGCATCAAAGACCCTGGGATTCTTAGCAGTCCAACTCTTAAGAATATCATTTGCCTTTTTAAGTTCATCTTGAAGATTCTGATTTCTTTTAACTAGTTCAGTGTTTTGAATTTGCAAAGTGACAGCCTCAAGCTTAGCTTGTTTTAAAATAAGCAATTCATCCCTACACTTATTCAATTCAAAACTTAACTTGTTGTACTTAGAAAAAAGATTCAGTCTTTGCTCTTCTACAAACTTAAGGTCAACATTTAGATAATTCATATAAGACTGCCAATCAGAGTCATCATCCATAGAAAGTAAAGTGTTTACCTTCTTCATTGTGATGTTGACCCATTCCCCGTTCCTAGCATGATTCTTCCCAACAGCTAGCTTGTCTTCTTCTGAGAGAGCCATTAGAGCACTGACATGTACCATTTCATCATCCGATGAGATTGGCTCTTCATCCCAGTCAAAGGTTTCAGCAACAAGGCCTTTGTTCTTACCCTGCACAGATTGAACATTTTTTGTTGTTTCTGAGGGACTGGCCTCAAGCAATGCAAGCTTAGCTTTTGCTTTCTTATACTTAGCTTCATAATCAATGGTTTTGTTAAGATCAGATTTGTTTTGAACATTTTGATGAGACTGATAGATTTTAGGTTGAAATTTGCTAAAGCCTGAAGACTGATTAGATCCTGATGGTTTGTAAGAGGGTTCAGAAATTGTTTTTGAAAAACAGTCTTTTGCAAAATGGCCTCTTTTATGACACTTGTAGCATTCAGTGTCTTCAGTTGCTTTAGTAGTTGAAAAACCTTTGTTTCTTTTTATAAACCTTCGAGAGTTAGCGAGGAGTGCCCTTTCCTAAAATTCAGCATTCAGGTCACTTAGGTACTCCTCACTTGATCTCTCATCAGGCTCATCATCTGAGTTTTCTTGGAAATCTTGAACTACATTGTTAGAAAAGAAAGCAGTTGATATTGGTGATGAGGTAGTGGTCAGGGACTTCTTGACTTCCTGAGACTTCTTTAAGTCAGGGTATCCTCTGTTGATGAGGTTTTCCTCATAGACAAATTTCCCATAAATTTCAGGAAGCTCAAGATTTTGGATATGATTAGCATTCCTGAGTCCCTGAGAGAAATTCAACCACTTCTCAGGGAGACTGTTTACAAAACCAACATTGATTTCATGCTTAGACAAATTAACACCATCATTTGAAAGTTCATTTAAAAGAGTTTTGTATCTGGTGTAAGTTTGAGAGAGAGTTTCTGAGTCCTTAGCCCTGAAGGTGTTATACTCAAGTTTCAGGTCCATCATCCTGTTTTCCTTGGTATCAGATGGTCCTTCATGACTATGAACTAGGTCATCCCAGGTTTGCTTAGCAGTGCTACAGCTTATAACAGACTCCATAATATCGTCAGGAAGACAAGATATTATGATACTTTTGAGTCTTTGGTCCTGGTTGACCACTCTCCTTTCATCCTAGGTCCACTGAGCTTCAGGTTTGGGCAACCCTTCAGCAGTCTTTGGGACAAATGGACCTTCATTTATGCACTTGAAATAATAAGGTTCCATCCCAATCAAATAGCAAAGCATTCGCTTTTTCCATTTGTTGAATTTGCCAACTTCAAGTCTAGGGGCAACAGCTGAATAAGCTCCACCCTTTTTATCAACTAGTTGGGGTACATCAATTTCAGCCATTTAGGATCCTAATTTAAAAACTTTTAGAGCGGCCTAAAAATGAGTTTTATAATTAGCCTTTCTCTGATACCACTTGTTGTTCCCCGTTCACTATCGTTTAAAACAGTTCAAGTTTATAAAACAAGTTAAAAGTGAACTATGACTGAAATTAACATAAAGAAAACACACTAAGTAATTTTCAACATCATATTCTTATTAGAAATAAATCAACAAAGAATACGTTACCCAAGTACTTGCGGAATAGTACTTGGGATTGAAATGACAAAGTTGGGTGATTCCTCTCTAAGCTCAGGCTATGTCTGAGCACAACTCTTAGAGCTCACTGAGCTATCTCAGGAACTAAGTTGTATTTGGAGGAGTGAAAAGATGACTTGCGTGTATGTGTTTTTACAATTCACAAGCTTAACCTTTTCACTCCATCTCTTATGCTATTTATACATGTATGATATTTGACTCTTTCCTAAGTGACAAACTGACATCATACAGAAGACAAAATACTGATGTATTTTGTCTCTGTTTACAAAGACTATTCTAGGTAAGAGACAAGATTACTTTCCTAAGTTCAGTGATGACACTGAGCCTGATCTTTTGCCATTTAGGGAAAGTTGACTTTGGTTGATAAGGACTTCGTCTTATCTGATTCAACCTTTCCCGCCTTGTCCCGCTCTTTCTTCAGTCTTTACATCCTTCAGTCTTCTACTTCAGTTTGTCTTCAGTGTAAGAAGTTGGAGAGGAATCTTAGGGATTCAGTGAGTTATTGTCATCACTCATTGAATCCATCATCTTCTTCTTGACTCAGTCTTCACCCTTTAAGTTCCGCCTTACTGAGTGGAGAGACTTCTTCTTTGCCTCTTACTGAGTATCCTGAAGACGACTCACTGAGAGACTATGCACTCAGTGACCTGTTTGTGTTAACGGATTAAATACTTGGGCTATTTTCTATTCAAATCCTAGATTAAGGGGTTTGGGTATTTACTGAACCCAACAATACGAAGGAAATTGAGGTATACAAACTACCCTGTATTTTCTGGGTGCACCATTTATGGAGGCTTGAACACCCTTCAAACACAGAAAATAAGAAGTTGCTCACAAACGCATCATGGAGGATCATACCGAGCAAATCTCAGGGGAGTTTCCCGTTCTAATTCTATCTATTTTCTGTTTTTAAATTTTATCTTACACAACGAGGACGTTGTTTATCTTAAGTGGGGGGATGGAGAATTAGAACGTAACTTATCCTTATTTTTACAAAAATATGCTATATGTGCTTAATATATGACAAATTTAATTTTTTCTAGCATGTTTTTGTGAGATCAAATGCATGACCTGCATACATAACCCTTATTTTCATATTGTGAGAATTTAGCCTTATCCGTTTCCTAATATTTTACCCAAATTCCAAAAAAAATGAGTGTGCCAGTGAATTGCAGTAAACTTTAGAAGTTGGCTTGGATACTATTCGAGACTACCATAATGAGTATTATTGATATAATTGGAGTAACTTGTCTAACTTGGTAAATTTCTAGGATTACACCTAAAAAGCCTTTATATGTCATGTCCTATTAACTAACTACGCTGGTAAGTTAACCCCCATATAAACCCTTTTGTTACTCTCATTTTTAGAGTAAGATACACTTAGAAAAAGTCTCAAAACCATTATTTTCGTTTCTTACACCAAATATATGTTTCGTTACACCTATACACCTTAGCCTACCCCGTTGATAAGGATTTAAGACACACGTTTTTAGGGGGTCATTTAAGCCCTAAATCGACACATTTTATATCCTTTACTGCTTAAAATAATTCCTTTCCACTTTTTAGGTCTTTTGGAAGCAGAATGCTAGAACGAAGGATATTTGGATGAAAAGAAGCGAAAACATGAAGAAAATGGCAAAGTCAAGATCAATGAGACTCCTAGGCTATTCATTACACCTGACGGCGTCCCATCCAAAGGGCGACGCCGTCCCTCTATTGAAGACTTGATCAAAAAGTGCACGCGACGGCTCAGCGAAATTTCTTTTCCTAAAGCCTGACGGCGTCACGCCTTATTTCTGGAATGCGTCACTCTCAAAAACTACACCAGACGCCTAAGATCCAAGATTCAGACGACGTCCTGCATGAAGACTGACGGCGTCACACATCTCAAGTGACGACGTCCCAATGATGACTTGACCCAAACGAAACCCTAATGACGGAGACCTGACGGCGTCACTAGCAATAGGTGACGCCATCGCGATTGTAAATCTATACATAGAATTCTATTTTTCTGTATTTCAAGATGTAGAATTTTGGAGAGCAAAACCTAACTAAGTTGTAGTCCGAATTGGACAGTATTCTAGGGTCCCATACCATATTTTACACATCAAGATAAGTTTATTTATCCAATCTATCATTATGTCTACCCCATATTCAATTGATTGTGTGTATGCTTGCTTGTTTAACATGTCTAGCTAAATTACTCTTGTGTTTACTAAGATCTATAAAACCTAGTTATTAATTGTTTTTAGGTTGTCTCTTGTCTTAATTGGTAGACGCTAGAGTAAGTAAAACTGGCTTCTTCTTTCATTGTTGCGAGCTTGAACGTCCTAAATAGCAAAAATCCATAGGAGTGCACCTTGGTCATCGTTGTGTTTATTGCGTGAGTTGTAGCTTTGTGATAATAGTGTATTCGGGGAGATGCTATTGCACTTGCCGATCCCCGGGTATTCTAAAGGAGAGTTACAATTCATAGAACTAGGGAATTAGGCACCCCCTACGACTAATAGGAATACAACGCACCAATTAAGATAAATGAAGTGACAATTCAATGGACCAATAAAAGATAACTAGGGAGTAATAGTATCTAAGTGAATACATTTTAAATCATCATACATGCAATAGTGTAACACCCCCAAAATCGGGTCTAGCGGAAGCATACATGCACTGGGGTGCTACGAAATTGGTATCATAACACAAGTATAGAATTACGGGTTTTTCTTAAGAAAACTCATTTATTCAGTATAAAACAAATTTTACAATAAAATTTGATAAAGAAAACAGGCCCATAATAAATAAGCGGTCCCCAAGTACAAATATCAGAGTCGTCTATGACCATGCCATGCCATTGCCCAAGCGCCTCCAAAAGTAAACTATTGCCTCAATGCCTGAAAATACAAGCTTAAAATTGTCAAAACGAGGTTGGTGAGTTCATACGTTTGCACAAAAGTATAGCGTGTTTAAAAGAGCCTTTCGATAATTGTGGCGCCCACAATGTCGCGAAAACAAAGTTTACCTTTAAGCAAAAAAATAGTAAGGTGGACCACAAGGTTTTCAAGTGCAAATCATTTCTCATAAACAAGTCAAATTTAACCGTGGCATACCCTGCCTAATTCACAGTATCAAAATATTTATCCGCAAAAATAGTTCATAAACAACCACTTGGACCATATCAAAATCAAACACTACAACGAATATAGTGTCATGCAAGCTTAACTATCACACAGGCTAAGTCATGAAACCAACACTAGATAGCACGCAAATAATCGACATGTTATACGTCCCCCACATGAGCCATGTTGGTCGGACGGGGTGGCCATTCCCAATAGATCTATTCATAACACTCGCACCATCCTGAGCCAGGATGTAACAATTCATAACAACGCTTGGGTTTCTAACCTTAACCTAGCACGTAATAGCTTACAAAAATATTTTCAGGTCCAATTATAACAGTTTTCAAGCACTTATGTCCACATAAAAACATATTCAAGCCAAATCATGCATTTCTCTAAAACAAGTAACAATCGGTTATTCAAATCAATCAAACAATTCATTTAGTAAAAACGAGCATGTATTCTCCCCCAAAATAGTTTAAAAGCAAGTTAAAGTAGGGGCCATGAACTCACCTCAAAGCGAAGCAACACAAGAATCACAACTGGCAACAGTGAGCAAAGCACAACAGTCTCACAAGTACAACGGTACTATATCAGCACAACCTAATAGGAATTTGCTATCTCAGAATAAATCTAGCAAAGCAAATGAATTTCCGAAAGACAACATGTCTTAGTTTTCGTGGAATACTCACATCGAAGATTTCAAAAATCCGGCATCAATATCCCAAAAGTTTAGTGTTAACGTTTCGTGTGGTGGTAAGAAAACATAGACTCGACAAACAAGTCACGCCAAAAGTATATTATAATTCCCAAGTGTGACTCGCACCAAGTGGAACTCAAGTCAAAACATAATATGTATCCCAATATATTATGATAGAATAGTCAATAAATTTGACCCAGACTCAAGTCGAGAAAACAATGACTAGAAAGAAGTCGAGACAATAACGACACATAATTTCTTCAATAACTAAGTCAATTGGAAAGTTTTAGAATTTACCCCATAATCCCAAATGGTTTAGAAATTCATTTTAGTTTTTTTTTTTTTTTTTTTTTATTAAAAAAAACACAATGTGTTTACGAGTGTATAATTTTATAAATTTGGAAAGGTTTTATAAATTTCGGCATGACGCGTCCATTTATATTACGTTCCCAAGTCATCGTGACTTTAAATGAATTAAGTTTGAGATTACAATATTTATAAATTTTGTTTCGTTATCATTCGCGTAATTATTAGTTTTGAGTTTATTGAATATTTTGTGAGTGTTTTGTGTCTAATATATTAAATTCTTTCGAGTCTAATATATTATACCGTTGAGTCTCAAAATGTCCAATAAGTCAAATGTCCAATATCGCAAATCCAATAACGATCCTCATGTATCAATATGCCCAAACAATCAGCATAATATCCATATTCAAATCTCATTAAGTATCCGTATTATTCAGCTCCAAATAACAATTCCAATATTTAATTCTTTCCAATACCAAGTATCGATCCCAAAGTTCTGATCGATAATTATCCGAAACTTACCAACGATGACCCTTGCCAAAACCAATAGACCATGTTAGTTCTCATGATTAAGACATAACCTCCAATGAACAATAACTAATTAGCGAACGCCAAACAAATATCCATTCGCGACCAAAAGTGAATCGAATCTCAGATATTGTACAAGTAGTTCAAAACCAAACACAATCAAATTCGCGACACAACAATTTCATCAACAATCTAAGTCCAAAATGGGTCTAACTTGACACGGAAACGACTTGAACAAATAAAACTCTTTACTCCAAACCTAACCACACAAAAATGATTTAAAAATCACTTTTAAATACGTATTTACTCATGATTCACCACACACAAAAAAAAGAGACGTTTTAATCCGAGTTGACTCAGTCGGGTTGGCCTTGACTCACTGAGTCGACCCGAATCAGATTCAATAAAACCACCATTAACAATTCGCCCCTTCTTTACCACAAGAAATCTATTAAAACATTTTTAATTTCGATCAGCAATTCCAATCCGAGAGTAACATGAGTAAAAACCACCATTTTTACACAATTTCACCACACGACTTCATATCAGAAACATTTGTATTTGATACTTAAGTTTTCAAAATATTTACATATCCACGAAAACTAAAAAGAAAAATTGTATAATCGGTTTAATATGAATAACGAAGATGAGCCACATGAAACTTACCACAACGAAAAGAGAATAGAAAGAAGATGAGAGAGGTGGTACGGTGGTGGTGACAAACACGAATCATAACAAACCTAGCTTGATCATTCACACAAACCCGTAACAACTAAGCAAACCCTTGGTCTCTTGATGACGGCGGCGAAAGATTTACAGCAAGAAATGATGGTGGTCGGAGTAGGATGACGGCGAGTTGAGAGGGTGAGGAGGGAGATGGGAGGCTGTGAAAGATATGAGGAGGGATGAGGCGCTCTTTTAGATTGGTAAAAATGACAACCCCTAAGTGGTTTGTGATACAAATCCAAAATCTGAAAAACAAGATGCAAAGTCCACCAATCTCAAAGGGGGACGGGTGAAAATAGAAGTCCAGGGGCTAATCCTGTAATTTTTGCAAACTTTTGCAATATTAGAGTTCGGGATTCGTTAGGGCTCGATAATAATCGATTCTTGACACGAAAACTTCCCCATTGTGTTTAGAGAAATTTTTTCGATGAAAACGAGTATTCATATGACTGATTCTCACAAATAAAACAATAATCAAATCAAATTGTCGGTTGTGCCGGTACGCGTTGTGTGCAAATTTCACGTTTCATGAGACAGCTTTCTCGTTCTCTCGACAAATGAGCCCAGGAAAGTTCGTAATTGAAAACCGAACATAATTTCTCGAAAATGAATATCTGGAAATCTCGGATTGTCACAGACTTCCCTCCCAAACGGAATCGCGTCCTCGCGATTCAATTCAAGTTATCCCTTAGAATCGAAAAGAGATAAAGGTGCTTTCACCAGATTCCATTTTCACGTTCCCACGTGAACTCATGACATTTCCTACAGTTCCATAGAACATTAACAACAGGAATACGACTTGGATCAAGTCGTCTGACTTCACAGTCGAAGATTTCAACAAGTTCCTCAATTCAGTTTAGGCTTTCATCAATCTGGATCTCTTCCAGCAAGGACAACATCTGCCTCTTATCAGTAAGGAAATTCCTCAGATTACACACATGAACAGTGTTATGAACGGCTAAGTCCTTGATGGTAGCTCGAGTCTCTGAGCTAACAGTCCAACTCTAGCAAGAGTTTCGAAAGGATCAATACAGGAAAGATTAAGCTTTCCATGCTTACTAAACGTATCACACAATTCCATGATGAGACTTTAAGCATAGCTTCGTCTCCAATCATAGAGTCTCAAAGATTCGTGTCATTCGTCAATCATAGCCCTTCTGATGATTCGCGGGCGGTTTGCATTCTGCTTTTGATTAGAATAGTCTCTCGGTAGTTTCATGAACAATTTTAGGATAGCAAGTTGGGTAACCATCACTTCAATCCAACAGATTGTTGAGCAACAACTTCAACCATAAAGTGCCTTATACAACGTGGCTATGGTTATATGAGATTTCGACCAATGAGAGTTGTTTACCCAAACGATTTTTGAAATCGATCACACGGACATGCAACATGTCGTATATCGTTTGAATGGTTCTTTCACTCTAGCCAACAGTACTCATACCAAGACCTGTTTCCATGGCTCGAGAGTGATTGCCAGAAATTCGAGGTGAAATGACCTTCACGATCAGAAATGATTGAAATCGGCACACTACAATGGTCAACAATCTCCGTCACGTACAAGCGAGCAAGTTTGTGCATAGTATTCGTTTCTTCGATTTGAAGGAACTGAGCAGGGTTGATGACATGACTAATAATTACCCAGATAAAGGCACGGGATTCACTTCCAAGGTTCAATTTATAATATAGCAGCAAAACATTTCATAGGATAACCGCAAAATGGTCAGTAAGGTAATCGAAATCAACTTGTGCGTTAATAGCGGCATGGCTAAATATCTCATGAGGAGATAGCAAGGTTAACCGATATTATCGAGAGACGAATGTAGGGTTAGACGTCAGTCCCAAGAATCAATGTTCAAGTTACTCCTTAAAGTCTTAAGGTTTCTGCCGGGGCCAACAGGATTTTCGTCGAAAGAAGGGTTTAGCAAGTTCAGAGTATGACCCTGAAGGAGAGTATTAATCACTACTAACAATCAATCGATTGAGTCAGTAGTGCACTTAATAATTAACGCAGAAGGGTACAATACTCGAATCCAAAGTTATAATTTCCAAAAGAAATTCGACTACCAATCGATATTTAATCAAGTTCCAAGTACGAGTAAACGTCAACGGTTCTGAACAGTTATGCTAAAAGCATACATATCGATAGAGCGCACGGCAAGCATCAAGAGAACGACATAGATGGAATAACATCGATCGAAGATAGGGCTTGAGGTAGAGGCGTCGGTAACAATACCGAAAACAAAACCACGGGATTAAGCAAATCCAATTTCACAACAAAACCCAAAATCGCAGGATCTAACAATCCAAGTTCAAACGTAGTCGAGACCAATTTCAAACACTTAATAAGCTCGAAGGGCTTATTACAACTTCACGCAACCCGAATGCAAGGTTGTGACCAATCGGGTCTAGCTCGACCAGATGCGAAACAAGGTCAGACGGTTACAACGATTCTGAAAATAATCCAAAGTCACATCATGACTAGATGACGAAATGCGTTCCATAGAGGAAGAATATCGTGATAAACAAGAATTGTGATACTAGTGTGTCGTGTGAAAGAAAACTTTTATGATTTTTCATGCTCGTATACACAAACTAAAAAAAACTTTACCATTCTTCAAAATCAAACCAAAAACCAATCGGACATAACCCTATTATAACTACTCCAAGTATAATTCACCTCTAAGTCGGACATAGATGATCAGGCTATGTCCCACTGTCCCTGGCTGAATATAGGTGATCAGTCTATATTCACCCGAAGTTCAATGAATTTTGATATACTCAACTTAGTTATATTAGCACCATGTCCTTTACTTCCAAAATCCGTTTTCAAAAGACCAAAACAAATGTCCACACTCGAGGACGGTTGATGAGGTTATGCAGGGAAAGAGGCGCAACGCTACAGCAGGTATGATGCGTAAGCATAAGTATGACGAAGATACTTATAGCATATAGCGAAAAGTAAATGAATATACTCATCCAATAGTAATGACCGCATCTCATCAAATATATTAGCGATCAAAGTCATAAGTGAGGCTTCAGCTTGGCAGGCAGGCACGTGTCGGACATAGGGTTAAATTTTCATAAAAATGGTTATAGTCAAGGTTTTCGAAAATTTACCCATTTCTCTATAACCTAGGCTCTGATACCAACTATAACACCCCCAAAATCGGGTATAGCGGAAGCATACATGCACTGGGTGCTACGAAATTGGTATCACAACACAAGTATAGAATTACTGGTTTTTTCTTAAGAAAACTCATTTATTCAGTATAAAACAAAGTTTACAATAAAATTTGATGCAGAAAACAGGCCCATAATAAATAAACGGTCCCTAAGTAAAAATATCAGAGTCGTCTATGACCATTCCATGCCATTGCCCAAGCGCCTCCAAAAGTAAACTATTGCCTCATACATGAAAATACATGCTAAAAGTGTCAACACGAGGTTGGTGAGTTCATAGGTTTGAACAAAAGTATAGCGTGTTTAAAAGAGCCTTTCGATAATTGTGGCGCCCACAATGTCGTGAAAACAAAGTTTACCTTTAAGAAAAAAAATAGTAAGGTGGACCACAAGGTTTTCAAGTGCAAATCATTTCTTATAAACAAGTCAAATTTAACCGTGGCATACCCTGCCTAATTCACAGTATCAAAATATTTATCCGTAAAAATAGTTCATAAACAACCACTTGGACCATATCAAAATCAAACACTACAACGAATATAGTGTCATGCAAGTTAACTATCACGCAGGCTAAGTCATGAAACCAACACTAGATAGCACACAAACAATCGACATGTTATACGTCCCCCACATGAGCCACGTTGGTCGGATGGGGTGGCCATTCCCAATAGATCTATTCGTAACACTCGCACCATCCTGAGCCAGGATGTAACAATTCATAACAACGCTTTGGTTTCTAACCTTAACCTAGCACGTAATAGCTTACAAAAATATTTTCAGGTCCAATTAAAACAGTTTTCAAGCACTTATGTCCACATAAAAACATATTCAAGCCAAATCAAGCATTTCATTAAAACAAGTAACAATCGGTTATTCAAATCAATCAAACAATTCATTTAATAAAAATGAGCATGTATTCTCCTCCAAAACTAAATTTAAAAGCAAGTAAAAGTAGGGGCCATGAACTCACCTCAAAGCGAAGCAACACAAGAATCACCACTGGCGTTAGTGAGCAAAGCACAACTGTCTCACAAGGAAAGCACAACGATATCCAAAGAGTACAAGCACAACGGTACTATATCGGCACAACCAAATAGGAATTTGCTATCTCAGAATAAATCTAGCATAGCAAATGAATTTCCGAAAGACAACATGTCTTAGTTTTCGGGGAATACTCGTATCGAAGATTTCAAAAATCCGGCATCAATATCCGAAAAGTTTAGTTTTAACGTTTCGTGTGGTGGTAAGAAAACATAGACTCGACAAACAACTCACGCCAAAAGTATATTATAATTCCCAAGTGTGACTCGCACCAAGTGGAACTCACGCCAAAACATAATATATATCCCAATATATTATGATAGAATAGTCATTAAATTTTACCCAGACTCAAGTCGAGAAAACAATTACCAGAAAGAAGTCGAGACAATAACGACACATAATTTCTTCAATAACTAAGTCAATTGGAAAGTTTCGGCATTTACCCTATAATCCCAAATGGTTTAGAAATTCATTTTAGTTTTTTTTTATTATTAAAAAAAACACAATGTGTTTACGAGTGTATAATTTTATAAATTTGGAAAGGTTTTATAAATTTTGGCATGACGCGTCCGTTTATATTACATTCCCAAGTCATCGTGACTTTAAATGAATTAAGTTTGAGATTACAATATTTATAAATTTTGTTTCGTTATCATTCGCGTAATTATTAGTTTTGAGTTTATTGAATATTTTGTGAGTGTTCCGTGTCTAATATATTAAATTCTTTCGAGTCTAATATATTATACTGTTGAGTCTCAAAATGTCCAATAAGTCAAATGTCCAATATCGCAAATCCAATAACGATCCTCATGTATCAATATGCCCAAACAATCAACATAATATCCATATTCAAATCTCATTAAGTATCCGTATTATTCAGCTCCAAATCACCATTCCAATATTTAATTCATTTCCAATACCAAGTATCGATCCCAAAGTTCAGATCGATAATTATCTGAAACTTACCAACGATGAACCTTGCCAAAACCAATAGACCACGTTAGTTCTCATGATGAAGGACCAAGTAATATAATACAAGTTTATATTAACACACTCATATTAGTCGGTGGGACTTGGAGCCCAAAAGACAAACCAAACGCCCTCTTGGGCTTGGCTAAACTAGACGCACCCTTATATTGGACTCACAGCCCAACACTAACCAAATCAACCCACCTAAACTTCATCTCATGAATTCAGTTTTTACATAAAACCAGGACATGGGAAATCTAAACAAATGTATTCCATGACCATATGACACCACCGCGACACACAAATAAATAAGATAGTACCAACACGAGATGGACTAAAACCAACAAGCAACCGCAAATCTCGACCCATGATTAAGACATAACCTCCAGTGAACAATAACTAATTAGCGAACCCCAAACAAATATCCATTCGCGACCAAAAGTGAATCGAATCTCAGATATTGTACAAGTAGTTCAAAACCAAACACAATCAAATTTGCGACACAACAATTTCATCAACAATCTAAGTCCAAAATGGGTCTAACTCGACACCGAAACGACTTGAACAAATAAAACTCTTTACTCCAAACCTTACCATACGAAAATGATTTAAAAATCATTTTTAAATACGTTATTACTCATGATTCACCACACACAAAAAAAGAGATGTTTTAATCCCAGTTGACTCAGTCGGGTTGGCCTTGATTCACTGAGTCGACCTGACTTAGAGTCAATAAAACCACCATTAACAATTCGCCCCTTCTTTACCAAAAGAAATCTATTAAAACATTTTTAATTTCGATCAGCAATTCCAATCCGAGAGTAACATGAGTAACAACCACCATTTTTACACAATTTCACCACACGACTTCATATCAGAAACATTTGTATTTGATACTTAAGTTTTCAAAATATTTACATATCCACAAAAACTAAAAAGAAAAATTGTATAATCAGTTTAATATGAATAACGAAGATGAGCCACATGAAACTTACCACAACGAAAAGAGAATAGAAAGAAGATGAGAGAGGTGGTACGGTGGTGGTGATAAACACGAATCATAACAACCCTAGCTTGAAAATTCACACAAACCCGTAAAAACTAAGGAAACACTTGGTCTCTTGATGATGGCGGCGAGAGATTTACAGCAAGAAATGATGGTGGTCGGAGTAGGATGACGGCGAGTTGAGAGGGTGAAGAGGGAGATGGGAGGCTGTGAAAGAGAGGAGGAGGGATGAGGTGCTCTTTTAGATTGGTAAAAAGGATAAACCCTAAGTGGTATGTGATATAAATCCAAAATCTGAAAAACAAGATGCAAAGTCCACCAATCTCAAAGGGGGACGGGTGAAAATAGAAGTACAGGGGCTAATCCTGCAATTTTTGCAAACTTTTACAATATTAGAGTTCGGGATTCGTTAGGGCTCGATAATAATCGATTCTTGACACGAAAACTTCCCCATCGTGTTTAGAGAAATTTTTCCGATGAAAACGAGAATTCATATGACTGATTCTCACAAATAAAACAATAATCAAATCAAATTGTCGGTTGTGCCAGTACGTGTTATGTGCAAATTTCACGTTTCATGAGACAGCTTTCTCGTTCTCTCGACAAATGAGCCCAGGAAAGTTTGTAATTGAAAAACGAACATAATTTCTTGAAAATGAATATCTGGAAATCTCGGATTGTCGCAAATAGTTAGTAGTTAAATTAGATAATTAGTAAAAGTTGTGAAATTGGTAGAAGTACCACCCTCCAATCATATACCCCGAGATTTTACCCTTGCTTTCTAAAAAACATAAAAAAGACTAAAAAGAATCATCCTCAACCCCACCTTCTCATCATAAATCTCTTTCTAGAACTCCTATTCCCCTAGAGAATGAAATTAATCCTCGAGGCTTACCCCATACTACACTACAACGATTAGGTTCACTACGTAGAGGGTTGAAAAACATGCTCGTAAAAAAGGAGGTTTTCTCGACCCCGAACCCCACTCATCAATTTTTTGGCGCTGCTGTCGGAGAATAGAATAACTAGTTAGACTTCAATCTCATTTAGGTTCACTCGCTTGATTCCTATCAAGTGACATGTTTTATATTTTTCATTAGCTTCCTTGTAGTCTATCCCCCTTCTCCCTGTTTTGTTCGTAAATCTCATCACTTGCCATGATTTGCATCTTTTGTCGAAGAAACTTTGAACTACCCGCTCCAAACCCCCAATGGAACCTTTCACCCGTTCACCACTTTGGAAATCCCTTAGGGCATAATGACATAAATTGGCAACATAATAGTCCTTTCTATGATTCCGATTCCAATGAGGAATTTGATGATGGGGAGGCAATTGACAACGGAGAAGTCATCAATGGAGCTAGGATTGAGATGGAAGAAGATCCCTCTCAAAGTTTTGACCCTAGGTGTATAATTGAGAAAGATAGTCCATTTAACATGCAATTCCCTTGCAAAATAGGATTTGAAGGTCTTGATGCTTACTTGAATTCGTTTTTACCTTTAAACTTAATCTTAAGGAATTTATACAATAAAATTAAGGTAAACGAGTTAGCTTATCAAGGGAAAAATGTTGTTGATGCAGCCACTTACTTGCACGTGTTTGTTGGAATTTTTGCCTATTTGGTTGAGTTCATGGTCTTAGAAGATTTAGGAGAATTCATTGATGGAAGACTCACTCAATTGATAGTGGAAAACCCTTTAAGAGAATGACTAAGTTGAATGAATGGATGGTCGATGGTTTAATTGCATTCTCTAGGGAAGTTGAGGATTTTGTCTATCAAATGCCCCGTACACACCCTAGGTTTAAACACAAAGATATCGAGGAATGTATTCGAATCTCTCCTATTCCGTTACTTAGTGAAAGAGACAAACAAATGGGACTTAGACATACTTTTATGAAAAAAAATAAGAGGTATTATAAAAATGCCTAGAGTTAGGAGATGATTATAAGAAAGATGAGAGAACATTAGAGTGGCTTAGATATGGGCACGCAAGCGTGCATGAGATGATATAGGAGCATAAATTCGAGTTTAGCTACAAGACTCATAAATAAAGAAAAGCGCTTCGTGGGAGGCAACCCATGCTTAATTGTTTGCTTGTTTTGTTTTTCAATTTATGTGTTTATATATCTTTTTCATTGTTATTTATTCTCATGTTAGACTTTGTGAAAATGCTTTATTTTGTTTTTAACCTCGACTTAATTATATATAAAGGTATTTTACAATAAGATAAGTATAGGGAAGATCACATACAATAATTGAAATTAATGTATTTGTGTGTTTGTTAGAGTCAAATGCAGCAGATCAGTTTTTGTCAGGACAACCTGACGGCGTCAGGATTAACACCTGAAGACATCAGGCAATGTAGAAATAAAATACCAGTTTTGTTTTCTGTGCAATTTATAATTTTTGGAAATCCCCAATTCTTAATTTTCTAGGAAAACTCCAAACATCCATTCCACAAGCATTGTATCTTACTTGCTTTCTAGTGTAGTTGTGTGTCATATATAGTTTTACCGCCGATTTTACGCGAAGGTTTCGTTTGTTTTCTTTTGAGTATGCAGGTTATATTAGACAAGAAGAAAAAACACATATTGGATGAAGCTTATTACTTATGCATTCTTCTTGGAGGAAGATTTAACCGCAACTTCACACATATCCTACCGAGCTAATCAGGGGAGTATTAGTTTATTTTCCTTACTTACCTTCCTTTATCATATCTTTGATACTTTCGGGGAACATTGGGGATAATGTTCAGTTTAAGCGTAGGGAGGGAGAATAAAACGGGAACTTAGAAACTATTCACTCACTTGATTATTTGTCATGTCCTTGGTAACTAGTGTATAAACCATAAGAAATATTTGTTAGGGAAATTTTAGCACCAACTTTAAAAAATTTTATGACATTTACGAGCTAAACTTTAGTCTTAATAAAGCGTCTCATGGATAGGAATTATATGACTAGCACAAAAACCGTTTACCACTCAATTTCCACCCCAAAAATGTGAGGTTCGCCCCTAGATCTTTAGGAATAAAAGCATTCACCTTTAATGCTTAGTGAGTGTACCGGTAGTATAATAGATTCTAGAACTTGTTTTGTGATGCATTCCAAGATCACTAGTGAGACTACACTTGTGTAGTTAGGAGTAACTAAATGATAAGAGGCATTAGGATAACCCTTGTTTGAAACCTGTATTATAATTACATCTTCCACATCGGTTGAGTAATTACCCCACACCCTTGCGATGTACTCATCTTTATTACACGATACCCCTAGTTAACCCCTAAGAGCCTATCCTTTTCGCGGTTCTCGTGATGTTTCAGTTTTCCGGAATATCAATGAAGGCATTGTTTAAAATCCACCCACAAATGTACACCCAAATCGCCTTAGCCTACCTTGTATGCACTCATCTTTAGTGCATTATTTTTATCACTGTTAAACCCTTAGTTCAATTATCTAGTTACTTGCATGGTTGCTAAGTCAAGTCAAATCTTTTGTATACAGTTTTGGGACAATTGGGACTCCTGGGTAAAAGTAATATTTTATGGAGTAATGGGAAAGAACGATAAATTAAAATTCCCTTTGTCTACGTAATTAAATACTCAAAGTGTTTTGATCTTTTCAAATCAGGTCAATTAGTTTTAGTTAAATAAAAACTCAAGTGTAGGGATGCTCCTATAAATCCCTTATATTTTGATGTTATCGTAGATGATGGGAGAGTAAAAACGTATGAAGAAAAAAAATGAAAAAAATGAGAAAAATATACGGGCTACCATCCTACATCTATCATTTATGTTTATTTTTTTAAGTTTGTGTTTGTTTTGTTTCAAGTTATCTAGTGTTAGTGAGTCTAGTCTTGGCTTGGCAATGCCACGCTTTACATGCTTGTAACATAAGAGTGTATGTACTATGCCAGGTAATGAGTGTTTATCTTCCATTTCCATTCATATTATATTTCATATAAACCCGAGAGATGAGAGAATCCAAACACCAATTGTGATGTGCTAGTGTATGATTTCCATGCTTGTTATGACTATTGTGGCGCTTGTACTTGTTGTAAATTATCTTAAACCAATACTTCATGCCCCCTAACTTATAAATTGATTGGCCAAAAGCACATTTACTTGAGGCCAAGCAAATACCAAGTGTAGGGATATTTGATAAGGATTTAAAACATACATTTTAAGGGGTCATTTAAGCCCTAAATCGACACATTTTATATCCGTTATTGCTTAAAATCGTTTCTTTTCATTTTTTAGGTCTTTTGGAAGCAAAATGCTGGAATGAAACATATTTGGATGAAAAGGAGCTAAAACATGAAAAAAATAGCAAAGTTAAGATCAACGACACTCATAGGCTGTTCATTACACCTGACGGCGTCCCATCCAAAGGGCGACGCCATCCCTCTATTGAAGACTTGATCAAAAAGTGTACGCGACGGCTCAACGGAATTTCTGGTCCTAAAGCCTGACGGCGTCATGCCTCATTTCTGGAAGTCGTCACTCACAAAAACTACACCAGACGCCCAAGATCCAAGATTCAGACAACGTCCTGCATGAAGACTGACGGCGTCACACATCTCAAGTGACGTCGTCCTAATGATGACTTGGCCCAAACGAAACCTTAATGACGGCGACCTAACAGCGTTACTAGCAAAAGGTGACGCCGTCGCGATTGTAAATCTATATATAGAATTCAATTTTTCTGTATTTCAAGACGTAGAATTTTGGAGAGAAAACTCTAACTCAGTTGTAGTCCGACTTGAACAGTATTCTAGGGTCCCATACCCTGTTTTACATATCAAGATAAGTTTGTTTATCCAATTTATCATTATGTCTACCCCATGTTCAATTGATTGTGTGTATGCTTGCTTGTTTAACATGTCTAGCTAAATTACTCTTATGTTTGCTTAGATATATGAAACCTAGTAATTAATTGTTGTTAGGTTGTCTCTTGTATTAATTGGTAGACGCTAGAGTAAGGAAAACTGGCTTCTTCTTTCATTGTTGCGAGCTTGAACGTCCTAAATAGCAAAAAGCCATAGGAGTGCACCTAGGCCATCATTGTGTTTATTGCGTGAGTTGTAGTTTTGTGATAATAGTGTATTCAGGGTAGATGATATTGCACTTACCGATCCCGAGTATTCTAAAGGAGAGTTACAATTCATAGAACTTGGGAATTAGGCACCCCCTACGACTAATAGGAATACAACGCACCAATTAAGATAAAGGAAGTGACAATTTAATTGAGGTGTACTCGTATGATGATTAAAGATGTGTTCACTTATATCCAATAGTTAGTAGTTAAATTAGATAATTAGTAAAAGTAGTGAAATCGGTAGAAGTACCACCCCCCAATCATACACCCTGAGATTTTCCCTTGCTTTCTAATAAACTTATTAAAAAAGACTAAAAAGAATCATCCTCAACCCCACCTTCTCGTCATAAATCTCTTTCTAGCATTCCTATTCCCCTAGAGAACGAAATCAATCCCCGAGGGTTACCCCATACTACACTAGAACGATTAGGTTCACTGCCGAGAGGGTTGAAAAACTTGCTCGTAGAAAAGGAGGTTTTCTCGACCCCGAACCCCACGCATCACCTGTAGATTAAGTCTGTGGTTAGCTACTTTGGTTTATTTCCTATGTCTTTGTGTATGTTTATTGTCTATGGTTAGGTCGGGAATTGCACATCGCAATAAGGTAAATTTCTTGTGTAAGTATTGGTCGGGAATTTCACAATGCAATGATAAGTGAAAGTAGATATAATATTTTTTGTTTTTCATGTGTTTACAACTTTCACTATTATTTTTATATCTGAAGTATTGAAAAGTATGGAGAAAAATTATATAGATTTATTGTTATGATGAAGTGGTAAAATTTTACACCACTAGTGATGTTAAAAAATAATTGAAAAAATAGAGAGAAAAAAGGTGTGGAAAGTGAGATAATCGGTTTGTAAAAGCTTAAACCAAAGTTATATTATGAGCTTATCGATTATTCGTTGGTACGTGTTATAAACCAATGATGTAAGTTATGTATTAGTGGAGATATCACCACTATTTGTTTTACTATATTTATGAATTGCAAGGAAGTTGGTTGTTATGGGAACGCCAACTAAGGTTTCTTCTTTGATTGAGTCATCATTGATTCTAATTCATGTCTACCTATTAAAGCGTGAGTTTCCGTGTTAAATCGTGAGTTACTCGATGATTTGTTTCTTTTTAAAAGGAAGTTCGGGAAGTAATTAACAACATTGTTTCGTTTGTATGTACTTAATTTATTTGTTTTGTGATTTTTTTCTTGGTTTTTGAGGAATTGAATGACGCGCCAGCGATCTGGTGTGTATTTTGGTGACCATACGTTATGCAAATAACACGCTAGCGATCCAAGGTACACACTAATGACCATCCGTTGTTTGAGGAACTAAGGACTAGCGCCAGCGATCTATTGATTTTATGCAGGAGATGTTTGAACAAAATCTACATTCAACCTTATCCCATTTAACCCAATTTACCGCTTTAGGCTTGTTATTCCTTAGCTTTAGTGGGGGAGATGTGTATCCTTGCCAAGCTTATGATAGAATATTCATCATGACTGGGAAATTGATCAAAGTTACCACACAGATTAGTTGAGTGATTTGAGTGATTTCATTTTCCTATTTCGTGAGGTGTTTGGTTTTGCAATTGAGATTAAACGAATGAATGCTTAAATTATAAAAACATCCTTGACAATTGTTTAGGATACATTTTCATAAGGTTAAATCTAGAGTTTACTTGTGAACAAGTAAAGTTCAAGTGGGGGGATATTTGATGATATCAAATAACAATAGTTTATTAGCATCATTTATCTTATGTATATTGATTGTTTTGTATTATTTTATATGAGAATTGATACTTAATCACTTACTTTTGTATTTCTAAGTTGAAAACAAGCATTTGGTGAAAGTTAGCTACGCTGGACGTAAATTGGAGCAAAATAGATCTAGTTAGTAATGTCTGCTGAACTGAAGGAAGATACGCTATATCATTCTAGACATATACGCCGTACATCAAGACTTAGAAGAATGTGAAGATATCAAATAACAACGGTTTATTAGGATCATTTATCCTATGTATATTGCTTGTTTTGTATTATTTTATATGATAATTGATACTTAATCGCTTACTTTTGTATTTCTCAGTTGAAAACAAGCAATTGGTGAAAGTTAGCTATTTTGGACGTAAATTGGAGCAAAATGGATCTAGTTAGTAAAGTCTGCTGAACTGAAGGAAGATACGCCGTATCATTCTAGACATATACGTCGTACATCAAGACTTAGACGAATGTGAAGACCATTGCCTGACTTTGAAGAATACGCTGTCTAGAATTCTTCCATACACCATATACGAAACCTTGGTCAAAACAAAGATCTGACTTATCTGCTCAAGATAAGCCACATAAACTCTTTGACATGCACCATATCACCCTGAGGACTTCACCAAGAAATACCAAGATTACGAGATACATGCGCCACATCAAGACTGAAGATCCGCCGTATCATATGGCGGTGTACGAATATTCCAGAATAAAATAATCTTAGACCCCACGCGAAGTTAACTAGATACGGCGTATCGAGTAAACTGATACGCCTTATCGATGTCGTTTCCAGAAAGTATAAATACTGGAACAACAGCCTCATTCGACACACACACATATAAAGAGACACAACACCACAAAAGGCGATGACCAGACCACATAAGACACAACCTGAAGAAGAATTCAAAGGCATAAGTTGGTCCTGCAAGCACTTTAATTCATAAGTAGACTGCGCTTTTTTTGTATTAGTACTCTTTAATCCATCAGGATCGCATGCCTTGTCTCCAACATTTGACTCGCATTTAATCTGCTTTCCCATCAATTATAAGTGTATTTTATATTTATTTGGATGTTCATGCATTTGTTATGATTACTTAAATAGTTACATGGCTTGTTTGCGATGCCATACGCCTCCCACAATTACTTCATTAATATCTTTGCATAATTAATGTAAGCCCTAATGGGATAAATAATACATAAACGTGGTAATCATTAAGGTGGTCTTAATGCAGGTTTAATTAATCATGACAGGATTATTTTGTTGAAAGACTTAAAGAAAGAATCTAGAGATCTAGGTGCGCCTATGCTTAGGAATGATATACGCAGACACATGAACAACCAACAAGAAAGACCAGAATTATTACTCATCATACACAACTAAGAAACTAATCGAATAAAATATACTTTAGTATCGGCCAGGCCTCTTATCTGCTATCTGTATTCTTATCTATGTACGTGTGTGTCTATATCCTTATTTATTAGTTTCACTTAATCTAAACATTGTGTCAGTTTCTCCCTCAACCTTACCTTCTCATCATACATCTCTTCCTAGTATTTCTATTCCCCTAGAGAACGATCAACCCCTGGGCTTATTCATACTACACTACAACGATTAGGTACACTGCCTAGAGGGTTGTAGAGCTTGCTCGTAGAAAAGGAAGTATTTTGACCCCGAACCCACGTATCATGACTTAATATTTGTTTGGTATGATTAGGTACGTGTGATTTATTTGATTTAAGATGATGATGATCCTTATGTCTGATTAACATCCTTTGTTTCGACTCTGACTCATTCCTTTTGAGTTGACATTATTACCATATTTTTATGACATGTTTTGATTTCCTATTCGGTGGTTGTGATTCTGATTTGGTCCTTTCTTATTCATTATGACCAGTATGCGTAGATATATCTCTGATATGATATTCGTTCCAGACCTAAGTAGGGATTTACGATTTAATATGATTTACTTCTGATTGATATAAAATTTAATATGATATAACTTGATTCCAGGGATTTGTGATTTAATATAATTTACTTCTGATTGATATAAAATTTAATATGCTATAACTTGATTCTAGAATTCTGATCATTCAAAATGAAACCTGGTTTTGATGTTACTTTCATTTGGATTCTGATTTGACTGCCATGATTTACTATGCAATGCTATGATAAAATACCTGATTCGCATGATGTAACTAATATGAATCGTTATGATGTGTTTGGATTCGTTTTGATCTGATATTATCTGAGTCGGGTAATTGTATATTATCCTTTTGGATTATTATTACTGGTTCTTTTTGGTTCTGCTCTACCCAAGCTATTTGTGTAACTAGTAATACATTATGAGCATTGCTATATATAGCGCACCTGGCCAGTGTATTTGAATACGTATGTATAGTCTCGAACTGGCATATGTATATTTGATTTGATTTGCAGGGAGCGTATGGATGCATCCTAGGTACTTTGTTCTGATTTGGTGATGTGGTGAGTGTGTGCAATACACCCCCTCACATTTGGTACATTTGAGCTAGCTACTTCGTGTACAACTTATGATTTGATGGATATGACATGGGATTTGATGTGAGGCTATTGGAGTATCTCCTTTAGTCATTTGAGCTCGTGGGCAGCATCAGACTATATGATTATGTGATTATTTGGTTAATCTGTTTACCATGTTATAACTTTGTTTAGTTATTTCCGTTGGTTATGATTCTCATTAAGTATTCCTACCTGCTACTTGTGACTACCATGCTTGTAGTTTTGTTTGGTATTTCTGTTGCTTATGATATTGGTTCGGCTTAGTAATTGATGATTACCTTACTTGTTCATCTGTCATGCTTACACTTCTGTTCATGCAACCGTTTGATGATAGAATTTAGTTCAACTTATATTATATGCTTATTTGATTCGTTTGGTTTGCCATGCTTACATTTATGTACTCTGATTCAGTCACTTCCTTTAGTTATGGTATTTGTTTAGCATGCTTCTAATTGATTTACGTTTCGGTATCTGTATATTTGAGAATCTGTATGTGCTTATAACTTATAACACCCTGAAATCGGGCTAAGCGTTTTATTACAAGAATGCCATTTGAATGGTTGACCATGACTTCTATAAGTTCAAAGGACTTACGGGATTGGTTAGGCAAACCCGATAGGCAAAAATATAAGTGATAAAGTTATGTAAACGGTTATAGAAAATATGACATGTCACATTTATAAGAAAAAGGTACTTAAGGGACCTAAGCTGCCAAGTGATAAACATGTTATAAAGTATGGTGTGGCCAAAATAGAAGGAATGAGACTTGAAGGACCTAATGTGCCAATTAGGCAAACATGCCACCTACATATGTCTGGATCCTTCTCCTTGTATCAATAGATTTTCCAGAAATTTAGGTGTGTATGTGTGTGTCGTGAAGTGAAAAAGGAGGGAAAATACAAGATGGTTTTGATGATCAAATTGACGAGGTTTAAGAGTTCCAATCCAAGATTAATGTACCTAGCAATGATCTTTGCAAGTAAGTAACCTCTAATTAGTGTTTAATTGATGATTGGAAGGTTAGGATTTATGAACCCTAATTGGGGGAATTGGGTAAATGATGTTTATAAGCTAAATTAAGAAGTTATGATGAATATGGGTTAATTATTATTGAAGTTAAGTTAATAAGTTAGTGGGATTAATTATCATATAATCATCATATGATTATGTGATAATTAGTAATGGTTAAAAAGGGGTTATGGTTATTATGGCCATGACATAGTTGATTAATTATGTGTTTATGTCTATAGTGGTGTTGGCTTAAATGTCAAGTATGGAGAAGATGATGTACTTGATTTCACTAGCTTGGAATTAAGGTAAGTAAACCGGTTATAAGTTAATGTTATATGGATTTCAATGAATTATGTGTTATGTAATGTTTATGTTAAGGACATGGTATGACTTAAATGTTTGTGCATATATGATATTGGGTAGTAAGGCTAGTTTGGCATAACTAGCAAATGAATGTTAGAATAGGAGGGCTTGACTAGGAAGTAAGTGGTGAAGCTTAGTGATTTATTAAGGTATGTCTTATGTTCAAATGTTGTAATGGATGAATGGTAATAATGTGTATTGTGTGATTGATGTATAATGTTAAGTCATATCCGTTTTGCTTACTAAGCCTCGTGCTTACGGTTTAAGTGTTTAATGTTTTGTAGGTTGTGTATTGATGCTTGACTTGGACTAAGGTCTAGGGTTGGATTATGCGGAAGTTAGAAGATGGTAAGAAGGTAGAGCTTAGGTAGATACCAAGCTCGTTTCAATGTTGTACCCCTGAGAGTTGTTAATGGTTTTGTAAACGTGTTGTCAAGTGTCAAAGCTTATGTCATGATTGTTATAGTATTTTGGTTGTCAAGTTGTATGTTATAGTAATGGGTTAAAATTTAATATGCAAATGGGTCGAAACGAGTGTTTGGCATAACACCCGTTACCTTGTAAAGTACATTTTCGTGGATCTTTGAGACCACGAGTGTTATGAAAATGGAGAGTTATGTATGTAAATGATTTCTGGAAGTTTTCATGTTATGTCGTGTTCGGGAAGTTAGTTTTCCGGAATTTTTGCAAAAGTTCTTCCCTGAGCATAGATCTTAAGATCTATGCTCAATCCAGAAATTCTAAGTTTCTTTGATGAGCATAGATCTTAAGATCTATGCTCAGACCTGAAAGTTGATTTCAAGGAGTTTCTTTCCTGAGCATAGATCTTAAGATCTATGCTCAGCCCATAAAGTTAATTTCAAAGAGTTTCTTTCCTGAGCATAGATCTCTCAGACCAGAATTTTGATGTTTGGCAGATTTTTGTCATTTTGTTTATTTTGTAGAAAATAAATCGTAAGTCGTTAGAGGTCGTGCCACCCATTGTTTCGAAGGTAATTGAGTCTAGTTTCATATAAAAATACTTTCAAGGGTCGGTTTGTTACATAATTAAATCAGTTTAATGATTTGTAACAGTGGGTCAGTTTTAAGTCAAGTCATTTCCGCGTTAAAGTTTTTAAATTTGAGTATTTATGACGTGTCGTTCACGGGGTGTAACATAACTGCTCACTGATGCCCTGCCTTACTTTGTCTCCTTGATTCTATTCCTTTTCTATTTCCGTTAATATTGTGTTCTGCAGGTTCCTCATGGATTCATCGTGCCCATTTGTTACGAATTTCTTATTAGTTTCCTATGATTGATTTTTGTATCTTTATTATAGTTGGCTTTCGTTTTGTCATATCTGTTCACTGGTCCTTTTAAGCTCAGCCACATTTTCTTTTCTTTGCGGTAGGTTTTTAGCTGGAAGCTGGGATTTGAGTGAAGAGAGAAGGAATAGAAGACATACCCTTTAGTGACCTTGTCATTTGAACTGCTTATTATTTAGACTTTGTATTGTTTCAAGATTTGGAGTTTATTATTTCAATTTTGACTACGATGTTTTTGAACCTATTTGGGAGTCATTTGTTCATATGACTTTTCCTTTATTTATGTAAGACTTCCACTTGCTATTTAGTTATGTTCAGATATGACTTCGTAATGTGACATTCGAACCCTTGTTAGGTTGGGGTGTTACAGACGACGTCACAAGAATCAAGTAATATTGTCACCCGCTGTTTTCTATAGATAGAAATGCATATTTTTCTTTATAGTGTGTGAAACTTTGGAGGAACTTTTAAGTCTAAACCCTAGGCATATTTTATCAGTTATTTAGGCCTCTTTGGCCATTGAATACTTCATGTATTGTGGAGATAAATTATATTCATCAATCAATCAATCATGTTTATCCTTAATTGCTTAATTATGTTTAATTCTTGTTTCTACATTACTATGCTACGAAATGTTAGTTAATATTTACTTAGGAATGCATGAAAACTAGTTGTTAATCACTTATCTATTATCTCTTGTTGATGGTTCATGTGTTAAGAGTTGGAAAACTGGCTATATCCAGTATCTTAGCTTGAACTTCCACTAAAATACATCTAGTTAGTACTTATGTCTTAGGTTATTAACTATGGGTATTTATTGCGTGAAATTAGTTATTGGGTGGGTTATTGACATGTAGATAGGCTTCACTCACTTAGGTTAGTTCATAGATATGGGACTGACCAACCTGCAATAGGTAATAAGGAATACTCTGCATTACAATAAACCAGGAAGTGGAAATTCAATAGATAACATGAGAAATGAGTAGATAGTATTGCAAACCTAGGTAAATATATTTTTGCTCATATAAAGAGTCCCCACCATTTTATTTTTCTTGTCATATACTTTTCTTGCATTTTTAGGTTAATTATTAGTTAAAATACAAGCTCCCTCAAACCCGAAATTTTACCTTCTTTCATAAAATACATAATATACCAAAAATAATCTCCTTTAAAACTTTAGCCTTATCACGAAATACACTTCGAACCTACCTTACTATTCCCCTAGAGAACGATTAACCCCCCCCCCCCCGGACTTATCTATACTACACAACAATGACTAGGTACATTGCCTAGGAGGGTTGTAAAATTTGTGTGTTGCAACCTGACGCATCAATGTATTGGTAGTATGTTCCTTCAGAGTTTATGGGGGTGAATCAAACATCTCATAAAAAAAAATATCTAAGTTTTCTCTATTACGTGTAGCAGATAAAGCTTGATTGGCATCTTGATCCTTTGTTAAGTGTTTATCAGAATTTAGAGCATTGGAAAGTTCGAGTTCAGGTTAAGTATAGCCTGAAGTTATATCAACAATTTCATCGAAATTCACAGTTGTGCTTTCAATGACGATTATGGTTTTCTTGATGTAGACTCTGAATGCAGCTGAATCTTTTGAGTATCCGATGAAGATAGCTTATTCTCGTTAAGCACTAAGCTTTCTAAGATCATATTTTTCATTCAAAACCTAGAACATGCATCTAAATACATGAAAGAATTTGATGTTTGGTGTTCATTTGTTGACAATCACATAAGGGGTCTTCTTGTAATGGTTTTTAATGATTGACCCGTTCTAAATAAAGCAAGCAGCTGCTATAGCTTCAGCCTATAAGTAGAGAGGAAATTTAGAGTAGGTCAACATAGTTCTTGCAGCTTCTACTAGCGTTCGGTTTCTTCTTTTAACTATTCCATTCTGCCGAGAATCCATGCTAAAGAGAATTTTTGTGAGATCCCAACTTTTTCTATATAAGAACCAAACTCTTTATTTTTGAATTTAGTCCTATTATCTGAACGAATATTTTGGACTTGAAGTTGTAGATTCACTTGTGACTTCTTTATAAAAGAGATAATGACCTTAGGAGCTTCATTCTTTGTCCATAAGAAGAATACCTAAGTATATTGAGAGAAGTCATCGACAATCACAAAAAGATACTTCTTTCCATTGATACTTTGAATTCTCATTGGTCCACATAATTCCATATGAAGTAATTCAAGAACAGTTGTTTGTTGTAGAGAACCTTGGGTTTATGCGAAGCTCTTTTTATCTTTCCCAATTCACATGTTGCACATAGATGATCTGTACCATATTTCAAATCTGGTAAACCATGAACCAAATCACTTCACTTAAGGCAATTATTCATTTTGAAGCTCAGGTGAGATAGACATAGATGCCACATACAAGATTGTTGTACTGATGCTTGAGAAATCAAACAAAGATCTTCATTTGGATCTATTTGGGAAAAATCAATCGTGTAAAGGTTTGATTTTCGTAATCCAGTTAAGATTAGTATATCATCTTTAGTTCTGATAGTGCAACAAGTTTTCCTAAAGCCGACTTCCAGATTTCTATCACAAAAATTGATCGATGCTGAATAAGTTGTAGTTTAACCCTTTAACATAAGCCTTCCTGATTATTGTATTCCAATTCACAATATCACCATAAACCAAAATCATTCCCGAACCTACACTACCCAATAAATTTTCAACGAAGTTCTTTAGCAGTGCACGGTTACGGGTAATGTGTCTTCAACAACCGGAGTCCAAGTACCATAAACATCTTGAACAACCGGATATATTAAATTTCATAAATCAATGTTTTAACCCTAAAACATTACAGAAAAGAAAATTTTAAAACAAGCCCTAAAACGTGCAAAAACCAGTTTTAAAATTGCATAAATTTAAATGTTTTAAAATCCTATATCCCAAGATCCTGGTGCACAAACGCTGTCGTCACCTTCTGAAAATCCTTTCACATCTCAGATGATGAGCCAGTTATGTCCACATCATCACTTGGAAAATCTTCTGTTTTACCAGAGTTGCAAGACCCTCTTGGTGAAGCTTCAGGTTCACCATGGTTGCAAGATGTGCATTACTTCTCTTAAAGCTCTACAATAAACATTGTAAGCCATAAAAATGAAGTAATAATCTTCTATAAATTATAGATACCTCTTTCCTCTTTCGTGTACTTCAGGTCACTGATGTAGGTTTTACTGACCAGGTCTTAATATTTATAGTGTCTCGCTATACCTATGGTCTACCCTAATGCACTAACGGGCAGTGTACCCGGTCGTGTGTAGTGTAGTAAATGGTAAAGCCGAGGTCGTCCCAAGAGCTATGTATGTCGGATAATTACTAAGTCTAATTGTCACAGAATATAAATGGTTTGATAGGGTTTTAATTAATTAAACTACGAATGCAGAATATAAAAGCAATTAAATGGTAGAAAGGAAATCAATAGAGGAATAGTGGTGCTAACCTAGTTAATCCTACTAACTAGTTATGTCTACGTCTACCTACTTCCAATTACTTCAGGTGGGGTCAAATTCGAGAGGACAGCATTTGGTCAATTCGCCCTAACCTATCAGCAAAGATGCCACCACAGGAGAAATCAGGCGTACCGTCATAAGTCCTGTTGTTCCTGGTCCCCTAAGCCGATTCATTAAGTACCGCTACATGCTAGATTCTAAATAGTGAGTGCTCGGCCGTTAGGAACTTAGACACTACATCCCCCCCCCCCCAATTCTTAAGTTCATCCAAACGATAGGTGATCAGTTGGTCAAATCGCACAAGTAGAAATGGTCGTCAGTTGGTCATATCTTACCCTTCCCGTCTCAGTCCGCTCACCTATGGTCAGTTGGTCATATCTCCTAGGAAATTGGCCTCTACCGCCATTCAAAACTACCGAACCAGGGGTGACTACCAAAGAACTATGCATGCATACACTTAGAAATAATTGTACGGAAGTAAAGGTAAACGCAAACAGAACAATTAAGGAATCATAAATAGGCTAGCACCAAAGGGTGCTTAGCCGCTCATATTAATCATGCACATCAATTCAATATTCAAAGGTACGAAATACATGAATAGAAAGTCAAAGAAATAATAAACGCTAAATCTTATCGTAACGGTGTGACTTCTCCCTTAGAAACAGCTCCGTATGCTTCCCTAGACCTTCCTTGAGTATTTTCCCACGTTCTCAGAGTATTGTGTGTGGAATGGGATGATTAGAAATGCTGGAATTCATAGGGTATTTATAGGTCAGGTCTGGGTTACGGCGTAACCAATAGATGAGTTACGCCGTAACCTTCTATTCCGTCGTAAAATCACTAGATCTTCTAGTTACGGCGTAACCTTATACGTGGTTACGCCGTAGTCTTCAATAAACCTGGTTACGTCGTAAGTGATGCAGTAGTTACGGCGTAAGTATCAGCGGCGTGGAACCTCTTTTGACTTAATGGAGTTACGTCGTAATCTTTGGAAGGAGTTACGTCGTAACCTCTTGATGAGTTGGACTTCAGGGTCACGCAATAGTTACGGCGTAATGTGAGAGACGAGTTACGCCGTAACCTCTTCAAAATAAGCATACTGTGATAAATCCTAAGTAATGTTTCCATTTCCGCGTCTCTTTAGCTCCAATGCTCGCAATTTACCTGAAAGTGTAAAACAATGGAAAACAAGCGTAAATCCATATAAATGATATAAATAACGAGCATTAACGGGGGAAATTGACACTTAATATTCAGGACTATTTGATGTTATCAAATATCCCCCCACTTGAACTCTACTTGCCCTTAAGTAGACCTTATTAGATAGATTCCTAAAAAGATATCTTCCAAAACCTAGAAAATATGAGTTTACAAATCCCTTATGCTAGAATAAAACAAAGCCGAACACCTCACGAAAGGGGAACAAACACTCAAATCTCTCAACTATTCTAAGTGTCAATTTCGGGGTGATCACTCAATCGCACAATCATAGCATGTATTCTATCATAAGCTTGGCGGTTACACAAATCTCCACCACTGGAGTTAAGGGCTAAACAATTCTTGAAGGCAATATGGGTAGACACGACAAAGGTTAAGGGGTGACTCGTCACTACTAACATGTCACGGCGAAGTAGACAAAATCAATGATACATTACCAAACCCATGGCCAAGACACCAAAGATTGCTCGCTGCATCACTTAGATATGCTTCATGACTAAAGGGTAGGATAAGACATGGGATGTACAATTGGTGTAAAATGAAAAACAAGCAGGTAGTCTATATCTATAACTAAGTCATCACCACTTACCGTCCGCCCAAAGTTCAAGCTTAGAAGTCTAGAGACCGGATCATGAAATGTAAGGTAGATGTGTCATTAGAGGACGTCGTGATGGGCACACTACCTTTTCTTCTTCAGTTGGTATTATTCCAACTCCAATCTTCAAATGTGACCGAGGTGGCCTCCTCGATACTAAACAATAAAGCTCATACTATAGTGCTTATAACAATGCACTTTACAAAATCATAACTGAATCAACTTTTTCTTTTTTTTTTTTTTTTTTTTTCTTTTTTTTTTTTTTTGAATCATAACTAATAACATAACATCCCCCCACTTGAGATGAACAAAGGGAATTCGGGGGGTCTTCAATGATCTTCATAATTGTTGTCGATGAAAGCGTGATTTCCAAACCTTTCCACTCGAACCTTGAACTCAGGTAAATGATGACTTCCCAATTTCAAATAAAGACTACAGGGTAGGCTAATGTGTAAGGGTGTAATGAAACAATATATTGGGGTGACAAAATGAAATGAATGGCTCAGAAGGGTGTATCTAGGGGTATCTTGCACTAAAGGTGAGTGCAACAAAAGGGTTTCACAAGGGGTCGAAAAGTCGAGGTGACTAATCGATAGACTCACAATGGTAGGCTGTTTGGGTGATAATCCTATAATACTGCCTTCTAAAACTAAAAATTCCAAATACATCGAGCTAACTCAACATACCTCGTATATGGTCTCGAAATGATGCAAAGGCCAAGTTCTAAAGTTTACAAGCTACCGGCACACTCATAATTTGGTGGATTTGGGGTAAAATATAGGAAACGGATAAGGCTAATCTCACCATGTAATATCAAGGGTTGTATGTGCTCGGCTAAGGTCTAATCTAGTTAGGTTCGGAAAAAAATGTCAAAATATAAAAAATGGCATAATTTTTCAAAATAAATTAGAAAAATGAGGGCGAAATAAAGTTCAAGAGATAATTCTACTCCCGTCCCCCCACTTGAATTGTACAAAGTCCCTTTTGTACTAGGCATTAAAATAAAGGTGAAGAGAAAGGTAGAATTAGAGCGAGAACTTCCCTGAAATTTGCTCCAAAAAGAAGAAGGCCCACGAGAAAGGATCATGCCTTCGTTAAAGCGTCATGAGCAAACTTCAATCCCTGAAATCACAATACCGACAAGCATAATTCTAAAAAGAAAAAATAAAATGAAAAAAAATAAACCTAACTCACTTTCGTAGGAATCACGGTTGCATTTAGCGAATGCAACAAGCCTTTTAAACCACTTGGTGTCCCAAGTGGACGAGTGAAGTCTCATGAGGGTTTACAGGGAACACACCCACAAAGTTCATTTAAAAACTAATACAAGGTTACTGTGTTTTAAAATGAAAGAATTAAAGTAGAGGAGAGTTACGTCGTAACTCTAATAAGAGAGTTACGCCGTAATTTGCAAAACCTGGTATGAGCTGAGAAGCGAATAGTTACGGCGTAACCACTGAGATGGTATTACGCCGTAATTGGTAATGCGTCAAGAATTCTGCTGCTAAAATGTTGGTTACTGCGTAATCACCAAGATGAGATACGCCGTAACTATGTTCAGATCAGCAACTGCAGCAGTTATTACTTCATTGTCTCCTGCAAAAATGGTTAGAAAACACAAACCCAACAGAAAGGAAATAAAAACAAAAGAAATGGATAATTCGGGTTGTCTCCCGAAAGAGCACTTTTCTTTATTAACGAGTCTTTAAGTTAGACTCAGAGCCGCTGGGTTCCTATGGGGGTCTTTGAGCTTGCCCCATTTCTTCAATATCCTTCATCAAATTGTGCCTCATCCATGCAACATTAGAGGCAGTTCGGAGGTACTCAATGGTTTCGATCTTTCGGACTTTACAGAATTTCTCCTTCGGACCTAGGTGGTAGCGAGTAAATTCGTATTTTTCTACTATAATAGGGGGTGGTCTTTTGTAGGGTATCCCCAGGAGCTTGCACCTTCTTTGCTCGTAAGCTTCATCATCGGGATCAGTGAACTCTTCATTTCCTTGCAACTCAAGGTAATCTACCATCCTTTCGATATCATCGTCATCAGAATCAGTACCCTTGAACCATTCTTCATAGAGCAAATTCTCCACTAGAACGCGCTTGCATTCTTCCTTATCATTACTCACCCGCTCTATATCCACGTCAATTGTTGTTTTGCTCGTATTTTCGCTACTTTTGTCGTTAGAATTTTCTTGATCCATGTATTCCTTCCAAATCTTATCTTTTGTTAATGCGTCCACATGCCCATACTTCATTTTTACCCAACTATCAAAACCCAGGTTGTCTATTCAAGGTAAACTTGTTCTCTCCTTATCATTGATTAAGGACCAAAAGAATTCATCTTTTCCTAATCTTCCAGAGTTGCTTCCACCATCACACATAACGTCATACGGGGTTGCATGATGCCCAAAAAATTTCCCCAGGGGATTTTACTTTCTCGCACCAGTGACTGCGTACTTCTATGTTGTTAGTTTCATTTACATGCTCTTCCGTGCAGAATATATCTTTATTAGTCTCGTCCATTCGAATGTGCTTCGCGTAATCAACTTTTAGCTTCATAAGAAGATTTGGATTGATCTTGGCATTCCCAAATTGAATTGCGTACGAATCTTTAAAGGTTAAATTTCCGAATTTTATCCCGTGTCTTTCACGCTCATGAGGGCATGTCCATTCCTCCATTCTTTCATTGTCTCCTCCATTGCAATACTCATGGAAAGGGCTGCATGTAGGCCATGCCCTTATGGTTTCTTCATCAGTAATGGCGATAGGAGTACACCAGTGAGTGATAAGTGGCTCTTCTTTATTATCAAGGGAGAGTTCCTCGAGCTTTTCTGATTCGTCCAAGTCGAGGAATTTTTCTGCCCATGTATCCCAGTTACGCCGTAACTGAGATTCTTGGTTAAGGCGTAATTCATTAGAGTCGTATTCCTCAGTATTCATCACAATTCCGCTGTCGCTGTCAAACACGAGGTTGCGCCGTAACTCATTAGGTATGTTACGGCGTAACTCAGATCTGTTGACGAAATCGTCCCCTAAACTCGTATCACTGGCCTGAACCTTCGAGTTATTATCCGAGAAAATTACCTTACATTCCATAGCTGGTCTAGACCCTTCAGGTTTATCGTTCTTCCTTCTTACTTTTTCGCTGAGCTTTATCACCATGGATTCAAGGTTTTTAAGAGTTGAGTCGTGTTTGGAAATGTTATCAGTGTTTTCCTGGAATTCCTTCAACCATTCATCTTGCTCCTTTTGTTTGTGGGCTGAATTTTCCAGAAATTTATTAATTGTTTCTTCAAGACTAGGATTTCTTTCTCCATAAGGCCCACGGTTGTAATTACTACGATACCCATTTCGATTGTCACCGTAAAATGGTCGATTTTCTCCATACTTAGCTTCTTCGAATTCCTCTTCGTCCATATGAGGACAATTTTTCGTAAGATGTCCTCCTCCACAGCTTTCACACCCCACTTGAATGGCATGAACGGTTTCCCTGACTTTCATCATATCTCGACTGAGGCTTTCAATTTTACTAGCGATTGCAGCAATTCCGTCAAAACTTCCACCTTGGTTTCTTTTACTTCCGCCGTCGTGCCATTTTTGAGAATGGTCCGCCATTTTTTGAATGGCTTCAATTGTCGTAGTAGGAGTCATATTCGGGATAGGTCCTTGATAATCCAACATCTTTCTCGTAGTTACATTTATTCCTTTGTAGAAAATATTGACCGTCTGCTGGTTATTAAGATCATTGGTAGGACACTTATAAAGAAGATCGTTGTATCTGTCCCAAGCTTGATACAGAGTTTCGTCGTCTTCTTGTTTGAAATTGTGGATCTCCAAGAGTTGATTAGAAATTTTTGATGGTGGGCAATATCTTTGGATAAAGTGTTTCTTAAGTAGCGCCCAAGTATTAACTGCCCCGGCGGGCAATCTTTCGATCCATCTTCTTGCTGCCCCAGTTAGAGTCATAGGGAAGACCCTGAGCATAACAGCATCATGAGACACGCCCGGAATGTTGAAAAGGCTAGCGATGTATAGGACATTTTCAACGTGCTCATATGCGTCTTCGTCCCTATTTCCTGAAAAAGGGTTAGCGCGAAGCTCCCTCATAAATTGGTCTTTAATCTCGAAACGAATATCCGCTCCGATTGCAGGTCTTACGAGACCCGGCCCTTGATCAGCTCTAGTCAACGCCAAGTATTCCTCAAGAGTGAGGTCATCGATGTTAACCACTTCCATGGTACCTGAAAACTTGAAATATGATCGTGAGAAAAGTTTAAATATGAAATGAAAGACTTAATATTAATCCTAATATAGCTCCCCGGCAGCGGCGCCAAAAACTTGATGCAGGTTTTACTGACCAGGTCTTAATATTTATAGTGTCTCGCTTTACCTATGGTCTACCCTAATGCACTAACGGGCAGTGTACCCAGTCGTGTGTAGTGTAGTAAATGGTAAAGCCGAGGTCGTCCCAAGAGCTATGTGTGTCGGATAATTACTAAGTCTAATTGTCACAGAATATAAATGGTTTGATAGGGTTTTAATTAATTAAACTACAAATGCAGAATATAAAAGCAATTAAATGGTAGAAAGGAAATAAATAGAGGAATGGTGGTGCTAACCTAGTTAATCCTCCTAACTAGTTATGTCTACGTCTACCTACTTCCAATTACTTCAGGTGGGGTCAAATTCGAGAGGACAGCATTTGGTCAATTTGCCCTAACCTATCAGCAAAGATGCCACCACAGGAGAAATCAGGCGCACCGTCATAAGTCCTGTTGTTCCTGGTCCCCTAAGCCGAGTCATTAAGTACCGCTACATGCTAGATTCTAAATAGTGAGTGCCCGGCCGTTAGGAACTTAGACACTACACCCCCCAATTCTTAAGTTCATCCAAACGATAGGTGATCAGTTAGTCAAATCGCACAAGTAGAAAGGGTCGTCAGTTGGTCATATCTTACCCTTCCTGTCTCAGTCCGCTCACCTAGGGTCAGTTGGTCATATCTCCTAGCCAATTGGCCTCTACCGCCATTCAAAACTACCGAACCAGGGGTGACTACCAAAGAACTATGCATGCATACACTTAGAAATAATTGTACGGAAGTAAAGGTAAACACAAACAGAACAATTAAGGAATCATAACTAGGCTAGCACCAAAGGGTGCTTAGCCGCTTATATTAATCATGCACATCAATTCAATATTCAAAGGTACGAAATACATGAATAGAAAGTAAAAGAAATAATAAACGCTAAAGCTTATCGTAATGGTGTCACTTCTCCCTTGGAAACAGCTCAGTATGCTTCCCTAGACCTTCTTTGAGTATTTTCCCACGTTCTCAGAGTATTGTGTGTGGAATGGGATGATTAGAAATGCTGGAATTCGTGGGGTATTTATAGGCCAGGTCTGGGTTACGGCGTAACCAATAGATGAGTTACGCCGTAACCTTCTATTCCGTCGTAAAAGCACTAGATCTGCTAGTTACGGCGTAACCTTATAAGTGGTTACACCGTAGTCTTCAATAAACCTGGTTACGTCGTAAGTGATGCAGTAGTTACGGCGTAAGTATCAGCGGCGTGGAACCTCTTTTGACCTAATGGAGTTACGTCGTAATCTTTGGAAGGAGTTACGTCGTAACCTCTTGATGAGTTGGACTTCAGGGTCACGCAATAGTTACGACGTAATGTGAGAGACGAGTTACGTCGTAACCTCTTCAAAATAAGCATACTGTGATAAATCCTAAGTAATGTTTCCATTTCCGCGTCTCTTTAGCTCCAATGCTCACAATTTACCTGAAAGTGTAAAACAATGGAAAACAAGCGTAAATCCATATAAATGATATAAATAACGAGCATTAACGGGGGAAATTGACACTTAATATTCAGGACTATTTGATGTTATCAGTCACGAATGTACTCGAAGCATTTTTCAATCTTATGCTCAGGATTTTAGCAATAATAGCAATTGGAAAATCCCTTTCTCTTCTTGGTTACTAGTTTACGGAACACCTCCTTAGTCTTTCCAGTAACCGACATATCATTCACCTCTTAAACTTACGCTTTCTGAAATTTTCAGGAACGACATGTCGGTCTTCTTCGGCTTCACATATTAGCTCATGAAGCTCCAATAACGTAGGTGTATCGCATGTCCCGAGCAAGTATGAATGATACTTTTCTGGCAGGGACTGCATGATATGGTATACCACGTTTTACCTACTCACATGACTATCAACCTTCTAGAGACGGTTGAGAAGTCTATCTAAAACAACATCTTGAAACCTTTTAGATGTACCCTCTTGCATCTTATGATTTCTCATCTCATGCAATAGAAAATACATCTCAACATCCCTTGAGTTAGGATGAACATACCAGGGAGCTCTAGGATTCCAACCATGTTAGATATGAGATGACTCAGTCACTCTTTAACCACGGTACATTGGGTGATAAGGCATTTCAGGTATTTCATTGGTTAAAACCCTTCTGATGAAATTGTATCGTTCAAGCCTTAAGGGGTTCTAAGGATCAAAATGATCATGCATTATTTTGTAGTATGCCCATCTACAGTATAAATGAGACAATAAGTGAATTTAATCATTTTATTGTAATAGCTACTAGACCCAATGATTTTGCATATTAGACTAGGATCCGGAAAAAGTCATTACAAGGTACCTCGCTAGGCCGTAATCTACCTTTTAATGTTTTTCTGGTAGGTGTTTTACTACAACAATTGCATCCCTGAAACAACTCATATGCTTGTGGCTTCGCAATTCATTGATCTTTGCTAGGGCATACAACAAATAAACCCAAGAACCACCTCCCCCACAACAGGCATGTACCCACAGATATCGTACTATGGCATCAACTATCTGCAGGGTCAAAGCTGAAAGAGTGGACATGCATATGGGTGGCGCATTAGTATAAGATTATACATAGGGAAAGACATTAAACTCATCGGTTTGAGCAATTTTATATTTTTTATATCCAATATTAAAACAGTTTTCTTCAGGAAAGTCGTTTTACATATGAACTAAGCACGAATTCATACCATGATTTATTAAGTTCTAAAACAAATCGTTTTTGTAATAAAAGATGTCTAAAATCGGGTTTACCTTCCCAAGACTTTTTAGATATGTGGATTAATTCATAGACTTTATTAATTTTAATACGCGAACTCGCTGTCAGGGACCTAGTGCTTAAGTACACCCCTTTCCCATGACTTTAGCAGAGACGCCCAGTTTTAGTATGTCTCATAAATAATATCGGTTTACATATTATTTACATATTCAAACGTGCATATCAGAAAATAATAAAACCTATTGACACAGCCGAGCCATAATCAACGTTGATCCCGAGAGCCACTTCGGGAATCAACTTTGGGTCAATCTTAAGCGTTAAACATGATGGAAGGAAAGAATGCTTCTTCACTTGTCATTGCAACATCGTACAATGGTGATCTTCATTCCTTCCTACTGACAGTCACTCTTCCATGCTCCCATAGGCTCTCCTCTACTTCAAACTCCATGGGTTTTTCTACCTTAATTGGGCCTCCTTGTGTCACACCTGTCTTGGTTTACATTTAACTAAAAGACCCATACTTAAACTTAAATACACAAGGGATTTGAAATATTGGCACGCATGCCTCCCTTTAACCCAAAAACAAAAAAACATAAACTGATTATAAACTACATCACAACCACGAAGTTTATATTTTTGGTCATTGGCTCAAGCTCGTGTTATGCATGATTAATGTTTATTTAAAGTAGGAAAGTACTTAATTTAAATAAATACAGGTGAAAATACTTAAGTTATGGTTTGCTAGGATATACTATATATACACATGCACCGTATATATAGTCCATTCTAAAGTATGTGCAAACCACGAGTTTCACCCGCCCTGTTGCATACTAATGTAACTTGTCGTTCTTCAGAATGATGGTTCTTAGCTTATTGTCAAATATTGCCAGTTTAGGAAAATTTTAGCTTTTAAAAGTTGCAACCCTAATTAGGGTTCTTTTACAATTTTAATTTTAAAAAATGTAACATAGGTAACAAGGAACCATAAGTCAACAAGTTTGAACTCTTAAGAAAATGTTTTTTATGGCATGTTCAATAAGAAAATTTTTGTTATGGAATTTTAAATAAAAAAAATTACTTTCCTAAAACCCTGGTTATGCGTTTTAAATATTTTAAAACTCTAGCTTCCATATTTGGCAATCACATATTCCAAGTAATTTAAAACTGATAAACTTACTAGGTTTGGAAACTTACCTGTTTGGACACCAGGATTTATGTTCTGTCAAATTTTATTATCCTATCTGGTTAGTATTAATCACAGTGATAAGCAATCTTGTTTCCTTATGATCCCATTTGGAAACTAAAAGTTTCCATATTTGTTTTTGCATTAAATTTGGAAAGACTTTCATCTTGCCGAAAATAGCAAAAAGCCGGGATCTAAAGTTATGAAGACCAATTTTACTTACGTGCAAAGAAAATAAGAAACCCTAGTTTCTGTTTATTGTGATGATCTTCTAATTAGAAATTTTTGCACGTTAGAGAAAATTATGGTGTAAACCCAACCCCAACACCCTCAAAGGTTAAAAATAACCCATGTATTCTTATTATTGCTAAAAATAGCAAAAAACCTAATTATATTATAAGAGTAATAAAACCCTAGATCACACAAAAAACAAAAACTTTACAGAAACCCTAAAAACATAAATCAACCCAAACTCTACATAACCAAAATCAAGATCTGATTTTAATGGAAATACAAATAATTACAAGAACTCTGGCTAGGTTATATATGTTTAGTGTGCTCTGATACAACTGTAGGGTTCTGGTGGTCATCCGCGTAGTTATAAGACATGTATGTAAAAAAAATAAAGATAAGTAACTGTGTAGACCAAAACCCTTTGTATCGATCAACTTAACAGTAACATAACCTAAACCTAACACGTATAAAGGGTGATAAGAAAAACTTACTTGGTTATCCTACTATCAGTAAGCTTTATTGACCTTTTCTTGCTTCACGGAACACCTTTTTGTGAACTCTTTTCTACTACAAGATCAGTTTTAGGGTTTCTCGAAGAAAACTATCTTTAGGGTTGTGTCGGTATCTACTGGTACTGTACAAGTAGAACATGGCTCAAACCTATCACAAGTTAGGCATGTTAGGAACTGCCGAATTGGTAAAACCATTAATCGAATTCAGCTTGATTAAGGTATAGGGTGCGACAGGTTTTCGGGTTCGAACAAAAGGGTTCGAAACCCTTTTGGGGTTTGATCAAACTAACGCCAGAAAAAAGGAGAGATGAGGAGATTTAAGGTTATTGAAAGATTTATGGATATCCCTTAAGGTGCCTTGTATTTATAGGGCACTTAAGAGGATTCTAAAATACTTGTACAACAAGTATTGAAGATTGTTTATATGTTCCTTTAGGGTTGGCGGCCTAGGATCAAAACAAACAACCTTTTGGGTTTATTGTTTTGCTTCTTGTCATTAATTACCCTCAAATATTTATCACTGATACATATTATACTTTCGGGTAATAATTCCTCAAATGAAAATATCGTCGTATTTTCATTTCCTCTCAGACCTCATTTCATTTCGTAAACTCATTTCATATTTCCGCTTGCATTGTTCCATTTAGTATGCACCGGTGTGACCCTTCGACATTTTTGTGAAAGCAAGTGTAAAAGCCGTTGTGTTGTTTGCACACAATCCCTTTACTTTTTCCTTAGCATCAAAGTTCTCATTACTTGTAATTGCAGTAGTCAGCCTAGTACAATCACCTAACATGGTTCCTTGCATCTGCTTCTCTATTTCATCTCATAAATCCTTGGAAGTCTCACAGTTGTCAATGTTCATCAGAATATCATTCGGGATCAGTAGATCTTTAGTGTTAGCTTTAAAGTGGTGATCATTAGGTGGTTTTGGACTTGTATAACATGTAATAGATTAGATTATATGTACGCCTTAATAGCCTCGGCCATGAGGCCATTTATTCATATAGAGGAGTATATAAACCTTTACCAAGTGTGGAAGGGTGTGGACTTGAGTATATTTGTGACATTTTTGTGTAATTCTCTTAACACATGAAATACAAGTTCCACCTTACTTTCTCTCTCTAAACTCTTAATCTCTTATTGTATGTGAAATCTTGATACTTATTGGGATCCTACATTTAGCAAGTTCATCAGCTTCAACTAAATTCCTTTCTTCTGTAGTATAGTTAATTGGATCTTTTGGAAAAGATTGTCTTCATTCTGAATCATAATTGTTGGACATGGTCTATTTCTCAATGAATTATGATCTGGAGTCCAAAAGACCATTTCTTAACATACCAATTAAAATGAATTTTCCATTGTGTAGAATTTTCCCCGATATAACACTAGTGGTTTGTTGATTGAGCCAATTTCCTGCTTCTTGAGACATGATGAATGTAATTTATAAGTGAACGTTGAGATTTAGTGATGGTTTAATACTTAATTAATTATCTTTTTTAAATAATGAATAAGGGTGTTCATAAATTACTTAAACTATGGGGGATTTCAGACTTTTACCAAAAATACAAAAATAGCCAAATCACTATGCAGCTTTCGACTAGTAATTGATTTTTGCATGACCACTTTCCAGTCTAAGTTGAATTCAAATTCCTAAAGCTAGTCGAAAGTTATACCAATTATCTCCTAGTCGATTTCCAGATATACACAATTCAAAAAGTTACCCAAAAGTTGAATAGTACCTACTTAAATAATAACCTAATTGATTTTTGCATAGTAACAAACCCTAGTCAAAAGTTGACCACTTCTAATCGACAGTTGACCTCCCAAATCAAATGCTTGTTGAGTTCTAGATGGTGGAAAATTACTTGAATAACAATAAATTAATACCTATTCGATTTTTATATAGTGAAAAAGTACTTAGATAACAATTGTCTGTTCATAGTTTAATCTAGTAGAATTTTGAATGACCAAATTAGACCTAGTCGAATTTTGAATGGTATTTTGATGTTTGGGGTTAGTCGAAAGTTCAAACCCATAAATCCCTTTTCTCTGATACCAATCTTAATTCCCATATTAAGAATTTGTACTTGGTCGAGAAACAAAGTTTATTAATTTGTTGAGAGTTGATTGAAAAACAAATGACATAATCATACCCACGCTATGTGTTACTAACACTTTCTCTCTCTGACACTCTATGTGTACAATAATGACACATAATACTGACATACACAAACTTGTGAAAGCTTATGTCACATCATCTAATGATTGGTATTTATACTACACCAATCATTAGTGACTTGCGACTTATTACATGATAGTCCATAAACTTCTATTTTTGCTAAAACTAACAACATTCTTTGTGGACTAATTATTACATTCTCTATGGAATTCCTAACATAACTACATGATAACATCAAGATTAGCTATTGCATTAATCATCTAATTATGTTTATCATTCTTTTCTTGGTTATGTCGAATTCTTGTTCTTCTGCTATGATAGGCAAGATTTCTTTGTGTTTACTTATAATCGCATGAAATGTATAATTGTTTAGTTTTGTTTATTGATTTCTTGTTGGTGTTTATGCTCATCTATTGCTTGTGAATGGATTAGAAATTCAATAGTGATAATTATGCGATAATTGTTAATTGTCGGACTAAGAACCACATAAACCTTAGAATTTTCTTTGGTTATTATCCTAGCTGAGTCGCATAGGGTTCCTTGATCATGTTTATGTGCAACACACAACGACCGTAGAACGGTGTTGGACTGCGAGATATTAACGAGCTGGATAAGTTTTAAATAGTGATTAGTTTTAGGAGTTGGGCCAAGGTACTAGGCTAGTTGATATAAGGTGTAGGAGCTGGACCAAGACATTACACTTTAAGAATATACTCTTTACTCACCAATTATAGCATGACAGATTGAGTGGATACAACTAGATAATAATAAAGAGTTGACCATAAGTAAATATGTTTTTCTATCGTATAAGTTTTCACCAATTTAATATTCTTGCAGTTTAATTTACTTTTCTTTTTAGTTAATTTGTCTTAAAATCAAATATCCAAAACCCCGATATTTTAATTGATTTCTATTAAAATAGACAAAAATACCAAAAATAATCTCCTTTAGTTCCCTTATATCATTTCGTCATACTTTACGAGTCTATCTCACTATTCACCTTGAGAACGATCAATTTTCCGGACTTTCCTTTACTGCACTCGTCGATTAGATACACAACCTAAAAGGTTGAAAGCTTGCTTCGCAACCCGCACATCAAATACCCAAACCCGCCAACCCTCCTCCGAATCCGACCTCACCGGTTTGGATTTCGGTTTTCCGCCGGTTTTCCTGTCGATTTTTACTAAGGTGAAAAATCCTTTTTATCCAAAAAAAAAAATTGCATGGAGTAATTTGTAACCTATGTAACGTTCTAAAGTTTCCTTGTAAGTTGTAACTAATTTCCTAAATCCAAGTGCTATAGTTTGCTTAAGAAAATGTATTAATCACTATTCACTAATGATTTTATACCTTTACCTTCACAGAACATTAAAAATAATAATAATAATAATAATAATAATAATAATAATAATAATTCTCCGCGCTTGATCAGGCCCTTCATGCGGCAGGAGTATGGCTTTGTGGGGTGTGTTTTTGCACTCACACGTTCAGTAAAAATTGTAAACATGCCGATGGGGAGGTGGTTCTAGCACCTAGCTTTCATGAAGTTGCGATCTATGGCATCAATGCACCACCCGCACCAGTACTAGATACTGTGAATGGTGCTCTCGTTGCATCAGCTATTACTGATGGTGGTATTGGTGGAGAGGCCGATCCTCTGACAACTTCTCAGGACGGTGAGACTGTTTTTGATATCAACTTGCTAAGCCGGGTATTCTCGAAGAAGTTACGTACGGTTAAATGCATCCCCCCTAGGCTACGCCTGGGATTCGCCAAGATTTTTCGTAATGCCTTAGATAGGGTCCTTGCATGTCCAGGGGATCTGTCGATTTGGGTGCAACTCCTTATCTTGCCATGTTGTGTTTTGACCTCTTTCGTACCAGCTAATAGAGCTCAACGACGTTCTGGAGAGCGAGAAAAGGGCCAGCTTGAATGTATCTCTCGGGCTATCCTCCGCTGGAAGGATCCTGCAGACAGGTTTGCACTGGTGATGGAACGTTTATCTGGGACCACTTCTTCCTTCGGTGGAATGACGAAACCTAAAGATCTTGATGCAGCAAATCTAGTTCAATGTAAGCGTAAACTAGGGGACGGACATTTTACCGCGGCCATTAAGGTGCTTACGTCTTCTGGTGTCGCTCCGTCTACATCTGACACCCTGCACGAGTTAGAGGCCAAACATCCCCGCGCCCCACCTCCTATTTTGTCATCGTCTCCTCTAGATGAAGATGTACTTCTTGTGGATAAGGACTTGGTGTTGAACAGGATCCGCAGTTTCCCAAAAGGAACTTCATATGGCAGAGATGGGCTTAGAGCACAACATTTAATGGATATATTAGGAGGGGTTGCGTCCGCCATTGCTGATGACCTGTTAGGTTCCATCACGGGGGTTGTCAACCTTTTTCTCGGTGGAATGTGTCCTGCTATATTGGGGGAATATATTGCTAGTGCCCCCTTGACTCCGCTGGTTAAGCCGGGGGGAGGCATACGCCCTATTGCTGTCGGCACGGTCTGGCGTAGGCTTGTTTCGAAGGTTGCCTCGTCTTCTATTAGTAACTCTATGAATACCTATTTGCAGGACTTTCAATTTGGGGTCGGCGTCCCGGGTGGTTGTGAGGCTGTCCTTCATTCGGTGAATCGGCTCGTTGAGGCTAAGGGTCACACTGTTGGGATTTCCATGTTGCTGGTGGATTTTCAGAACGCTTTTAATCTGGTTGACAGGAGTGTCCTTCTCCAGGAGACCAGGATCAGATGCCCTTCTATTGCTCCATGGGTTGAATTCTGCTATGCCAGGCCAGCTAGACTTTATTACGATGATTCTATCCTTTGGTCTTGTCAAGGGGTGCAACAAGGGGACCCGCTAGGCCCCTTGTTGTTCGCCCTTGCCTTACACCCCCTAGTCCATGCTATCAATAGGTCCTACGAGCTCACACTACAGGCATGGTATCTTGACGATGGTACTATTGTAGGAGACACCCTTATGGTTGCCAAGGCGCTTGACATTATTATGACAGATGGACCGGCTCGGGGGTTGTTTTTTAATGTCGATAAGACTGAACTCTTCTGGCCTACAGAGGATCCTAGAAGCAGGGTGGAGGGTGTTTTTCCCATGAATATCTCCCGCCCTGTCGAAGGGGTCAAACTACTAGGTGGTTCAGTTAGTTTGGATGAAAGTTTTTGTCAGGAGCTGGCTTTGAAAAGGGTCTCTAAAACTATACTGCTAATGGAAGCTATCCTCAAACTTAACGACCCCCAATGTGAGCTCCTTCTTCTTCGGAATTGTGCCGGGGTGGCGAAATTATCTTATACTTTGCGGACTTGTTCACCTTTGTACGTGCAAGAAGCCCAAGTCCGGTTTGACCGGATGTTGCGCGCTTCCTTGGAGAAGATTATTACAGCCTCCGGGCCAGGTTTTGGTGACTGGCAGTGGCGGCTTGCCACCCTCCCAATCAAGATGGGTGGGCTTGGCATTCATGCAGCAAGCGACATCATCCAATATGCTTTCCTTGCCTCTCGTTTGCAAACCAGTGATATGCAGGACCAGATTCTGGTTAAAACAGGCATCAACTCTCATGGCCCTTCGTTTCAACATGCCCTCGATATGTTTAACAGTGCTTGCAACACAGACACGTTCTCGGTCACCTCTGACGCTCCTGCCCCCCATATGATGAAAACCTTGGCAAAGTGTTACTTTGGTGTCATCGAGAAAGATCTCGTTTCTAAGTATTCGTTAAGCCCGAGGCAGGTAGCTGTCCGCAGTTGTACCCGGGCTCCACATGCACAAGATTTCCTTTTCACCATACCTATTGATGGGTTAGGCCAAAGGATGAACCATCGCCAATTCCGTTCGGTATTGTGTTATAGGCTTACCATACCTATGTTTTCTGAAGGTAGCACCTGCCCGAGTTGCAAGCACCGTATGGACCAATGGGGGGATCATGCAGTTCACTGTTCCAGTGAAGTGGGGGTGAAATTCAGACATAACTTGGTGCGTGATATTCTTGTTGACATATGTTCCAAGGTTGGGATTATGGTGAAAAAGGAGGCCCCATTGGGGTTTCTTTCTAGGGACGGGACAGAGCTGCGTCCGGCAGACTTGCTATTATTCAACTGGTTGCAAGGTAAGGATGTTTGTTTGGATGTGACTGGAATCTCTCCTTTTGCGGGTATTGATGCGTCTGCGTGGGCTCCCGGGGTGGCCTTACATAACGCTGTGGAGAAGAAGAAAAAGAAATATGTGTCCAAATGTGAAGAAAATGGTTACAAGTTCATCCCATTTGCCTTCTCTACATTTGGGGAGCTTGACACGGAAGCTTTGGACACGATTTCACGTATCAAGACTGTTGCTATTAGCCACTCGAATAGTGTCAAGAGTGGGGCTTTTATTTTTCACAGACTTAGCTTTTGTATTCAGAAAGGAGTGGGAGCCCAACTAGTGTCTCGGTTTCCCACCAATTTCTTGTAATTCTTTTGATTTTCTAATGAAGTGATGTTTAAAAAAAAAAAAAATAATAATAATAATAATAATAATAATAAATAAAAATACCGAGTAATTAAATGATTGAAGCAGTATCAATCAAAACCAGCGACTCTGTCTACCTCTATATTGAGAGAGATACAAAAACTGTATGGTATGGTGTTTAAAGATTGTTGGACCCATGAATTGAAAAGGAATGAATGTGACAATCAAATGTTACGACAAAACAATGATGTGGACTAACCGGTATAGTGACGTGGTCCTTATGTTTACGGTTAATCATAGCGCGACTTACAAGAAAAAAGTCACAAATAATGACATGGCATCGACAAGACTCCACTGATCTGACAAATAGCTGACTCGGATATTATGTGTACGCCAATAAAACCTTGTCCACGCTTTTCACACGATTCAGTCGTTTTAACCCTTTATGGAAGCCGCCAACTATCATACCTTTATTTCCTCTTCTATTACCATGTTTTTATATCCATTTTGATGCCAAAATTATCTATATTTCTTTTTCTATTATGATCTGTAGTGAAATACAAAAGTGGCTTATTGTAATTACTACTTAATTAATTAGATACGTTATCTAATGATAGTAGAAATAAAATGTGAACGGATCATGATCTAAATTGTACGATTATGTTGACGACAAAAGTGTAAGGCTAATGCTAATGCCAACTACAAATATTGTGGTTATTTCTTATCACATCAGCTTTCTCTTTCAAATACTACACCCAACCACAATTTGCTAATAAGGCGATCACAACCACAAAAAAAATATACCCCATAAAAACAAATAAATAAAAAACTACACACACAAGACTTGAAAGTTGTGGTTGCCTATCTAACCGAAACAATTGAAAGGTTGGGGGTGGGGGGGGGGGGGGGGACCGGTCACCAATTCAGTTGAGCTAGTAGTAGAAATGTAGTTGCCTATTCGGTTGGTTGGGGAGGTGACCGATCCATTAGCATTGGCCTAAAATGTAAACTAAGTATGCACCGTACATGTATACTACTTTATAATATAAACTTTCTCAAAATGAAAGACTTAATTTTTTAAAACAATACACTTGGTTAATGTGGAAATGTGTTATGTTTGTTATCAAATAAAACTACCAAAACTAATTAAATACCATCATCAATGATATATTACTTCTTGAAATAAGTCTCATAAAATATAATAACTAGCAATAATGATTATTAAAAACGTATAACCGCATTCACACAAACCATTTCCAACTATTTCTATTTAAAGATATTTAGTTACTAATATAATACGTATGACATATGGAAAGTCATATTACACATTCAATTTGAAGATTTATATGACATCGGAGTTAGTTGCGATAAATGTTACAAAGTCATATACACCTAATACAATTAACAATTACAAATACAAAGTCTTCTTATTTATTAATTATCGTGAACTTCTTTAGTAACACAAAAAAATATAAAATAAAAGTATATACTCATTGGAAAACTTAAGTATACGAGTACCCTCCACTTAACGTACCGGTACCCGGTTAGTACTGTTTAAGCTTAAATACGTTGTCATGACTTTTTGGAAATAGTTCTTTAAACCTCAAGTTTAATCAAAGTTGGAAAATTGACATATAGCTATGACTCTATGAGTACGTGTTAATTTTCTTTGACTTTTGTTTATAATTATATATAAGTTCAAAGAGTATAATATTAAGTTAGTTTTCTCTAAACAAGATAAGTTGATTGAAAGTCGTGCAAACTTACTCAAATGTTTACAATCTATTAAATTATATTAATCAATATATATATATATATATATATATATATATATATATATATATATATATATATATATATATATATATATATATATATATATATATATATATTTATGTTATACTTTTTATAATGAGCAATGATAAATAAGCCTACTAATTAGACCTACAAATAGACCTACCTTATTTACTCATTCAATTTTTGAAATACACAATTTCTCTCTCCTCATATTCACCAATCATTTTTGAAATACACCAATCACATGTGTAGGTCTATTTTTAGGTCTATTACTTAGACCTACGAATCATTTTTCTTTTATAATAACATAGGTTATAGTCATTTTATTCCAAAACAGTTTACTACGACGTTTGCACATCTAGTAAAAATCTAAAGCATGAAGAAGGTTTGAATTGACTTTTTAAATGTATTGAACGTGTCAAGCTGGAACTTTGGAAGATGCATTTCTTTCTAGACAAGTCACATGTACTTTTTTTCAAACATTGCATGTCACTGACAACGATAAATTTAACATTTTTTTTTTATGATAAATTTAACCATACAGTGGTAGTGATTTTATTTAAAACCAATAGCATTTTCTTATGGACATCATCAAAGGTATTCATGATTTTACTAATAATCAATTAAATATATCTTTTCACTTAGGTTACTAGGTGATTCGTTAAGAAACGAATAATACTACTCTCAGCAGTTACATCACGTCACTTTCTATTTCAGCATCAGAGCAACTTTTTCACTTCCTCACCCCTCTCACTTTTCACTCTCAATACTCACATCACCTCACCTTTCATTAACATACTCACATTTATACAAAAATACCTCACTAAATATCACACATACACTCACAAAACAAATAATAAATAATAAAAACACTTGAGGGGCCACTTTTGCACACTCCACTATATAGTGAAGAGCTCATCGTTCGTCCTCCTTCCCGCTGTGAATCCTCCACCTCGCAGCAGGCTTGCCGCATGAGCACCATGCTCACGTTGGCTTGCCATCCATAGCTAGCACAAGTCTAATGAACATGCGTGCGTTAGAAAATAAAATATACCATACTATTAGAGAAAAAATAGCTTAGGAAGAGAAAATTTCATTTGTATACTCTTATTTTGCAACATACTGAAGGACTAATCTCTGCCATCCATTTAGTTTGATCTAATGGTGGGGATAAAACCTAAAATTTAATCATATATACCTTTTTTTGTATCTAACTATATAAGGTTTTTTTTACACTTTATATCTCATTTATTTTCACACACTTAATATGTGTTTCTCTCTTATCAATTCCCCTCCAAAATTAGTTATTGTCGTCGTGTTCACCACGACCCCCAAAATTATATACTGGCGACTTCATCACTATTTTTTTCCGATCAACTTCTATTTTTCAGTTCTTTCTTCTACTGTTTTTCGATTGCTCATCCGATTATCTTCATCATCTTATCATTATAACACGATCATCATCATCCTTTTTTTTACTGTTTCTTTTGATTTCAATGAACCAGATGTTTCAGTTACAAAATTTGTTACTGATTTGATTGATATTGATGTTGTTCATAATTCTATTGAATCAGTTGATAGTTCTATGAATCAAACTGTTTAACAATGCTTCTGATCATGTTGATTGTAGTTCTAATGTTTTTGATGTTGAAACTATAAGCTGTGGGTATATTTTTATGATGATAAGATGTTTATAAGCTATTTTTTGTTTCCGTTAACTTGGTTAGAATTAACTACAAAGTTAATCTATCCAAGCTCAAAGACTTAGTAATGTTATGAGGAATACTTTGTTAATTTATAAACGTAAAGTAAAAGACACAGTTTTTCAACGTTTAATTCTATTTGCAATTAACAAAGAATTATACCCAAGTATTTGCGGAAAAATATTTGGGATTGAATGAAAAGTATGGTAATTCTCCTCTCTAAACTTAAGCTAAGATTAAGTACAACAATGCTAACCAACTAAGATATTCTCAGGGACTTAGTTGTATTTGGAGGAGAGAAAGGTGTTTGTGAATGTCAACGCATTAAGTGCACAAACTTGTCAACCTTTCTACTCCTACTTATGATCCTATTTATACACAATGGTTTACAACCGTTATTGAAAAAGACAAAGATGACCTAAGCTAGTTTGGACAAAATACCTGCGTATTTTGTCTCTGTTACAATGCCTACTTTAGTAATGGGATAATGGTGCTTTCTTAGTAGCAGTGATGACACTGCTCTTGGTCTTTAGCCTTTCAGCGAAAGTTTGACCTTTTCTTGATAAGGACTCCCCCTTAATCCCTTTAAACTTATCCCGCACTTGTCCCGTCTTTACTTCAGTCTTTTAGCCTTCAGTGTCTTCAGTCTTCATAGTTGTTGAGGAGACTTAGGGTTCAGTTAGTTATTATCATCACTCACTGAACCCATCATCTTCTTCTTTGGCTCAGGTATCATTCACTGAGTCCCGCCTCACTAAATGAGAACCTTTCTTTTTAGGCTCATCCTGAGCTTCTTAAAGATGACTCACTGAATGATTGTTCATTCAGTGACTTGTGTATGTTTAAGGTTATTAAACACTTTGATTATTATATCTTCAAATCCTAGTTTAAGGGAGTTTCGGAATTCAGTGACCCAACAGTCTCCCCCTATTTGGATATAAATATAGCCTAAGTATTTCTAGGTTCAGTGTGAGTGAGTAAAGATCTTCTTTTCATACTGAAGAATTTTACAAAGCCACTAAAGGACACTGATTAACATAAAACATCATTCATTCATCAATATTACATAGTCCTACTAGTTACAACAAAGATAGATAAAATACAGCAAATGTCATTTCAGTCAAATTGGTATCCAAGGGCGTCAAGCTTGGGCTTCTTCGAGTTCAGCTTCTCTTGATCAGGGTGCTCATTGATCTTTATCCTTAGGTCATGACAGAATCTCAGGTTCTCTTGAGTTTGAATTTGGGAGGCCGTCACTAAGTAGTCCACCATAGCTTCAATCCCTTCCAAGTCAATATCACTCCATTTTTGGAAGGCAGGATCACCAAGGGCATTAGTGAAGAATAGTACTCTCTCAAGTTGTTCAATGACCATGTTGTTCACAAATTTAACTCCTTCGGGGAGGGCTCTATTGCAGTTAAGACCATGAATCTTAACCTTAGGTTCAAGCCTAAGGTTCTCCTCTTTCTCTTGGAGGATTGAGAGGTAGCAGGTTGAGTCACTAGAGCTGGAAGAGCATATTGAATACCGAGTTCACCAGGAATCTTTCTCAGTCTTTTATATTTCTTTCTTAGTAAGTCCATTAGATCTTTGACAATGATATTTGATGGCGTACCCTCCGGTCAGGTCGAAGGACACCCCTTCGATCTCGGTCGAACCTTCATCTCAAAAGACTAAGTCAATCTTCTGAAGTCATCATTGGCATCAAACCATTCATTACTAATATGGTTACCAATTGGGAATTCGCCAATCGAAGGCCTAAGCCCTTCGGGATTTGACCTTAAGAACACTAAGACAAAGAAGGCTAAGACTTGGTCCAACCCACATCCTCTCTTTCTCCTTAGCTTCCCCGCTAAGACAAGGAGGGTGGGACATTAAGCCTTAGCGGTTACCACAAACCATGGGATGCCCCTATGATCTCTGAAACATGTACAAACACTCTCCAAGCCTATTTTCTTTCCTATAAATAGATTGGACAGTTATTACTGATGGTATGTTCACTTAATACTATTTTTCTTACTTCAAACTTAACTGAATCCTATAACACATACCTATTCGCACGTCGGAGGTGGTTCGCAGAATCCGACCCCTTCGCAATCACTTAACGAAGTGTTTCCTTATTTCTTATTGTAGATTGGCTACAAGCTTGGCGCAAGCACAACACCCTCACACCCTTCGATCACCATCACAAGCCTGGTCGTACGATTTATTGTACAATCAATATTTTTCTTCTTTACAATGATAGGACCCAGTTCATCTAGCTTAGTGATCTTAAAATCGAAGAATTTGAAGGGATCATGAACTTCAAAATATCTCTTGTCACTACCCCTGTAGAAACTCAAGACAATAGGCTTGGTTTTTGGGTGAATGTAGATATCAGTGATCAGTTTGGGCCTTTTTTTGCTGGTCATTGTCCACCTGTACTGGTCTATCCTTTGTTTCTTTAGCTCATCAGATCTCTTGACTTTTTCATCCCTTTTCTTTTTTAGGTCTAGCAATTCAGCATCCTGAGCCCTTTTGCCCAGCTTTCCTACCTGCAAGTGTCTTTGGATCAATCCAAATCTTCTCAACTTCCTCATGAACCACTTGAATCAAGGTGGGTTTGTTCAGCTGTTCTTTCTCATCTGGTTTCTTTAGCAATTCCTCTTTCTCTAAGTGAGCATTTATCTCTTCCTCATTTAGATATAACATTTGCCTATTTATTTCATAAGGTACCCTGATAGGTGCATTAGGGTCCGGTCTTAGAACTAAGGAAGCCTTCACCAATCTTCGTTCATGCTCAACCTCTAAAGTAGTTAGAATGCCCTTGCCTTTGTCTAAAGGAGCAGATGTTGCTGATGGTTGAGCTTTAGTGATTGGAGGTTGATATGTGGAGATTGGTACATCAGGATTTGGTCCAATTTCAGCTTCTTTGTTCTCCCCCTCAGGATGAGAAGGAGATGGTTCTTGTTTCGAAGCTTCAGTGACATTCTCCCCCTCCCTAAATGTTGCTGGAGTTTTAGTGAGAGCAAGAGTTGGCTGAGGCACTGAAGCTGAGGGGGCTGCCTGACCCTTGAAAGCCTGATAGATCTCAGACATCATAGACTTGATGTCTAAAGTGTCTTGTTGAAGAGTTGAGAACTGGGCCTCAAGATTGGCCTGAGAGCTTTAAATTGCTGATATTATAGGCCCAAGATTCCAGGCCATAGAAGTTGTAAATTTAGCTCATGCTGCCATATGTTTCTCCAGAAGGCTGAGTGTGGATTTGATCTCTAGAACTGAGGAACTGAGATCCTTAATGTTGGAGTTGTTCAGCATGTTGATGAGCTCAGTGAGACTTGATGAATTCTTGATGTAAGTGCCTGATGCATCAAGAATTTTCTTGTTCAGAGCAGGGTCTTCTTTAACAACCTCTATGATAGTATCAAGCCTGGTGTGAACTTCCTGAAAGGAGTTAAGAAACTTTTGCATATGTTGATCCAAAGTATGGAGAGCTTGATACATGGTTTTCCTGTGTTCATTGCTGTCATTATAATTCTCCACAACAGAGGCCCTGAGATCCGTTTAATTAACAGCAGCTTCATAGTGCTGATCCCAGAGTTCATCAGTGATCCCATTGAAGAGAGACTGAGTAGCCTTCGTCAAGAATTTAACCAACTGCCTTTCAGTGAGAGGAAGTATGTTGTCATACATTTTGAGCTCTTCAAGGCAGGAAGATGAAGAAGTTGAGTCTGAAGAAGTATCATGTTAGAAAGGTGACTCTTCATGCTTCTTTGGTGGAGACCGATGCTCTTGTTCAGCTGCTTGAACATCAGTGTCCATGTCTTCTTCTACTTCAAAGACTTCCTCATCACTGTCTTTTTCAAGCTCATCCTCTGAGAGAAGAAAAGCTTGGACATCTGCATAAGACTAAAATTGAAAAAAGGGTACTTCAGGCTCCGCTTCAGAAGAAGCTTTACCCTGGGTGTGGTCAGGTCATGTCCTTTCTAATCCAGCATATTGGGATTTATCTGCCTGGTCCTTAGAGACAGTCTTTGAGGAATGCGCATCGTCGTGGGGGTGATGGTTCCGTATCAACGGGTGGTTTCAATCCCGCTGAGTCTTTGTCCCCTTTTTGCCCTTCAAGTACTGGGAGGTTTGAACCATTGCTATCCTTAAGGACAGTGGAAGGCGCTCCCCTACCATCGAGTTGTTTGTTTCCCTCTGGATCTTAGGGAGTAGTAGTTGGAACCAAGGGAACTGACTGTGATGTATCAGAACCCTTCGTTGTCACCGAGGGTGGTGTTACCTGGTCTTTCTTGGGTGGCATATCAGTCTCAGTTCGTTTGTGCCTTCTAGGCTATGTTTCAAAAGCCTCAGGGCCCTGTGACTTGAGTTTGGGTTTAGTCACAGTCTGAATCTTTCCCATTTTCTTTTTAGAAGCAGGGGTTGGAGACACTGAGTCCCTTTGGTTGTTTTTAGCAACCATGTGGGCCGTCAATTCAATTTTAGTGATTAAGGATGGGACTTTTGTAAAGTTTGAGGCACTCAGGACGACCGGTAAAGTGCCAAAATTGAAGTCCTGAGTGTAATTGCATCCCAGTAACTCTTGCAAAGCACAAGAGAGAAATCTAGGGTATGAAATGTATTTCAACCTAGACTACTCTGGTGCTTTGTTACGAGATCACTGTAAATGATATCCTCAATGTCAACATTGGTCCCTGTCATTAGACAGTAAGCCATTATCAACTGAATAAAGTTAATCTGTTCATTGGATGAGTGGTTCCCGCCGAGGACCTGAACCACGAAAGTGAATAAGATCTTCCAAGCCACGAGAAAAGAACTTTTGTTGAAAAGTTCCTTGTCGAAGGAATTTGGACTCAAAATGATTTTTGCTAACTCAGCTTTCACCACAGGTGGGTCAGGGTGTTCAACATAGTTTCCATTATTATAATCAAGCCTAGTTGATAAGCAAAAAGTTTTGAAATCAAGGGTGAGTTTTCTTTCCCCATTCAAGGCTGCAAAATTGATGAGAAACTGCTTGAAGGGTCTTGCCTCTTTCCCATCAGTGGAGGGTGTCGGGTCATAGGCTACGGCTATAAACCAAAACTCCCTAAGGTAGTTTGGGTACATAATATAGGGACTCTTGGTAAAGGCTGTGTTTAAAGGATTGTTGTATAAAAACTTAATTATGTTTTTGTATGCTGGGACTTCTTTAGGGTACTTGAAATTGCCTACAACATTGTTTGTTTGAAAAGTCACATTTTCAAGAGTCATGCCTACCCACTGAGGAACTGATACGCATACAAGGCGCGTTCGGGGTCAAAGGAACTTCCTTTTTGTCGAGCAAGTTTTTCAACACCCTAGGCAGTGAACCTAATCGTTGTAGTGTAGTATTGGGTAAGCCTCGGGAATTGATATCGTTCTCTAGGGGAATAGGAATGCTAGTAAGAAGTGTACTACGCTAAGGTTGGGGTTGAGGAAGAATAATTTTTTATCTTTTTATATTTTTTTAGAAAGCTAAGGGTAAAATCTCGGGGCTTGGATTTGGGGGGTGGTACTTCTACCGATTACTTCTACTATCTAGTTATCTAAACTATGGGTAGTCAATTTCTTTTTGATGTGTGCTTGTATGATGATTAAAAATGTTTCTACCTAGATACTATTACTCCCTAGTTATCTTTTATTGGTGGTTGAATTGTCACGTCCTTATTCTTAACGCGTTGTGTTTTCTAAGGTCGTAGGGTGTGCCTTTTTCCCTAAATCTTTGAGACTACCTTAAGGTTATTGCCTACGAAATCCACTAAGATTCATAAACTAACTTTAAGGGTTATCTATTGATGGATCTAAACACACACCTTGTGTTAGTGATATTTTGAATTATATTAATAAGCACGCGGAATATACTTAGTAATACTTAGAAGATGAGTTATATGATGCAATGTAAGTAAGAACAGTTTAACACAAACCTCCAATATTATTAAGAAATAATACGAGTGATCTTTCTTATCACTAGGGTTACACCTTGAAGCTTATATGAGTATTTCGTACTCTAAAAATGATCTAGGATCTCCTTTTATAGCACAAGGAGTCCTTTACAAGATAAGTATAATGCTAACAATATAGAATATACACAAGATCTTTTCTATACTTATCAATACATGGATACATAACAATTATCCTAATAGCAGTGGTAATAATGTACTGGCAGTGGTAATGTGTTTCCACTGCTAGTGTAATCTTCAGCAGTGTCTTCCACAAGACTATCAATGGTAACTGTTAGTATTATTCCCATATAGAAAAGCACTTTTTACATCCATTTGATAGACTTTAAAGCCCATAAAGGATGCATAGGCTAAGAACAACCTGATTGCTTCAATTCTTGCAACTGGGGCAAACACTTCTTCATAGTCAATACCCTCCTCCTGAGTGTATCCTTGAGCTACAAGCCTAGCCTTGTTTCTGATAACAATTCCTCTTTCATCCTTCTTGTTTCTGAACACCCATTTCGTACCTATTACCTTCTTGCCATGAGGTAAATCGCAAAGCACCCAAACCTTTTGAAGCTTGAACTGGAGCAACTCTTCTTGCATTGCTTCCACCCAACTTTCATCTTCAAGTGCCTTGTATACATTCTTTGGCTCCATTTGTGACAGAAAACACACGAAAAGACATTCATTCTTGCCTTCATGATTCTTAGATTCATAGACTTCACTAATAAATCCATGAATATCAGGCAATTTTGTTTGTCTTCTAGTCTTCACTGGTGAATGGACATCCCCAATCACATTTTCAAGAGGATGTGATTTATGAATTGAAGTATGGGGAGTCTGAGGAACTGCAATCTCACTTGGCATATTTGAGATTTCAACATCATTGGCTTGAGCTTCCTTTGTAACTGGAGTTGTAATTTCCACTTCTGGTGTTGCAGTGGAAACATCTGGCCTAGCGGTGGAATCTGAATTTCTACTGCTTTCAGGATTTTCAGTGTTCATGTTGCTATCTCCTTCCTTTCCAGAATCATTAGAAGGTTGAGCATCTCCAGTCTTTGGAATATCATCATTATCTGCATAGTCCCAAAGTGGCAAACTGAATTCATCTTGGTCATCAGCTTGATCCTTGCTTGGTTCATCATCATCAAGAAACTCTTCTGAACCTGCAAAATCATAAGAAGATGTACCTATAAAGATAGGTACATAGTTCATAGTATGAGTTAGAGTATCAAGATCAAACAGCCTTTCTGGACCAGCTCCTTTGACATTCACTTTGTTTTCCAGGAACTCAACATGCAGATTTTCTTCAATCTTTTGTGTTCTTAAGTTGAATACTCTGAAAGCTTTACTAACCATGGAATACCCAACAAAATACCCTTCATCAGACTTTTCTTCAAATTTGCCCAGATAATCTATGGTATTGAGAATAGAGACATGACATCCAAATGGTCTCATGAAGTCCAGAATAGGGGGTCTACCTCTAAATAACTAATAAGGTGTCTTGTTCTTTGTTTTCACTACTAAAACCCTGTTTTGCACATAGCATGCAGTGTTAACTACTTCTGCCCAAAAAGTGATTGGCAATTTTGAATCAGCCAACATGGTTCTAGCAGCCTCTATAAGTGTCATGTTTCTCCTCTCAGCAACACCATTTTGTTGAGGAGTTCTAGCAACACTAAATTCTCTTTTAATACCTTTATCTCTGCAAAAATCATCCATAACTCTATTCTTAAATTCTGTCCCATTGTCACACCTAATGATTTTAACTTTCATATCATATTGGTTTTCAACTTCTGTGATGAAGATCTTAAGGATGCCAGTTGTTTCATCCTTAGTCCTTAAAAAACAACCCATGTAAACCTGCTAAAATCGTCAGTCACAACAAGACAATACTTCTTAAGATTTAAGCTGCTCACAGATGTAGGACCAAACAAGTCCATATGTAACATGTGAAGTGGGTGAGCAATAGAGTTAACCAACTTTGACCTGCAAGAAGCTCTGTGTTGTTTGCCTTTGAGACAAGCAACACAGGTTTGATCATTTTCAAATCTTTTCTGAGGTAAGCCTCTTACCAAACCATCTTTGACAATCTTATTAATGGTTTTGAAATTAACATGACCAAGTCTTCTATACCATAACATGGATTCATCCACTGTGGCCTTTGCAAGCAAGCAAGCATAATCATCTTTAGCAACAACGTTGTTCATATCAAAGCTATATAAGTTGCCTTTTCTAGGAATCTTAAGTAGAATCTGACTTTCATCAGGCATCTTAAAATCCATAGAGAGAACAAAACACATATCTTTAGTAAAAAGAACATTGTTTTTCTTGTCACACATTTGTGACACACTAAAAAGATTATACTTAAGCTCTTTTACATAGTACACAGGTTCAAAGTCCAAGTTACCAGTTTTGATGACCCCTTTACCAGCAACTTTTCCATTTACTCCACCTCCAAAGCTGACATACTGACCATGATAGTATTCAAAATTTGAGAGATAGGACTTGTTGCCAGTCATGTTCCTTGAACATCCACTATCTGTGTAGCCTTGATATGATCTTTTTATCCTTGTATGTTCCTGCACATATAAGAAAGGAGTTAGTTTCCTTTGGGGACCCAAGCCATGATTGACTTGGATTTTCCTCGTGTATCAATATAGTTAAATCTATCAAAGGTTATTGATACACCATTGGGATTGGTTGTAGAGGTATTTCCTTTAGGTTTCCATTCCCAATGTGCTGAGGCCTTCACAGCATTTCCCATGTTACCCCTGGTCTTGTTTACAACCCTTGCAGTGGCAATTTTTGATTGAGCAGTGGTAACTGCTGGTTTAGATTTTGGTACCCACTGTTGGTTATAGTTAACCCTTTTATCAGAAAAAGACCTTTTCCCTGTTTGTGCAGATTTTGCAAAAGTTGTTTTGAGTTTTGCACTTGTAACAGGTGATTTAGGGTGAGCAGTGTTGCAGTTTTAAGACCACTTCTTAGTTGAACTGCTCTTGGGATCATATTGTTGTATGAATTAAGGTGTATTTTGTTTTGAAACCTGTTTGACTCCACCCTTTTATTCCCATGGACTTCCCTTCTCTGAACATGATAGTCACAATTAGTATGTAAATGATTAAAGCTACCACAGATATAACATGCTTTATTGTACATCACAAAATCACTACCTAGTTGTTGAGATTTGACATGATTCTTACTCCTCTGGTTACCCCTAGGAGCTGATGACTTGTTCCTATACATCTATGCATACTTTATAGTTGATCTAGGTTTATTAGCTTGTTTCCTAGGTTCCTCTGTAATAGTATTAACAACTTTTGGGATAGATAATCAGTGATTCGGCCTGCTTCTTCAATGTTATCGGTTATTCTATCTTTGGGCATTCGGGTACTTCGGGTTCTTGAGCTTCATACACTTTCTTTAGGGGAGAGAAAAGTATACATCGGGGTTATTCTTTGGCTATTGGACTTAATCTGCTACTTCGATGGTATAAGTTTCTCTGTCTTCGGGTATATGTGTATTCGGGTTCGTGAGCTCTAGTCTAAGAGACTGACTGCATCAATTCATCTACTTGGGGGAAGTGTTCTCTTGACAACTTTTGGTATGGATTGCTTCAGACTTCAGTGTAAAAGGAATTTGAGAAGAGGTATTCAAATGTGGGATGATACGTTGCTGCTCTTCTTCTTGATGATATAACCTCGAACGAAGAATCACGGTGATTATTCTTAAAAGGAGCAGCAGGATCGTTGATAATGGTGTGCTTCTTTGTGCACCTGGGTAATGGAAGCTTGAAAGAAAGCTTTGAATCTGCTCAGCTAAAGGATTTTTGGTTTGGGGTAAAGCTGCCAAAGTCTCTGTTTCTCAAAGGCTCATGTTCTATCTTCTATTCTGATGCCTCGGAAGCTTTGGTGGTGAAAGTTTAAGAGATGTTGATTTCTATCTTCTGCAACGGGGCTGCTCGATTTCCTTATCTCGGTACTCGTATCATCATCTTTCTTAAACTATATCATCTACTCTATCAGTGTAAATATTTATCAAAAACAAATTACAAAAATATAAAACCAACAAAATCAAAATAGAAAATTATAAAACCAACAAAAATCCATAAAAATCAGAAAATTTCAAAAATACCAAAAATATTGTTTTTTCAAAGACATGTCTTCTGGTATCGATAACATCTGCCGTCTTAGAAATGTCATTCAATAATGGCACGGGACCATAGATGAAGTTCGAGCAGGAGGTGTAAATATTCTTTTCCAAAACATGTCTCAAAATATGGCTTACAGTTACTTCAGACTGTAACCCGCGCTTAAAACCATGGTTTGCTATTATTTCAGATAGCAACTCGTTCTTCAAGAAAGGAAAGTGCTGCTCTAAAACAATTTACAAAATATTTCGTGCACTTATCCAAAAATAAATTAAGGAAAGTATGTCGAAGGACTGCTGTTCCTACACAAATGTTTTTCCGTCTAAAATTCTTCAGAAAAATATTTGTTATTCTCTAAAATGATGGTAAATGAGTTGCTTGAAAAACAATCAGTTTAAGAGTGTTTATAAAATTTGCAAACTCAATCAATGACTTCAGCGCTTTTAAACTTTTCAGAAAATGAGTCATTGATTGAGGGGGAGAATGTTTTTCAAATTTATATCATCTATCAGGATTATCTAATTATCCTAAATGCTTAACTGAAAAATGATGTTAACCTACGTTGAAGGACTAGGTGCCTAGGATAAGATTGTTAGGATTAGATGTTTAGAGTTTGATGAACACATAAATCTCATGCCTTATATGAACTGATTGATATGTTGAATTGACTTTTATTAGTCAATTGCTGTTTGGGTGTTGTCGACCACCATATATTTGTATGTACAACGTATGTAGATATCATGGTTGATAAGAATGTTCCCGATTCGGATCCCACAAATGAAGATGATTGGATGCCGAAAGGAAAGGGTAACTATATCTTGGGTAATTTGACTTCTATGGAGAGTTGGCATGAAAAAATGCAACGTAAGAGGTCTCACTGCATCAGCAGATGGTTTTCTTCATCATCAAATGAAGAAACGGAGCTTAATTTGACCTTAATGGAAAGTTGGCATGAAATGCAAAGTCAGAGTTCTCACTGCATCAGCAGATGGTGTTCTTCCTGCCTTACAGCAACAACAACAAAAGCGGCTCAACCACCTAACGTATCTTTGTGCAGGGATTATAGTGGTAATACCATTTTTCTAAAACTTTAAAAAATATTGTTTTTGAAAATGGAAAAATGTTGTTTTGAAAATAAATCGGATTCAAAGTTTTGAAATCAACCGGACTTTATTTTGTCAAATCTTAAGTGATTTCAAATTAAATATTTTCAAACGATATGTCATCTATCAAGTCCGTTTGTACAAAATAAGTGGTGATCTAAAGATTTAATGTTATGTCATGGTATGATTTTCCTTAAAAATCAAGGTCTTTCAAAATGAAATTTTTTCTGTTCTTGTTTGATTGTGAAATTGTTTTATTTTACTTAAAAGATCTCTTAAAAACTATCATACCTGACACTAACAATCTTTAATGTCGAAATACTGTTCCTTATTAATCATTTCTCAAAATTAAATTTTGCCACGTCTTTCCCTAAAATTATCTAAATAATTTAAATCAATCGGGATCCAAAATCTCAATTGGTTTGAAATTTTTGATCGGGGGAGAGATCGTGATTTAAATCTCAAATCGGTTTTAAAAGGTGATTGTTTCAAAAGGAACTCCTGCCTCCATGTGCCAAATGATTTCAATATACATGATGCACATGATTGAGGAGGAGCATTTATCCAAAAACCATATGAGCTTTTAAATCAGGCACATTTTCTCCCATGTTTTCTAAACCTTATTAAATCACTTGGGATCCAAAATCTCAAAGGGTTTGATATTTTTGATCGGGGGAGAATTTGTGATTTAATTATGAAATCTGATAAATGATGATCGATTTGATAAAAAAGTGCAGGCTGCTCTCCCATATGTGCTAAACGCTTTCGAATCTCGAAGCACATATTGAGGGGGAGCATTTCAAAAGAAAATAAACTATCGAGGTATAAAGGCTTCTATGTTTTTAACATAAAGTACCATGATTGAGTTTTAAATGGTTTCTTAATGGATTTTGTGATCGTGGATGTACTTCAAATGAACTCTTTCCTCTATGTGATAAAATGATATCAAATATCCTACGCACATATTGAGGGGGAGAAAATTTACCAAGAAAATCAAATGGTTTTTCTATGAAAATTGTGATCAAAGAAAATATTTCAAAGTCCTCTTGCCTCCATGTGCTAAACAATTTCTAAATCATATGCACATGTTGAGGGGAGGTTTTCTAAATGATCAAAACTATTAAGGTACAAAATGCTTTGATCTCGTATCAAAAGTACCTTGATCGATTTTCCAAATGATTTTTCAACTGGTTTTGAGAAGGAATGAACTGTACCAAAAGACTGACCATTTTACTTTATGCATGGAGTTATAAGAATGGTGAGGTTAGGTATTAGTTCCCACGATCCGCCATAACCGGAGGGATCTACCCAGGGACAATCCACTAGATAGTGTAGAGTCCTTAGGTGTGATGAAAAAAGGAGAAAAATGAGAATATGGGAAGAGTGCGGACTGAGACAGAGCTAGTACTGGAATAAACCCAACAAGGTTCTAGTTATGAAGTCTCGGTAAGCACTGAAGGGGTTGAAGAATGAAAAAGAAATGAATATGAAAAGGGTGAAAAGAAATATCCCTCCAATAATTCAACCGTAGGGCAGTAACCGGGTTCAATACATATGCTACTGGTGGTTACTAAGGTAACACTGGTATCGAAGACAAGACGTCATGGACCCAGTGACGTACTGCACTACAACTTCCCAAGCTACTCAAGTTCCTCTTAAAAGGGCTTGTTTCATTCTCACGGGGAACCTACATTATCTATCGACTTTCTGTTAGAGATTGTTGATATTGAAGAAGGAGACCCTCTCCCTAGTCTCCGGCATAGGAAACCAAATGTGCACAATTGAGTCTAGAGCCAAGAGATCATCCACAATATCTCATTAGGACACTATTCTTGAAGACTTGCTGTTTCACACAATAAGGAAAGTAAGAATATATTAAGAGTCCTACGCATTATCCTTGTGGTATTGCCAAAACATCCGAGTGATATGTAGAAATATTCACAATGAAGATGGAAATCCTTCTAGAGCCAACATCAAACAAGCTCTTGGTGGGTGACATGTGAGATCTTTTCTAAAGATCAAGCTTGACGAATACTTTTGGAAAAACCGTTCGATGTGCAAATCTTATTTTCTCTAGCACATCGAATGTGTATTCATATTTCAAACTCAAAAGGTATCTCTGATTGAAACAATACTTTTGGAAAAACCGTTCGATGTGCAAATTTCTTCTTTTCTCTAGCACATCGAATGTGTATTCTCTTTCAAATACAAAAGGTATTTTTGATTGAAAATTGATCTTTCTCATAAAACCTTCGTCGTATTGCAAAACTCTTTCTTCAAGCAATACACGATTGTTTTCAAATCAATTCTTCATCAATCAGTGAATCTCAATTCGCTGGTTCACTCACTCCGTGTTGTCTTCTTTGAGACGTTCCGGTTTGAGAACGGCTAGAACAGTTGCGAAACCTTGTCAAGGAGATTCTTCGGAATTATACCTGATCACAGGCAGTACTTGTACCGATCAATGGGGAACCGTGGGCCGTGTACCTCAATTCAACGAAAGTGATCAAAGACACTTTCGTGTGCTTTATTGCTAACTGTTGTTTGCAGGTACATTTGGACGGTTGCATCTGATCAGAATTGAGGAGTCAATACAAAGCTGCATGCTCACAGCATCCACACTTAACTAAAGAAATCATGCCAAGTGCTTATCTACATAACCTGGCTCTGATAGCTGCAAATATCATGAACCAGTAAAGCTTCCGCTACTCTAATGAAAAGATGTCATGATCCAGAAAGTGTGAGCATGTCGGTCCAAAAAGTTACAACTTCACATGATGGCAACACAATAAAGGGTGGTCCAGAGATTTACTGTGGCTGATGATCTCAAAGAAAGCTCAAAGATCATCAAGATGTGGATCAGTTAAAGGCCTCCACTTAAAAGTACAAATCAATGCGGACTTTGAAGAATCGCTACAAAAGCACAAAGATTTTGGAACTTGAAGAATTGAAGTCTATGAGCTCAGAACTAAAGACAAAGATAGAATGCTAGGATGCAAAATGTATTTCATGGGGTGACCTCCCTTAGGGGGAGATTGTTAGGAATTGGAAATTCCATGTTAAAGTGTCGGTCACCCCAATTAAGGTCTAGCATATGTTAGCTCGTAGACGTGTCATTAGTTACGTTATTTAGTAGTTAATTAGTTTGTTTGTAGCGTAGAATAGTTTAGTGCAACACCGTGGAGGAAGGACGGGTCTTTACCCACTGTATGCCTGATCCACAGTCCGATAGGAGTACGTATTCATTGTAACTATAAATACCCCTTCCATCCATGGAAGGGGTGGTGCTTCTTTCATAATCTAACCTTTCATTTGTAAACCAAGTCTCTACCAAGAACACCCTCTCTTATCTTTCTCTCTCAAATGGCTAACATGTATTTCCATCCTCCAAGACCACCCGAATCATCAACACAATAAATATAAGATCCTAACACAAGTTAGGTGACATCCACTATTCCAGTTAACTGTTGGACCCCTTCATCAGTTGTTGACACAATGGCAGTTTGCCAAAACTTTCTGACAGGGGTACATAAGATAATAGGGTTTAAAAGTAAAGCAAACCTTATTCTGCTTCGATTTAGTAAGGCTACTATCTCTGTGAACTCTTCATTGCCTTCTGGTAAGTCCAAGCACGCCACCATGTTGTGTTTGTCAACAAAATCAAGAGGAGCCATTAGCAATAAGAGTAGGGTTATGTAGGTGGGATTAGTTCGCAAAAGTATTTAGGGAATGATGGTGAAAGTAATTGAAAAGTTATGCAATATATAGAGAGAATTTGAGAATTGTGAGTGAACCGTCTTGAAGATATATTTGGTAATAGGTAAAGATAAATCAATTAGGAAACCCTTATATAAAGAAATAGGCGGTAACAACTCAATTTGCAAAAGTAATCATTGCATAACAGACTTTTGGTATAAGTACTAACGGCTAGTTCATCAATACTAACTAGGCTTATCAGTACTAACTTATAGCCATCAGTATTAACTTTAACCATCAGTATTATCTCATAGTTTGGAAATTATAATACTGAAACCCCATTTTGAAGGGATTAAGTGTGGTGACAGAAAATTAATCATGGTCGGCCTTACATGGCCTCTGGTTTGGTGAAAACCAATGGTTTCAGTGCTAAGCACTGCCTGTGATGGATAGTCCCATTAAAAGGGCCTTCCTGACAGGGTTTCCAGCTCATGGCAGGTGTTGCCTCTAACAAAAGTGTTAGATTCAAGGTTGCTCGCTGTTCTCTAAGCTAGATGTCGTTGGGCTAGTCACACTATCTGTAAACAGATAAAATGGCAAAGAGTGGGTTAGTGCAGAATGAATCTGACTAACTGAAACCATCAATTCATGTACATTATACCATAAGATGCAACATAATGCTTTGGCATCACAAAATCTAGAGTTATAGCAAGTTCCATCATGTGGTGCATCAGAATGAGCATAGGGGAGTGAACCACAGTTGCTGTAACAGTTAATCACCAAACCACATCCATACTGCTTGTGCTATGCCTGAAAAGTTAGTTCAAAACCAAGAAAACACAATCCAAGATATTTTCTTGACAATCCGTATTAACTTTACACTAGTAGTATTAACCAGATAACAATCAGTACTAACTACCAGTTTACAAAACTTTACAAAGTAGAGAGAGATAAGACATATTATAGATGAAGCATCCCAATACTTGTGACCAAATACTGAAACCTTCCCAATTCAAAAGCTTTTGTTAAAAGATCTGCAACATTAAACTTAGTATCAATCCTATCAACCTGAATGAGTTTATTTTCATTACATTCCCGTATAAAGTGATATCTTATCTCAATATGTTTTGTTTTAGAATGAGCAACTTGATTTTTTATAATGCATATAGTACTGTTGTTATCTATGTAAATGACAATGCCCATAAAATTATACCCATAATCAAGCATTTGATTCTGAATCCAGAGGACTTGACCACAACAACTTGCAGCAGCTATATACTCAGCCTCAGTTGTAGAGTTTGCCACAATGCTTTGCTTCTTGCACTGCCATGAAATCAACCTATCACCAAGAAACTGACATCCTCTTATGGTTGACTTCCTATCAAGACTTGCCCCAGCATATTCACTGTCAGAGTAAGCTACCAGATCAAAGGGAGAATCTTTAGGATACCAAAGACCTAGGTGAGCATGGCCTTTCAGATATCTAAAGATTCTTTTAACAGCATGCATGTGAGAGATCTTTGGAGAGACTTGGAATCTTTCACAAGAACACACTGCAAACACAATATCTGGTCTGGAGGCAGTCAAATACATCAATGAGCCAATCATTAATCTGTAGAGATGTTGATCAACCTCTTCACCATCAGCATCTGGAAGTAGTAGCTTATTATGCTCAATATGAGTGCTTGCAATCTTTGTATTTTCATAGGCAAACTTCACCAACATCTCCTTGACATACTTATCCTGACTGATAAATATGGCATTTGTCTTTTACTTGACCTGTAGCCCAAGAAAGAAGGTGAGTTCTCCCATAGAACTCATCTGAAACTATCATACATCAACTTTTCAAACTCTCTACACAGATCCTGCTTGGTGGAGCCAAAAATAATGTCATTAACATAGATCTGAACCAACAGGATATCATTCTTCACATTCTTGATGAATAGATTTTGATCAATCTTCCCTCTTCTGAAGCCATTGCCCAAAAGATACTTGGCCAAAGTTTCATGCCAAGCTCTTGGGGCCTGATGCAGACCATAAAGTGCCTTTTCAACCTTGTATACTTTGTCAGGAAATTTGGGATCTTCAAAGCCTGGAGGTTGACAGACATATACCTCCTCCTCAATCATTCCATAAAGTAAAGCACTCTTTACATCCATCTGGTATACTGTGAAGTCTTTGTATGATGCATAGGCCAAGAAACGTCTAATAGCTTCAATCCTTGCCACTGGATCAAATACCTCTTCATAATCAATTCCTTCCTGTTCTGTATACCCTTGAGCCACCAGTCTAGCCTTGTTCCTTATTACCACACCTCTTTCATCCTTCTTGTTTCTGAAAACCCATTTAGTGCCAATAGCTCTCTTTCCTTCAGGAAGATCCACCAGAACCCATACATTCTGAAGTTTGAACTGGAGTAGCTCTTCTTACATTGCTTCTACCCATGATTCATCTTCAAGTGCTTTGTAGACTTTCTTTGGTTCTGATTGGGAAACAAAACAAGCAAAGAGACATTTTTGTGTGTCCCCATGAATCCTCTCTTCATATATGGCACTAAAGAAGCCAGTCTCACTATGCTAAATTTGAGATCTTGTAGTTCTTTCAGCATGAACATCCCCAATAACATTCTCCAAGGGATGATCCTGATTAATTCTTCTATGTGGTGTAGCAGAAACAGCATAGGATGAAGCTATATTAGTAAAATCAATCTCATCTGCTTCATCATTAGGACCAGAAACATCTCTATAAACTGATGGAATGGAGTGGGGACCATCAGTATTAAATTCTAGATCATCAGTACTAACATGTGGCTTATCAGTATTAACCACATTAGTACTGATTACTTTAGTTTCTACCATTGTATCACCTTCATTGGTTACACCTACTTCAGCATTAGAATCATTGGTCTTTGGAGGCTGATCACTTTCTTTGTTTGCCTCCCCTGAAGAAGTGCTTCCAATTGAGTTGTCCTTCCAAATGGGCAATAGGACACAGTCATCATCATCATCAGGACCTTGCTTTTCTCCTGCAACAATGTTAGAATCCACATAAACAGGCACATAGTTCATAGATTCAGTTAGCATATCAATATCAAAAAGCCATTTTGGTCCTTGCCCCTCTACACTAGGTTTATCCTCAAGAAACTCTATGTGCAGATTCTCCTCTATTCTTCTAGTTCTAGAATTATAAAACCTAAAGGCTTTACTATTCAAGTAGTAGCCAACCAGATATCCACTATCAGATTTTCCATCAAACTTACCTAAGTGGTCACTGGTATTGAGAATGGAGACATGACACCCAAAAGGTTTAAGAAAGTCTACGGTAGGCTTTCTACCTAAAAACAATTCATATGGAGTCTTTCCATAGGGCTTTACTACCAGTACCCTCTTCTAAACATAGCAAGCAATATTAACTGCCTCAGCCCAGAATGTTGTGGGCAACTTGGAATCTGCTAACAGAGTCCTAGCAGCCTCTATCAATTTCTTATTTCTCCTTTCAGCAACCCCATTTTGCTGAGGAGTCCTAGCTACACTGTATTCTCTTTTAATACCCTTAAGTTGACAGAAATCATTCATCACTTGGTTTTTAAACTCTGTTCCATCATCACACCTAATGATTTTAACTCTCTTATCAGCAAGGTTCTCTACTGCAGTTATGTATGACTTAAGGATTTCACTGGTCTCATCCTTAGTATTCATGAAGAAAACCCAAGTAAATCTGCTAAAATCATCTGTCACAACCAAACAATATTTCTTAAAATTCGGGCTGCTAACAGAGGTGGGGCCAAATAAGTCCATGTGCAGCATATGAAGAGGTTGGGTGATAGAGTTAAAAACCTTGGGCTTACAAGAGGCTCTATGTTGCTTCCCTTTGAAGCATACAATACAGGTCTGTTTATTTTCAAATCTTTTTAAAGGTAAACCTCTTACAAGGTTATTTTTAGCTAAAAGATTTATCACCTTAAAGTTCACATGACCTAGCCTTTTATGCCATAACATAGATTCATCCAAAGAAGCTGTAGCAACTAAACATGTAAGGTTTTCTTTGGCCACTATGTTTTTCATACTTACACTGTACAGATTGCTTTTCCTAGGGAACTTAAGTAGTACCTCATCTTCACTAGGCAACTTAAAATTTGGAGATAAAACCAAGCAGTCAGTGTCTGTGAATAGAACAAAATTCTTCTTGTCACACATTTGTGACACACTGAATAGATTATATTTGAGTTCTTTCACATAGTACACATCTTCACTAGTCCAAATTACCAGTCTTGATTGTGCCTTTACCAGTAATTTTTCCACTTATACCTCCTCCAAAAGAAACATATCCTCCATTCAAATCAGTGAAGTCTGAAAGATAGGATAGATTTCCAGTCATGTGCCTAGAACACCCACTGTCTGAATAGCCAAGATCATCATTATTGTTGGAATGTCCCTGCACACAAGATAAAGGAATTTAGTTCCTTTTGGGGACCCAAGCCATTACTGACTTGGATCTGTCTCGTGCATCAATGTAATCATATTTTTTGAGAGTAACTGATGCACTGTTAGGTTGAGTGGTCTTTCTAACCCAAAAAGCTAAGGGCTTAACAGTATTGCCCTTGATTCCCCCAGCAGCACTTACTTTTGAACCAACAGTTTTAAGTTTAGGTTTATAAGTATTAAGTTTCGGCCTATCAGTATTAGGTTTTGGCTCAAAAGTATTAACCTTTTTCTTGTAAAACTTCATTTGTTCATCATAGGACTTAAAGGTTTATGCTTCTCTAGCATTAAAGGGCCTTGGTGAAGTAGGTGATTTTGAAAAGTTTCTTTTGGGTCTTTTACCAAATACTCTGGGTTGTGGTCTAGCAGTATTAACTGGCCTTGTAGTATTCAAAGGTTTTATGCCAGTTTTAAGAAGAACTGCTCTTGGAGTCATGATGGGTTGAGGTCTCATAGGGTGTCTGCATTGAGCCTGCAGATGAGAGAAACTTCCACACACAAAGCAAGATTTATTATACATGACAAATTCATCCTCTAATTGCTCAGATTTAAGCTGGTTCCAGTTCCTTTTATTAACTCTAGGACTAGATGACCCGTTCCTATACATCTCAGCATATTTTACTGTCTACCTAACAGGTTTGTCATTTGCTTTTACAGGTTTAGTGGCCTGTTCTTGCTTTGGTTCACTAGACTCTAGACCTTCCTTTTTGTTTTCAACCACATACACCTCAGGTAAAGAAGTGTCACTGGCACTTTCAAATGTCTCATCAGGCTTTTCAGCCTTGGTCTCAATGGGTTTACGGTCATGGACAAATGTGAGTGCCTTAAACTCCTCTAAGACAGTGTGTTCAAGGTCTATACCAGAAGGTGAGGGAATACCTCTGAATGGTGGTGGTGCTGTCTTATAACCCATACCTGATTTGGCTTTACCAATTAGAGCACTTTCAAGGAATTTATCAAGTTTCTTAGAGTTATAATGTTGTGTGTCTTTAAGAGTATCAACACTGAGTTCTATGTTGTCTTTAATTTTTGTAACTTTCTCTAGTTCTTCTTTTAACACACTTATGGTGGTGTCTTTAAAAAAAATTCCCTATTAAGTACAACAGTTGTTTCAGAAAACTTTGACTCATTTTCTTTATAATGCACAATTTGTTTTTCTAAAACTGCTAAGCCTTTTTTATGATTTGCTGAGTTATAACTGGTTTTAGAAAACTCTTTAGCCAATTTATCAAACTCAGTTTTAAGAGACTCATATTTACTTAATGGGACACATGTATCTGAGCAATTTGTTTCAGTGAGTACCTCAGATACCAAAGCCATGTTGATTGGACTCTCTTTTTCATCAGCCATGAAGCTCCAATCATATCCAACACCATCAATAGCCACCATTGCTTTAGAAGAAGATTCATCAGCCTCACCACTTTTTCCTTTGCTCCTGGGCTTCTGCATTCCCTGGCAAAATGCCCAAGCTTGCAACAGTTGTAGCATTCTAAATTTCCATTGTCAAACCCAGCAGTATCTCCATCATTGATCTTGATCTGCCTCCCAGTTTTCTTCATGAACCTCCTTGCCCTCATACTAATCAAGGAAATTTTCTACTTGATATCCATCTCTTCCATGTCATCTTCATGGATTTGTCTCAGGTCATCATGAGTGATTTGGGATCCCTTTTGTTGCTCAGAGATGAAAGCATAAATTGTACTTTCATTGATGCATGCTGCAGTGGTGACCAAACAATCAGTATTAACATTAGTACTAGGAGTACTAACACCAAAATTGTCCTTTTCATTACTAGTGACTGGATGAGCCACAAAAGCTATATTTTGTGTTCCAGAACTGGAAGATGCAGCTGCAGCTCTCTTCATGTCTTGTTTAATCACTTTAAAGCTATTGAACAGATTTTCCAACCCCATAGTTTCAAATTCTGCCTTATTCTTCCATACAATGACATGAGTGTCCCATTTTGGTGATGGAAGACTTCTAACAAACCTGAGATTGATATCCTCCTGAGAGATGTCCACACCCAATACTGCCAATTGACTGACAAGCTTTTGAAGCCTATTGTAAACTGAGTCAATGGACTCAGTTGTACCAACAATGAAGTTTTCAAACTCTTGCTTCAAAAGAGTTTTATGAGTCTTCTTGGTGACAGCGTTCCCACCAAATCTTGTCTCAATGGCTTTGAACAAATTCTGAGCATCCTTGTGTTTGCTGAAGTTGAGTTGATGATCATCTGGTAATGCCATAAGAAGTAGACTTCTGACCTTGAGATCATTGCCTCTTTGAGCCATTTCATCAACAGTGACAGGTTTACCTTTGTCTTTAACAATGATTTTGCCACCAACTTCTTCAGAAACAATGGATTTGTAGGAGTCTCCATTGATCACAATGTTCCACAGCTTTAAGTCAAGTATCAAGAAGTATTGCTCTATGCACATCCTCCAGAGTTCATATTCATTAGGCTGCAACTTTGGAACTCTGGTAACAGCACTGGATTTGCTTGAATCAAAATCCATTTCTTCAGATTTGTCACACAGGATCTTCTAAAAACAAAGCTTCGGGACACAAGCTCTGATACCACTTGTGGAGTCCCAACCTTGGATCTAGAACACTTAGCTTGTAAACGTGTAGTTTCCTTGGATGGTTCCGAAACAACAATGAGAAACTTTGTTGTAAATACATACAAGTATGCGGAATCTACTTGAATGCACTTAGAAGATTAAAGTAAACATAAGTATAACACCAAATGCTTCAATATTATTGATGAATAATACGAGTACTCTCCTAGTACTAGGGTTTATAACCTTGAACCTTTTCTTAAAATGGCTAGAGTATGTGTGTATTTCTGACCTAGCTAGGATCTCCTTTTATACACTAAGGAGATCCCTACAAAGATAACTATGTGTTAAATGAATCATATCTTCTATTAGAATAGAGGATATGCTGTTACAGACCATACACGACATTCCTAACATAGAACAGTACAAACTCAACACTATCAGTACTAACTCTTGAACTATTAGTACTAACTGGTTAATACTTTTCTAATACCACTATCAGTACTAACTCCAAAGCTATAAGTATTAACTGCAATTGTGAATTTCCCAACAAAAGGGGAAGAGATGTTGAAGTGGCGTGGCATGGATTAAGGGGAAGACAAAGGAAGACAAGAATGTTTCATTCATGGTGAGATTTAATTATCACAACTTCTACTACTTCGTCTAGGGAAGTTCGTACAAGAACTGTGTTTGTTTTTTCATCATCAAATAGGGGAAGATTGTTGGGTTTATTGATTTGATGATACAAAACAATAAAGAATGAAACATCAAGGGCTTAAAGTGACAAAGATGAAATCTACAAAAATATGGAAGGACTTGCTTGCAAAAGAAGATTTATTATTTACTCCTTCGTAGAGATTTGTAAACCCTAATCCTCTAGTATATAAAGAGGACATGGGATGTAGATTTTAAAGAAAATAGAAGTCTTCCAATATGTAGACGTCT
>BPTQ01000006.1:160040772-160073861 GCA_019973895.1 Chrysanthemum seticuspe
TTAATATTTAACGACCGTTAACCAAACCTCGTTAATTATTTAACTATCGTTATGTTTTATTTAGTGATTAATAATTAATAACAATAACGTTTTATTTATATTAATTATGTACATCAATTCTCATACGTAATGTGTGCAATCCCGAAGTCTCGAGTTCGAATCCGGACATACTATTATTTAAATATCCATTAAAACCTTTCAAAACACCTAGACTAGAGTTAGTTTAGTTAACCCCCAAGATAAAAGAAGTCTTTGATCCTTATTATAGTTTAGAAAATACGTTGTTAATATAATTGGAGGTGATGTTGAAAGAAACCTTGTGTCAATAACTTTGATTTGTTTTATTCAGCTGTGTACCAAGTTTATTATCATTGTTATTGTTAAACCCTAGCGCTCTAAACGGTCCATGGAGTCTAAAAAACTCCACATGTGCTTTCTTAGATCACGGTTTCAGTTGGACGTGTCTTTTTTTCGATAAGATCTTTTTCCTATTACCTTCAAAACCCGCTATTTTGATTCTTTTCTTTTTCACAGTGCTCAGTTTTATATATAAATCAGCATAAATATATTTCATGTCAGTGTATGAATAGTTTATTGTTTTTCAATATCATATGTGATACATAAACTGAATATGTATGCGTCATACAATTTATAATATTCCATCCTTTTTTGTCATATCAAATGTGATATTATACATTTACCAAACAAGTATTCTACTTATAGCTTATCAACTATGATATTGCAAGCAAGAAAAACAAATGTGATATTGCAAAGAAGCAAAACTAGTAGTTGCACATATGTGTATCATAGGTGATATAACATCAAAACAAGTATGTCGCATGTATACATGTTCTATCACACTTGATATTTCTAAAGGAGACATGCTTATATGTTACATTATATCTTTACTTTTAGTAATCTCTGGAGATAGATTACAAAATTTGCATGACGACAAAGTTGCATTTGCAAATTGTTTTACAGAATAATATAATGTCTGCAATTTTTATGTGTAAAGCTTTATTAACATAAACTATATAACCTGCTAAATATTTGTTTAAGGTCTGCATGCTGATAAATATTGTCTTCTACATTTTTTTCAAAAGCAAAATCTAATCTCTCATGTCAAACAAAAAACTATGCATCATCATATCAGATATACTACCAATAAACAAGGATTTCAATTGTTATATCACAGTTAATATAGTACAAAAGAATACTAGTGACAACACACACAATCTATCCATTAAGTAGATAAATCCACTAGAAATCTAACAGAAGCATGTTACAAGCACAATATCTTTTGTGTTATGTTAAACCTAAACTCTAATCTTTCATATTATCATAACAATCACTCAATGAACATCTAAAATCAACAAAATCACAAAAACTTCATGAATATCTTCAAAAACAACTAAAATCAACAAAAAACACAAAATCTTCATAAAGTAGCAATAAACTTTAGAAATAATAACCAAATCACAAGAAATAGTTAAATAACAACTAAATAAGGAATCGGAAGCACCGTACCATTATCCTGAGTTTGATTAGGTTCATTTTGAACGTTTTTCTCGGGATATGCTTCTGCATGCGTCGATTGTCCCATTTTTGTGTGTTTTATTTGACTTTTACGGTTAAAAATAGGTTGATTTTGATGTTTTTGATTTTTTTGAAGTTTGTTAGGGAGAAAAGTGAGTTAGGTGTGTTATTTGTGTGTGTGGATTTTCTGATAACGAAATGTGAAAAAAACAGGTAGGTGGGTGGGTTCATTGAATGAGGTAATTTATATAATTAGTCTTTTCGTATTTGTTTCCTTAACGCTCTGTTCTCGAGTTTTATTTTGGATGGAAAGGTAAGGGATGAGAAGTGAAATTGAAAAAAATGGTGTTCTCGAGTTTTTTTAAAGAGGGAAAGGTAAGGGACGGGAAGGGGGAGGGAGGGAAGGTGTGAGCTTTTTTGTGTTTGGAAGTGAGTCACTAACTGTTGGGTTCAGTAAATACCCAAACCTCTTAATCTAGGATTTGAATAGAAAATATCCCAAGTGTTTAGACCAATAAACACTAACAGGTCACTGAGTGCATAGTCTCTCAGTGAGCCATCTTCAGGATACTCAGTATGAGGCAAAGAAGAAGTCTCTCCACTCAGTAAGGCGGAACTTAAAGGGTGAAGACTGAGTCAAGAAGAAGATAGTGGATTCAGTGAGTAATAAAAATAACTCACTGAATCCCTAAAACTCCTCTCAAACTACTTACACTAAAGACAAACTGAAGTAGAAGACTGAAGGATATGAAGACTGAAGAATGAGCAGGATAAGGCGGGATAAGTTTGAATCAGATAAAACGAAGTCCTTATCAAGCAAAGTCAACTTTCCCTAAATGGCAAACTATCAGGCTCAGTGTCATCACTGACTTATGGAAAGCAGCCTTGTCTCTTACTTAATATAGTCTTTGTAAACAGAGACAAAATACATCAGTATTTTGTCTTCTGCAAAATGTCAGTTTGTCACTTAGGATAGAGTTAAAACTCATACTTGTATAAATAGCATAAGAGATGGAGTGAAAGTTTAAGCTTGTGAATTGTAAAAACACACATACACGCAAGCCATCTTTCACTCCTCCAAATACAACTTAATCCCTGAGATAGGTCAGTGGGTACTTGTAGTTGTGCTCAGACTTAGCCTGAGCTTCGTGAGGAGTTACGCCCTTTGTCATTTCAATCCCAAGTACTATTCCGCAAGTACTTGGGTAATGTATTCTTGTTTGATTCATTTCTAATAAAAAATATTATGTTGAAAATTAGTCAATGTGTTTTACTTACATCTTATAAGTCATAGATTCACTACTAACTTGTTTTTTTAAATATAACTGTTTTACGATAGTGAATAGGGAACAACAAGTGGTATCAGAGCAAGGCTGATTATAAAACCTTTTTAAGCCGCTCTAAAACGTTTTTAAATCAGGATCCTTATGGCTGAAATTGATGTACCCTAACTAGTCGACAAAAAGGGTGGAGCTTATTCAGCTGTTGTCCCTAGACTTGAAGTTGGTAAATTTAACAAATGGAAAAAGTGTATGCTTTGCTATTTGATTGGGATGGAACCTTATTATATCAAGTGTATAAATGAAGGTCCATTTATCCCAAAGACTGCTGAAGGTTTGCCTAAACCTGAAGCTCAGTGGACTCGGGATGAGAGGAGAGTGATCAACCAGGACCAAAGACTCAAAAGTATCATCATATCATGTCTTCCTGATGATATTATGGAGTCAGACATAAGCTGTAGTACAGGCAAACAAACCTGGGATGACCTAGTCCACAGTCATGAAGGTCCTTCTGATACCAAGGAAAACAGGATAATGGACCTAAAACTTGAGTATAACACCTTCAGGGCTAAAGACTCAGAAACTCTGTCTCAAACTTACACCCGGTACAAAACTCTCTTAAATGAACTGTCTCATGATGGTGTTAAGTTGTCCAAACATGAAATCAATGTTGGTTTTGTCAATAGTCTCCCTGAGAAGTGGCTAAATTTCTCTTAGGGACTTAGGAATGCTAATCATATCCAGACCCTTGAACTTCCTGAAATTTATGGGAAATTTGTCTATGAGGAAAACCTCATCAACAGACAATACCCTGACTTAAAGAAGTCTCAGGAAGTCAAGAAGTCCCTGACCACCTTTTCAACACCAATATCAACTGCTTTTTATTCTAACAGTGTTGTTCAAGATTTTCAGGAAAATTCAGATGATGAGCCTGATGAGAGATCAAGTGAGGAGTACCTAAATGACCTGAACTCTGAATTTCAGGAAAGGGCACTCCTTGCTAACTCTCGAAGGTTTATAAAAAGAAACAAAGGTTTTTCAAATGCTAAAGCAAATGAGGACACTGAATGCTTTAAGTGTCACAAAAAGGGTCACTTTGCAAAAGACTGTTTTTCAAAAACAATTTCTGAACCTTCTTACAAACCATCAGGGTCAAATCAGTCCTCAGGCACTAGAAAATTTCAACCAAAAATCTATCAGACTCATCAAAATTTTCAAAACAAATCTGATCAAAACAAAACTGTAGATTTTGAAGCAAAGTATAGGAAAGTCAAAGCTAAGCTTGCATTGCTTGAGGCCAGTACCTCTGAAACAACAAACAATGTTAAATCTGTGTAGGGTAAAAACAAAGGCCTTGTTGCTGAAACCTTCGACTGGGATGAAGAGTCAGTCTCATCTGATGATGAAATGGTGCATGTCGATGCACTGATGGCCCTCTCAAAAGAGGACAAGCTAGCTATTGGGAAAAATCATGCCAGGAATGGAGAATGGGTCAACATCACAATGAAGAAGGTAAACATTTTACTTTCTATGGATGATGACTCTGATTGGCAGTCTTATATGAACTATATCAATGTTGACCTTAAGTTTGTAAAAGAGCAACAATTAAATCTTTTTTCAAAATATAACAAGCTAAGTTTTGAACTGAACAAGTGTAGGGATGAACTGCTTCTTTTAAAACAAACTAAGCTTGAGGCTATCACTTTGCAAATTCAAAACACTAAACTAGTTAAAAGAAATCAGACTCTTCAAGATGAACTTAAGAAAGAAAAAGATATCTCTGAAAGTTGGACTGCCAAGAATCCAAGGGTCTTTGATGCTGTGGGTGCCCCCAGTAGCAAAAAGAGAGTCATAGGTGAAGACCATCTCCCTGACTCTCATAACAAAGACCTGAGTCCAAAGCCATTTGTGTCTGGTGGCATGATTACCAATATGTTGACATCTCCCAAGCCCAGTTATTGGATTGAACGGGTTAACCCTGAGAGTAAGCTTCCAAATTTCGATTCTGGAAGAATATTAGAGCCTGAGAGTCAAGCTCTTAAGAGCATGCTTGGACTCCCTGATGTGCCCTAGTAGTACTGAACACATCTCTGAGTCTGAAGCAGAATCTAATGCACCGCTTCCACCCCTGAAACCTCTTCAGGGTGCTGCACCAAGCTCTGAGCTTACTCCAAAGCAATTCAATCCTCATTCACCTAAGGAAAGGTCTGGACTTGGTAGAACAATCCTGAAAAGACCAACAAAACCAATCCAACAAGAATCTACTCCCACTGATACTTCCACATCCTCTGTCCCCGCTGAAGCTGACCAAATTCAGCAGCTGATTGAACTTGTGAGGAAGCTAACTGATAAGATAGAATCCATCGAAAGAGTTCCTGAATCAATCAAGGAAATAAAGTCAGCCTCCTCTAGTTCCTCAAAGTCAAAAGCCACCACCAAAACCAAAAAAAAGTGTAATATATGCCACTATACCAGTCATACCACTGACAACTGTTATAGAATCCTTTTTTGTATGATATGCAAAAAGGATGATCACAGAACTTCTGATCACTTACAATATGTAAGTTCACTCAGTAAAGCAAACTATACCAAAGTTGGTCATCAGTATGCTTCAACCTCCAAATCTGCTCATAAGTCTAGAGAAAAACCTTTCCTCCTTGCCCACACTGTGACTTTAATGATCATCATCTTGATGACTGTCTCATGAACACATGCTGTGAGATTTGCGGAAATCCAGCTCATGAAACATCCCAGCATGACAGTGTCATACAAGCAAGGAGAAGTTCCAAGCAACCCAGAATCACTGAGTCATCCTCAGTCTCCAAATGCAAAGCCAGAGAGCCTATTTGGCATCTAGATAGTGGATGCTCAAGAAGCATGACCGGTGTTAAGGAGTATCTGCATAAATATGTAAAGGAACCAGGACCCAAGGTAGTATTTGGTGATAACTCATCATGTCCCACTGAAGGTTATGGTTCAGTATACTGCAATGGAATAGTTTTCTCTAGAATAGCTTATGTCAATGGTCTCAAATACAATCTCATCAGTGTCAGTCAACTCTGTGATGCAAAGTACATTGTGCAATTCAATGACAAACAAGGCACCATTTTCAATGCCAACAAAGAAGTTGTTTTGATAGCCCCTAGAAGAGATGATGTTTATGTCTTAGACATGTCAACACTCTCTCAAGATGGAACATGTCTCTTTGCCAAAGCCACTGAAACTGTCAACTGGCTGTGGCACAAAAGACTCTCTCACTTAAACTTCAAAAACATCAACAACTTGGCAAATCAAAACAAGGTCCTTGGCTTACCATCACTGGTTTTTGCAAAAGATAAACCATGCTCTGCCTGTGAAAAAGGCAAACACCACAGAGCATCATTCAAAACCAAACAAAATTTCTCCATCAAAAGCTGCCTTCACTTCCTGCATATGGATCTCTTTGGACCTGTCAGTCCAAGATCAATCCAGCATGAGAAGTATACACTTGTCATTGTTGATGAGTTTTCAAGATACACTTGGGTATACTTTCTTTCCAAAAAGAGTCAGGCAGCTGATACAATAATGTCATTCATCAGAAAAGTTGAAAACCAACATGACATCACTGTTAAACAAATCAGAACTGACAATGGCACTGAGTTCAGAAATGAAGAGCTTGAGAATTTCTGTGATGAAAAGGGAATCTTCCAAAACTTTTCATCTCCTTACACCCCTGAACAAAATGGGGTAGTTGAATGGAAAAACAGAACTCTCATTGAGGCTGCTAGAACCATGTTAAATGGCTCAGCATTATCAAAACATTTCTGGACTGAAGCAGTCAAAACAGCCTGTTACACTCAAAATAGGTCAATCATTGTCAAAAGACATAACAAAACCCCATATGAGATATTCAAAGGTAGACTTCCTGACATCAGCTACTTTCATGTGTTTGGATGTCTTGTGTTTATTCATAACCACAAGGATCATCTAGGAAAGTTTGCTGCTAAAGCTGATGATGGATACTTTCTAGGTTACTCACTGATCCCCAAAGCCTTCAGGGTATTTAACACAATGAGACAACAAGTTGAGGAAACCTTTCATGTCACCTTTGATGAGAGTTCAGAGAGCATCAGGTTCACCAACACCTCAGTAGAGGAAATAGGAATTGATGACACATCAAGATATCCTCCTGATGAGTATAACATTGAAATAAATTCCTCATACCAAGCTGATGCTGACATCTCATATTATGTCTTACCTCACAACCTTCCCAGACCAACAATCAATGAGTTCATTGATAATCAATCAGTCCCTGCTGGGATAGGTAACACTGAACCAAATGTTCAGGAACCTGTGATTCAAGCACCCCAACCTGAACAAGACATCTCAACAGATGATCTTAATGATTTTGTAGCTCCTGCACCTGAACTCACTCCTGAGTTTCCAATGACCTCTTCAAGCTCAAATCCTAGACCACAAAGTAAGTGGACAAAATCTCAGGACATTGAGCTTGTAAACATCATTGGTGAACCCACTAAGGGCATGCTTACAAGAAGCATGGCTGCTAAACTAACTACAGCTTCAGCAACTGAATGTCTATATGCTGATTACCTATTAGAAATAGAACCCAAAAGTGTCACTGAGGCTCTAAAACACCCAAGCTGGGTTTAGGCCATGCAAGAAGAACTTCAACAGTTTGATAAAAACAAGGTCATGACCTTGATCAAATGTCCTCAAGATGTCATTGTCATTGGAATGAAGTGGGTTTTCAGAAACAAAACTGATGAAAACGGCACTGTCATTAAAAACAAAGCCATACTTGTAGCCAAAGGTTACATTCAACAAGAAGGCATTGACTATGATGAGACATTTGCTCCTATTGCAAGAATGGAAGCCATCAGGATCTTCCTTGCATATGCTACCTACATGAACTTCAAAGTTTACCAAATGGATGTAAAAAGTGCATTCCTGAATGGTAAACTCAAGGAAGATGTGTATGTTCAGCAACCTCCTGGCTTTGAGAGTAGTGAATTCTATGACTATGTCTGTAAGCTTGACAAAGCCCTTTATGGACTAAAACAAGCTCCCAGGGTATGGTATGAAACCCTCTCAGCCTTCCTGATTCAAAAAAAGTTTGTCAGAGGAAAGATAGACAACACATTGTTTATCTACAGGACAAAACAAGATGTGATACTAGTCCAAGTATATGTTGATGACATCATCTTTGGCTCAACAAACTACACTCTTTGCAAACAGTTTGAAAAACTGATGACAAAGAAGTTTGAAATGAGCATGATGGGTGAACTCACATACTTCCTTGGACTACAAATCAGGCAAACTGATAAAAGAATCTCCATCAGTCAAGAGAAGTATACCATAAATCTCTTGAAAAAATATGAGATATCTGACTGTGCCTCAGTCAAGACACCAATGGTCCCTCCTAACAACCTTGGACCTGATCTCACTGGCAAATCAGTTAATCAAACCCATTTCAGAGGGATTGTTGGCTCACTGATGTATCTCACTGCTTCCAGACCAGACATACAATTCTCAGTCTGTCTAATAGCAAGATATCAGTCCAATCCCAAAGAATCCCATCTCACTGCAGCCAAAAGAATACTGAGATACCTAAAGGGAACTCCAAGCTTTGGACTCTACTATCCAAAGTGCTCAGGGTTTGACCTCAAATGATACTCTGATTCTGATTATGTTGTCTGCAACATGGACAGAAAAAGTACCTCATGGTCCTGTCAATTTCTTGGAGGAAAACTGGTTTGTTGGAGTGCTAAAAAGCAACAATCAGTGGCTATGTCTTCAGCTGAAGCTGAGTATGTGGCTGTTGCAGGGTGTTGTGCCAATGTTTTATGGATGAAAAGTTAACTTAGTGACTATGACATCCATTATAAAATGGTACCCATCTTCTGTGATAACACCAATGCTATTGCAATCTCCAACAACCCTGTCCTTCACCAAACAACCAAACACATTGATATCAGATATCATTTCATCAGGGACCACATAATGAAAGGAGACATAGAGCTTCATTTTATCCCTACTGACTATCAACTTGCTGATATCTTCACCAAACCCTTAGATGAATCCACTTTCAGGAGACTGAAAGCTGAATTGGGAATGCTAGACATTGAAAGTCAGCAACCTGAAAACCAATCCCAATCTCAGTAAGTTTTCTCTGAAATGGTTCATCCTCCCTGAACAAAACCTTGAAACAACCCTCTCACTGAATGAGTAAGACTCATTCAGGGACCCTGGCAGTTGATATTGAGCATTGAATGAGTAACTAAATGCTCAAAGTATCAGTTACTTAAATGTCCTAGGTTGGTAACCATGCCAACTTAATACAGGAATATATGTCTCTTTGTCTTACTGTCATCTATGTCAAGGGTCCCTCAACACCTTACCTCATCCCACTTGGCTTTAAATGCCTCCTCTCACATGAAATATCCTAATGATATTTTATTATTGCAGAATGCACTTTTACTGTGCACTGCAACCGTTTCCTTGAAAACCAGGATTTTACTGCGGGTAGTGTAGTGGTGGCATTAAATGATGAGATTCAAAACGTTTTCAAAAACTGACTTTACAAATCCCCATTTGTGCATAAACTACCCCTCTCACCACTCTATAAATACCCCTCACAAAATCATTAAAACACACACAAAGTATTTCTGCAACAAAACGCTGTCAAAATACTCTTTCAAACCCAGAAATCTTTGTGTTCTTCAAACCATTTTTTGAAAAATCTTATCTGTAAACATTTACAAAAGTTTTTCATCACAAACTTGAGAGATTTAAAACTCTTTGATTGTTCTTGTCAAGATATTTTTTCTCAAAACCCTAAAACCTTTTAATGGAAATGGCAAGAACACAATATCTTCAGTTTGCACCACAGTGGGTAGGGGATCTCAGTAACGTTGAATTCAAAACTAATAATGTCATAGGCAATTTTGAATACCCACAAAATGTCCCAGCCTATAAGGATATAATGAAATTTTTGTTCAACTGCCCACTAAAAACGGCCTTTGTTCAGTGTCCCTCTATACTGTACCAAAACCTCCTCAGGGAGTTTTGGGCAACAACCATGGCCTATGACCCGACACCCTCAAAAAATGAGACTGACCTACGACCACTCAGGGAGTATATCATTAAATTCAGTCTTTTCAATGGGGAACAATCAGTCACCCTGGACTATAAAATGTTTTGTACTGCAACAGGGTTAGACTACAATAAAGGAGTCTATGTTGCCCATCGTGAACCCTCCACAGTGAAGGATGGGTTAAAACAAATTGTTTTAGATCCAAAATTTTTGGACAAGACCCCAGTCACAAAGAGTTCATTTCCTGTGGCTTGGAGGATCCTGTTCACTTTTGTGATTCAGGTCCTCGGCGGGAACCACTCATCCACTGAACAAGTAAATTCTATTCAGATGATGATGCATACTGCTTGATGAATGAGGTCACTGTCGACATGGGAGAGATCATTTACAGTGATCTCATAACCAAGCTACTGAGCAAAACTAGGACGAAATACGTTTCGTATCCTAGGTTTGTCTCATGTGCTTTACAAGTGTTACTGGGTTGCAATTATCCTCAGGAACAAAAATATTGTACTTTACCTGGCATCCTGAGTCAATCTAATTTTCAAAAGGACCCATCCCTTGTCACTATTATCGAATTGACGGCCCACATGGTTGTTGTATACAACTAGAGGGACTCAGTGTCTCCTAACCCTGCTCCTAAAAAGAGAAAGGGGAAGTCTCAGACTGGGACTAAGACCAAACCCAAGTCTCAGGGCCCTGAGGCTTCAGGAACACAGCCTAAAAGGCAAAAGAAGCCCAAGACTGATATGCCACCCACTGGAGACCAAGCAACATCCACCCAGGTGACAACGAAGGACACTGATAAATCACAATCAGTGCCCTTGGTCCCAACTACTACTCCCCAAGATCCAGAGGGAAACATACAACCCGCTGGTAGGGGAGCGCCTTCCACAACGCCCAAGGATGACATTAGAAAATCACAGCCTTTGTCTGAGGGCCAACTGAATGATCCCAAAGACTCAGAGGGAACTAAACAACCCGCTGATAAGGATATAACTGCCACTGACTCCGCCAAAGGCACTGGGAAACACCCACCAGTGTCTCAGGGGTCACAAGGGGACAAAGACTCAGAGGGAAAGAAACAACCCGCCGATACGGAACCCACCACCAATCCTGACTTCGGAGAAGACACTGGGAAAAACCCATCAGTGTCTGAGGGGTCAAAGGGGGACAAAGACTCAGAGGGATTAATACCACCCGCTGATACGGAACCCATCACCACCACCTTGTTAACTGTTGCTGATTTACTATTTTCTGAAGATGAACTTGCTGACAGTGATGATGAAGTTCTCAGCAAGGGAAGACATGGACGCTGAGATTCAACCACATGAACAAGAATCTCAGCATGATCCCACAAAGCCTGAGGAGTCACCTTTTCAAGCTGATGATGCTTCCTTAGACTCTTCATCCTATGATGAATTCAAGAGGTTTGACAATGTTCTTCCAATAACTAAAGACAGCTGGTTCAGTGGATCACAAAAGCTTCAAGGAAGCTGTATGTTGGGGTCACTGACACATTGTGGGATCAACACACTGAAGCTGCTGCAAGTTATGCTGATCTAAAGTCCGATGTGCTCACCTTCAATGCCAACACTGATGAACACAGGGAACTTATGTACCAGCATCTTCATCGATTGGATGACAACTTGGTCAAATTTCTAAAGCATCTTCAGAATTGTGGGACTAAGATTGATGAAATCAGGTACTCGGTCAAAGAAGCCCAGCACTCAACTCAAAAGTGCTGGAGGCTACTGAGGCTTACTTGAAGAATTCCTCAGACCTCACTGACCTAATCACCATGCTAAAGTCTGCCAATGTTCAGGGTCTTCAGTCCTCGCTTCAGTCTCTTCAGGCAACACTGGGTTCCTTAGATGCTCAGGTGACCACTCTGGCTAAGGCATCATCTTCCATGGCTTAGAATCTTGGGCCACGGATGACTGCTTTGGAATTATCTCAGGCTAATCTGGAGAAACAAGTCACCAGTCTTCAGCAGGATACTACTGACATCAAGGCTATGCTCACTGAAACTTATCAAGCCTTCAAAGGTCAAGCCACTGAAACTCCCCCAGTATCCGAAGCAACTCTTGCTCTTACTCATGTTGCGACAACAGTTGAGGGGGAGAAGACAACTGAAGAGACTTCCTCTCACACTGAGGGGGAGCCAGCTCAACCAGTCCCTGATGTACCAATTTCATCAGTACCACCAACATCTTCAACAACAACAACAATGACAGTGATCACACCTATAACAACAACACCACCACCTTTGGTAGCATCATCTTCTTCAGGCCAGGACAAAGGAAAAGGCATAATGCAAACACCACTTGAGCCTGAGAAGATTCCCTACATGATTGGCAACACTGAGTACCTGCTCACTCCACAAAATCTAAGTGCATATCTTGCTAAGGAAGAAAGAAGGAGGAAACTAGGGGAAGAAAGGAAGAGCAAAGAAGCATTGGTACAAGTTGTTGCTGAGGAAGCTGAGAACATTGGAATTGATCCAAAGAAGCTTGAAAGGGTCAAGCAAGACAGAAGTTCAAGGATGCTCAGGCTGCTAAAATGGCTGAAATGAAAAAGAAATTGGAAGAAAAGAACAAGAGAGCTGCAGCCATCAAGCAAAAAAGAATTGACCACTACAACTGGTCAATGACAAGCAGAAGGCTGCCTGAGAAAATCACTGATGTCAGAATTATCCCCAGGTCCAAACCACTGGCAATGAATGTCTACAGGGGGGATGATAAAAGACACTTTGAAGTTCATGATCCCCTAAAATTCACTGACTTTGGGATCACTGAACTCAATGAGCTTGGTCCTATCATTGAAAAGAAGCAGAATACGGTGGTTAAGGAGCTGATGAAAATGCTCAGCAAAAGGTATAAAAGACTGAGGGATGCACCAGCACAACTGGGGATTTAGCCTGCCTTAACTACACCACAAGGATCTCAACCTCAGTCATCACAGGGCAAAAGAAAGAGGGTTGAGTTCCAGCCTGAGATCAAAGTGCCTGGACTCGAATGCAACAGGGAGCTACCTGAAGGGGTGAAGTTTGTCAACTGTCTAGTGATTGAAAAGCCTGAAAGAGGACTGTTCCATATTGATGTCTATGGAAACCTAGCATTCCAAAGATGGAGTGACATTGATCAGGCAGGTGTGGCTACAATGCTGAGCTACATACCTGTGGCCTCTCAAATTCAGACTTCTGCAAACGTCAGGTTCTGTGCTGACTTAAACGCCAAGATAAGAGAGCACTGATGAGTGTCTAAATACTCATCATTTTTATACTGTTAGAATGCCAAAAACATCTGAAAACACTCAGAAATGCTTCAAAATGATAAAAATATCACAAAACAGTGTTTTATATGTTTTAAATGCAAAAACATCAAAATCTGGTGAAAAACGTATCAAGTTTGCATTATTGGCAGTTTTAGTCCCCCAAGTTTGAAAATTTGTCAAAAATAGTCCCTGGTCATTCCAAAACTTGTAAAATATCACAAAAGGTCCTTAGGGATTCAAAAGTTGTCAAAATTAGTCCTTGAAATTCAAAATTGGAAAATTACAACTTTAGTCCTTCAAGTTTTCAAAATTGTCATAAATGGTCCTTGGATTTATAAAAAATGGAAAATTATAAAAATTGGTCCTTGTACTATTTTAGAATGGCAATAATGGTCCTTGTGTTAACTTTGGAATACTTACAGGTTCAGTCCTTGAAGATTGGTGAAATTACATATTTGGTCCTTATGTATTAAAGCTACAAACCAGACCCTTTATATAATAAACCCAAATCCAATCCTTTAACCCAGCCAAGCCCAACTTATACCCAAGCCCAAGTCAACCCCCCTTGTCCTGGTCAAACCCACACAAACGCGCCTAAATACCAGTGCTACTGTACATCTCCCTCACACCTTGCCTGTAAAACCAAACCACCTGGTTTCATTCCCCCTCCACCTCATCACAGTTATCTAAAACTCTCATCATCACCCCTCTCCACCTCACACACCAGCCTACAACCATTAAATGCATCCCCACCATATGCCTGTCACTGTAGCACTCAAAACCTCTGTTTTTGCTACTAACCCTGCTACTTGGCCTCTAAACCCACCAAACCTTTTCTTTTGTGTCCCCTACTCCTCCACAAACACCCAAACTTCTTTAAATACAAGAAACCTGCCCTTAGCCACGTGTTATACTTTTGGCGCCAAAAGTTAAATCAAAGGCTAGGATATGTTTCAGAGATCCAATGGTGGTGGGAAAAGCTCAGAAGCATGTGGGGAGTCTCAAAAGTCATTATAAAGAAAGAAAGAAGCAGAGATGAAGAGAGTAGTAAAAAAAGTAGTGTAGTTTAGTTTAGAATAGGTCGTTTTAGTTAATTTTTCATTTCCAGTGTTTTTTTTAAGCTCTCAAGTACCTTATTCAAGTGTTTTCAGTGTAAACGAATGTATTCTAGTTAACAATTTCAAGTTTTAATCTAATTTTCAGTTTATGTAATTTTCAACTTCAAAATTCTCAAGATATGCACATGTTGTTACCAGTCATTCTCAAGAACTTGTAAGCTTATATAAGTTCTTAGAAAACCTTTATAAGCTATTAGAAACTTTCAAATTCAGTTTAGAGCTTAAAAAGAAAAATTCACAAAAATTCCACTAAATTAGTTGTAAAAATAAAAAATGTATGGAACTGGAGTTCAAGAACTGAAGCAAGATGGAAGTTGGTTGGAAATGGTTTAGAGGCTTAGTGGTAAGCCTATAGGAGTGTTCTTGATTCCTAGTTCATGATCTTTGGCTGAATACAGTTGTAAGCTATTTTTAAGCATTTCTGCATTTTGTTACGTAAGTAGTTTATAATCTTCAATCTCTGTGTTTTTATGTCTTTAAGCAGTAGTTAAGTGGATATCTATAATAAAATAGTATACTTGTTAGTCATAATTAGTAGTTAATTTAAAATCTCATTTTTACAAATTTTATAGCATATTAGTTAATCCTAAGATTTAAGCTCTTTTCACTGTTGTTTAATACTTATTTAGTATTATTATGTGATAATATAAAGCTTTCAATTATTTTCATGGTCTTAATTCGTGTTATCCTTTGAAAATCTCAAAAACAGTCCTTATAAAGGGGTGTTTGGATTTGATAAGTTGAGCCTGTTAAAGTATATTTGTGTCATTATTCTCTGTTGATTCATGTCATATTAGCTCTAGATAGCTCATTTCTAGCATAAAACTTAGTCCTTATTAGTAAAAAAGGTCAAAATCAATTTAATCTCATCCTTGTAAGTTAACTGTTGGAATTCTTAAGTACAAATCTCATCAAACTAGCTTAAAACTTGATATTGTAGCTTAATCTCATCTTATTTTAGCTTAAAACAACTTATTCAGCTCATAGAATCAGTTACAATCTCATAAAAGTCAAAGTAGTAGTGTAAATTAAAAGTCAAAATTTTCAATAGCCTGTTTTTGAATAAACTTTAGAATTTTAGTGTGTGTTTATTACTAAGATTTAGCTTAAATCCTTTTGGGATATTAAAGTTTAGCTGCTTAAGAAAATTAGAAAAATAGTAGTTCAGTTATAATTAGCTTATAAAGTGCTTTTTCATTAGCTTCTTTTGACCCCTTTTTTTAGAAAAACTTGTGCATATTCAATTTTCTTTCTAGTCCACTGTGATAAAATCTCTAGCTCAAACTTAGCTATCTAGTCATTTTCATAAATAGTTGTAGTTTTGAAAAGTGTTTATTTTAGTGTAATTAATAAATTTGTAAAATAAAAATCCAAAAAAAAAAATAGTTGCAAAAAAACGTGACTGGTGGGAATTGAACCTGTGACCTCCTGGTTACACACACAGCGCACACAGCACACACACTCCAACCAACTGCGCCCTTGGGTCTTTCTTGTCATGGTTTGCAATATTAAATATATAACCACATTTAGGCAGTTTAGCTTATACGTTTACTTTAGCTTATTTATAGCTTATTCGAACTAGCTTTTTCCACTTTTGCATTTTTATTAAATTTGTATTAGTATAAAGTAATTTATAAAAAAGTTTCAGATTTTTCTTAATAGTTTAAGTATTTTTAAACATTTAATTAGTGTAAAAACTTATTTAAATCATAATAAAAAATATAAAAGTCAAAAAAATATAAATCTTTTTTCTAAAATTTTCTTTTATCATATATTTTGTAAAAAAATTGATTTTACACTTGTAGGCCTTTTATTTCATAAATTTTACGTTTTTGCTTGCGCTCCAGCGTCATTTTCGTAAATAACGCTCGTTTCCGTTTTAAATAACGTTTTTAAGTAATTTAAGTTTACGTTTTGATTAAAATAGTTTATTTAAGTTATTTTGTTTTATAAAATAAACGTTCATCGATCTATAAAAATAGTGATAGCGTTTATTTAATAGATTTTAATTTTTTAATTTCTTTTAATTTGCATTTAAGTCGCTTTAATTTGTAAATCTTTTCTTTAGGTAATTATCCATCGAAATCCTTACTGATCACTATCCTTAGTGATCATTCTATCATCTGAAGTTGTTTAAACACCAATTCATCCTCCGTGGGACTTAACGACCCAGGAATTCCCTATATTCCTCTGATCTTAAATTGTATTTGGTGTGTGAACTGTTTTGAGTTTCTTACGGTTGGTCATTCACAAGTGACTAGCTTGCGTGAGATAACTTGACGGTTTTGCACCGATCAAATTTTGGCGCCGCTGCCGGGGAGGCTGTAAGCGTGTTTTAAGCATTTCCAGACCCGTACTTGCACATATACCATCGTTTGTAAACAGTTTTTTTTGTAAAGTTATCAAAACCAAAAAGTTCATTAACATTTTTCCTAAAGTGTTAACAACACCAAAAACATTTTTTATTCAAGTTTTCAACAAACACAAAATCCAAAAATATTTTCATCCTTTGTTTTTTCAAAATGTTTATTCAAAAATCCAAAAATATCCATTTTTACCCTCTCACATCTTTGATTCTTCATTTCTGACCCTCTAGAACCATTTGATTCTTTCTATGTCTTATCCTTACCCTCTTGATTGTCAATGGTGTGGTGGTCTTTATAATGGTGGTAATTGCCCCAGTTGTAGCATGGTGGAATCAGGAAACGGGTCTGTCTATAACCAGGATCCCTATTCCTACCATAACACGACTGATTTATTCCATCAGCTACCACATTGCGAGACTCAGCAGTTTTACTGTTGTGAGTACTGTGGTGGTTCACATTCCAGTTCTGATTGTCAATCAGGAAACACTCTTGTCTATGAGCAGGTTCCTGATAACAATTATGACTACAACACATACCACTCACAGCCACATCAGTTTTACTGTTGTGAGTATTGTGGAGGTTCTCACTCTAGCTCGGATTGTCAAACAGGGAATCTATTTCCTTGTAACAATTACGACTCTTCGTATCAAGACCAACCTCCACAGTACCAAATGATTCAAGCAACTCCTCATGAAACTACGACAGACCTTCTACTGAAGAGTCTTGAGTTATTAAAAGAACTTAAGGAGGAGTCGGCTATGTCCTCCCAAGATAATCCAAATGAAAAATCCATGGAAGTTTTGTTAGCTGAAGAGCGGGATGCTAAATTAGATTCCCAGATTGCCATTGAAAACACTGTTAGGGAATCAATTGCACTACAAAAAGCATTCAAATCTAGCTCTCAATTCCATTTCATTCCTGATGACGATGATGATGAAGATATCTTTGATATTCTACAATTTTATTCATCAAGTTCATCAGTTGAGATTCCATCCGTGGAAATACAGGGAGAAAAGAATATGACTGAATCACTAGCAGTAGAAATAATGGAACTTGTAGAATCCATAACTGCTAGTCCTTCTCAACTCCCTCAGTCTACTGCTATCGCACCCGAGGTTCACACTCACTCTCTAAACATGGGGGATGAGCTTCTTGATACTGTTCCTGAAAAGGAATCGGACGAATTCATAAAGTCTAGTGTTGAGGACCTTGTCCCAATCCCAAGAGAGTCACAGGGAATTCTCGAGCATTTGTGTGATATCCCTCCTCCTCTTGTCTTCCAAAGTAATCATGTTGAGATGTTCTCTGATTCTGATGAGGACATTTCTTTATCTTGTGGAGACATAAGTTATGTGGGAGAATTACCTTCTGAGCTTGTCAGCTTAGGAGAAGAGAATGAAGAAGAAATAATCCAAGACGAAGCTCTTCGTCTTACATTATTGAATGTTAATCTTCTCATTTCTAGAATCGAGGCTTTTGATGAAAAGCCTACTTCATATCCTATCCCCTTTGAGGATAGTAAACTTTTCTTCAATGATTCTATTCCCGAATTGCAAACGTTCCATTTTGATCATATGGGAGAGAAGATTAGTGGTATTACCACTTCTCATTCTCATAATTCTCTCCCCGATTATGAATCATTTACTTTTGATGAGTTCCCCAGTGAACTCAGTCAAATCAATCCTGAATATGAATCATTCTCCTTTGAGGAGTTCTCCTGTGAACTCACTCATATCATATCTCCACCGAAGTATGATAACTTCTACTTTGATCTAGACACACCCGGGATATGTCTAGACCAATTGAGCTTAAAAGATGAAATTCATGAAACCATGAATTCTCCTGTGAGTGATGATGAGTTAATCATGATCTTTATCATGACTTTCTTTCTCTTTTTCACTTATCCCGTAGCTTCTCCTGTTCTTCACTCCTTTGGGAATGAAGACACTATCTTTGACCCCGGCATTTTCATTTATCATTTATGAGCCGGTTCTATGTATATCTCATCGGTGTGGAACTTTCACGTACTTCAATGTTTATCCAAACATCTTGAATGAAAGTCCGATGGAGATTGTCTCTTCCACTTACTTCCCCATGAACAAATTAATTCGGGGTCGAGTCAAGCTAGCGACTCGGTAATCAAAAACAGTAGCATGCTACATGGGTTTTCACCCGTGTGTCCCACCCTAGTGTGGGGGGATGCCCCACATGTTGTATATAGATCTAAAAAAAAAAAAAAAAAAAAAAAAAAAAAAAAAAAAACTTTGAAAATTGTATATACTAAAAAAGAGAATAATTGTTGTGTTTCCATACTTTGAATATTGAGGACAATATTCATTTCTAAGTGTGGGGGGGAAATTCTGGCGAATCTGATCATAAATGTACCCTTTTAGTCCCTTTTTCCCCCAAAATGGCCAAATTTTAAAAAAAATTTATTTAGTGGAAGTACTATGTACTAAACACAACAAATGGTAATCAGTCCACCATGTCTAACCCACATAAGGATTGGCTAATCCAGGAGCAAACGGATCTTGGTAAAGATATCTCAAATCCGTTTATGGCTTGCAATTTGCCTAAAATTGTATGGTGTTCAGCTCACCATATCCTAAAAAGTGAAAAGTTGGCTAGCCCGCAAGTTTATGGCTTGTGGTAAAGGCAGTGGAAAAACCATAATTGGTAATCGGCTCACCAAAGATAATATTGATAATTTATCTAAGAGTTGGCTAGTCCAGAGCAAACGGCTTCTGGTAAAGACAAATCAAATCCGTTCACAGCTTATGATTTGCTCAAAATCATTTGGTTATCATTGTACCAAAGTTCTTACTTGAACTTAAACAATTGGCTACTCCAGAAGTAATGGCTTTTGGTAAAGAGATAAAATCCATTAACTTTTCATAAATCATTGCTAGGGACTAGCAATATCTTAGTGTGGGGGATTGATGAGTGTCTAAATACTCATCATTTTTATACTGTTAGAATGCCAAAAACATCTGAAAACACTCAGAAATGCTTCAAAATGATAAAAATATCACAAAACAGTGTTTTATATGTTTTAAATGCAAAAACATCAAAATCTGGTGAAAAACGTATCAAGTTTGCATTATTGGCAGTTTTAGTCCCCCAAGTTTGAAAATTTGTCAAAAATAGTCCCTGGTCATTCCAAAACTTGTAAAATATCACAAAAGGTCCTTAGGGATTCAAAAGTTGTCAAAATTAGTCCTTGAAATTCAAAATTGGAAAATTACAACTTTAGTCCTTCAAGTTTTCAAAATTGTCATAAATGGTCCTTGGATTTATAAAAAATGGAAAATTATAAAAATTGGTCCTTGTACTATTTTAGAATGGCAATAATGGTCCTTGTGTTAACTTTGGAATACTTACAGGTTCAGTCCTTGAAGATTGGTGAAATTACATATTTGGTCCTTATGTATTAAAGCTACAAACCAGACCCTTTATATAATAAACCCAAATCCAATCCTTTAACCCAGCCAAGCCCAACTTATACCCAAGCCCAAGTCAACCCCCCTTGTCCTGGTCAAACCCACACAAACGCGCCTAAATACCAGTGCTACTGTACATCTCCCTCACACCTTGCCTGTAAAACCAAACCACCTGGTTTCATTCCCCCTCCACCTCATCACAGTTATCTAAAACTCTCATCATCACCCCTCTCCACCTCACACACCAGCCTACAACCATTAAATGCATCCCCACCATATGCCTGTCACTGTAGCACTCAAAACCTCTGTTTTTGCTACTAACCCTGCTACTTGGCCTCTAAACCCACCAAACCTTTTCTTTTGTGTCCCCTACTCCTCCACAAACACCCAAACTTCTTTAAATACAAGAAACCTGCCCTTAGCCACGTGTTATACTTTTGGCGCCAAAAGTTAAATCAAAGGCTAGGATATGTTTCAGAGATCCAATGGTGGTGGGAAAAGCTCAGAAGCATGTGGGGAGTCTCAAAAGTCATTATAAAGAAAGAAAGAAGCAGAGATGAAGAGAGTAGTAAAAAAAGTAGTGTAGTTTAGTTTAGAATAGGTCGTTTTAGTTAATTTTTCATTTCCAGTGTTTTTTTTAAGCTCTCAAGTACCTTATTCAAGTGTTTTCAGTGTAAACGAATGTATTCTAGTTAACAATTTCAAGTTTTAATCTAATTTTCAGTTTATGTAATTTTCAACTTCAAAATTCTCAAGATATGCACATGTTGTTACCAGTCATTCTCAAGAACTTGTAAGCTTATATAAGTTCTTAGAAAACCTTTATAAGCTATTAGAAACTTTCAAATTCAGTTTAGAGCTTAAAAAGAAAAATTCACAAAAATTCCACTAAATTAGTTGTAAAAATAAAAAATGTATGGAACTGGAGTTCAAGAACTGAAGCAAGATGGAAGTTGGTTGGAAATGGTTTAGAGGCTTAGTGGTAAGCCTATAGGAGTGTTCTTGATTCCTAGTTCATGATCTTTGGCTGAATACAGTTGTAAGCTATTTTTAAGCATTTCTGCATTTTGTTACGTAAGTAGTTTATAATCTTCAATCTCTGTGTTTTTATGTCTTTAAGCAGTAGTTAAGTGGATATCTATAATAAAATAGTATACTTGTTAGTCATAATTAGTAGTTAATTTAAAATCTCATTTTTACAAATTTTATAGCATATTAGTTAATCCTAAGATTTAAGCTCTTTTCACTGTTGTTTAATACTTATTTAGTATTATTATGTGATAATATAAAGCTTTCAATTATTTTCATGGTCTTAATTCGTGTTATCCTTTGAAAATCTCAAAAACAGTCCTTATAAAGGGGTGTTTGGATTTGATAAGTTGAGCCTGTTAAAGTATATTTGTGTCATTATTCTCTGTTGATTCATGTCATATTAGCTCTAGATAGCTCATTTCTAGCATAAAACTTAGTCCTTATTAGTAAAAAAGGTCAAAATCAATTTAATCTCATCCTTGTAAGTTAACTGTTGGAATTCTTAAGTACAAATCTCATCAAACTAGCTTAAAACTTGATATTGTAGCTTAATCTCATCTTATTTTAGCTTAAAACAACTTATTCAGCTCATAGAATCAGTTACAATCTCATAAAAGTCAAAGTAGTAGTGTAAATTAAAAGTCAAAATTTTCAATAGCCTGTTTTTGAATAAACTTTAGAATTTTAGTGTGTGTTTATTACTAAGATTTAGCTTAAATCCTTTTGGGATATTAAAGTTTAGCTGCTTAAGAAAATTAGAAAAATAGTAGTTCAGTTATAATTAGCTTATAAAGTGCTTTTTCATTAGCTTCTTTTGACCCCTTTTTTTAGAAAAACTTGTGCATATTCAATTTTCTTTCTAGTCCACTGTGATAAAATCTCTAGCTCAAACTTAGCTATCTAGTCATTTTCATAAATAGTTGTAGTTTTGAAAAGTGTTTATTTTAGTGTAATTAATAAATTTGTAAAATAAAAATCCAAAAAAAAAAATAGTTGCAAAAAAACGTGACTGGTGGGAATTGAACCTGTGACCTCCTGGTTACACACACAGCGCACACAGCACACACACTCCAACCAACTGCGCCCTTGGGTCTTTCTTGTCATGGTTTGCAATATTAAATATATAACCACATTTAGGCAGTTTAGCTTATACGTTTACTTTAGCTTATTTATAGCTTATTCGAACTAGCTTTTTCCACTTTTGCATTTTTATTAAATTTGTATTAGTATAAAGTAATTTATAAAAAAGTTTCAGATTTTTCTTAATAGTTTAAGTATTTTTAAACATTTAATTAGTGTAAAAACTTATTTAAATCATAATAAAAAATATAAAAGTCAAAAAAATATAAATCTTTTTTCTAAAATTTTCTTTTATCATATATTTTGTAAAAAAATTGATTTTACACTTGTAGGCCTTTTATTTCATAAATTTTACGTTTTTGCTTGCGCTCCAGCGTCATTTTCGTAAATAACGCTCGTTTCCGTTTTAAATAACGTTTTTAAGTAATTTAAGTTTACGTTTTGATTAAAATAGTTTATTTAAGTTATTTTGTTTTATAAAATAAACGTTCATCGATCTATAAAAATAGTGATAGCGTTTATTTAATAGATTTTAATTTTTTAATTTCTTTTAATTTGCATTTAAGTCGCTTTAATTTGTAAATCTTTTCTTTAGGTAATTATCTATCGAAATCCTTACTGATCACTATCCTTAGTGATCATTCTATCATCTGAAGTTGTTTAAACACCAATTCATCCTCCGTGGGACTTAACGACCCAGGAATTCCCTATATTCCTCTGATCTTAAATTGTATTTGGTGTGTGAACTGTTTTGAGTTTCTTACGGTTGGTCATTCACAAGTGACTAGCTTGCGTGAGATAACTTGACGGTTTTGCACCGATCAAGCACCCTGACAGAGAAACACTCATCACAAAGAAAGTAAAGCTTGAAGCACTGGGGATCCATCTAGATTGACATCAGTATCATTTATCTTTTGTACTAGTGATAGGAACCATGTAATGTGATCAATAAAAGATGTATGTTTTGTTTAAATTCTCAGTGTTCCTTATTGTATTCATTAGTACATTCAGTGTAAGAAGAAGCCATTTGCTCACTTACACTCATCAAACACTTAGGCTATTTGTATATCCAAATAGGGGGAGACTGTTGGGTTCAGTAAATACCTAAACCTCTTAATCTAGGATTTGAATAGAAAATATCCCAAGTGTTTAGACCGATAAACACTAACAGGTCACTGAGTGGATAGTCTCTCAGTGAGCCATCTTCAGGATACTCAGTATGAGGCAAAGAAGAAGTCTCTCCACTCAGTAAGGCGGAACTTAAAGGGTGAAGACTGATTCAAGAAGAAGATGGTGGATTCAGTGAGTAATGACAATAACTCACTGAATCCCTAAAAATCCTCTCAAACTACTTACACTGAAGACAAACTGAAGTAGAAGACTGAAGGATATGAAGACTGGAGAATGAGCGGGATAAGGCGGGATAAGTTGAATCAGATAAAACGAAGTCCTTATCAACCAAAGTCAACTTTCCCTAAATGGCAAACTATCAGGCTCAGTGTCATCACTGACTTATGGAAAGCAGCCTTGTCTCTTACTTAATATAGTCTTTGTAAACAGAGACAAAATACATCAGTATTTTGTCTTCTGCAAAATGTCAGTTTGTCACTTAGGATAGAGTTAAAACTCATACTTGTATAAATAGCATAAGAGATGGAGTGAAAGTTTAAGCTTGTGAATTGTAAAAACACACATACACGCAAGTCATCTTTCACTCCTCCAAATACAACTTAATCCCTGAGATAGCTCAGTGGGTACTTGTAGTTGTGCTCAGACTTAGCCTGAGCTTCGTGAGGAGTTACACCCTTTGTCATTTCAATCCCAAGTACTATTCCGCAAGTACTTGGGTAATGTATTCTTGTTTGATTCATTTCTAATAAAGAATATTATGTTAAAAATTATTCAGTGTGTTTTACTTACATCTTATCAGTCATAGATTCACTATTAACTTGTTTTTTTAAATATAACTGTTTTACGATAGTGAATAGGGAACAACACTAACAACATGGGTTTTTGTTAAATTACAATTATAAACTCATTTCTTCATGCATGCTTCATAAATTTGACCTAGTTACAACAACTATCAATAACAAACAACCACAAAACGAGCGGTTTTCTCACAATATTATCACAGAAATCACGTTTCATAAATTATTTAATTTGGTATGGTGTAGAAAATCACAGCCTATCATTTGTAAGTCTACCCTGATATCTTCATGAATTATTTAATTTGTTATGGTGTAGAAAATCACGTTCCGTAAATTTGACCTGTATATGTAAGCTACACTTCCATCACTACCTAACTAATATTGCCCATAAACACCATACTTATAGGCGGTTGTTTTCCCAAAGTGAATTATACACTACTGATATAAGAAATAATGAATATATACATTGAACCAAGTTTAATAACTACACGACAGCTATATGAAACGATTATAACATTAAAATTTGGCCATGGTATCTTCGTTGTTAATGGCGTAAATTGGAAGTAGAGAAAGTTTGCAAGTTTTGAATCACGGGTTTTGAGAGACTTTAGTTCTGCAAAAATTAATTAATGTATATAGTTTTGAAGGTATATTTGTATTTTTGTTATTTTCCTATATTTTCCTTGCTACTTAAAAATACAAAGTCAAAGAACCCAAAAAGAAATAACCACTTTCTTCACGTTGTCATCCCTTACTTTGCCCTTCCCATCACATCCACTTTCATTCTTAAAATTTAAAATTTTAGACTCGAAAACAAAGCGTAAATATTGTCCGTTAGATCAACGGTCAGGATGAGTCCCTCAGTTTTTAGTGATTCGTTGGTATTGAAAATAACTCGACGCAGTTTAGGAAATGAATACATATGAGCATAGGTTATGCGTGCAAGAATTGATAAAAAAGTGAATAAAATATGCAATTAGGTAAAATAAAATAAAATAAATGAATTTAGTCATAAGTTGGGCGGTGCCAACTTTATAGTTTATGATTTTGACACTAGCTTTAAATTTGACCAAACAGCTAGTTTGATTTCGGCATACAATATAACTAACAAAAATTTAGTCATTGATTTATTAAATTGCCTTACAAAAAACATCATATAACAAATTTTATGTACATTTAGTCATTGCTTTACCAAATTACCTTTCCAAAGATGAGCAATCTTAAATGAATGTGTAATTGATACATAGGTATGTGTGAGCAATAAACAGCATTTGGATTTGGATTATTTCGTAATATTAACTTTTTTATGGGTGTTCAAAATATCATATGACGTTTGAAATCGATGATGAAACCGGAGAAGTGTGACGTTATGGTTTAGGCGAACCTTGATGCTAAATTTGAAATAAAATTTAGAGTAAATTGCATTTTTGGTCCATGTGGTTTGGCCAAGTTGTATGTTTGGTCCTTATTATTTCGAAATCGCAACGGACGTCTTTATTTTAAATTTTGAGTTGCATATTCGGTCTCTGACCAAAGTTAAATGACAAAATTACACCTTGACTTTTTCTCTTTAATTTTCAAATAATTTTTTCTTTTTAATTATTTATCATATATCCAAGAGCATGAACAATAATCCGGATAAACAAATTTGCAATTTGCTATTAACAAAAAGACATTCTCATATGTATTTTTTTTAATTTATTTATCACTATCACTTCCACACACAAATCAATAACAAAACCACAAAAACATCTCGAGATTTAGTAAAGATTAACAAAATAACCAAAACCAAAAAATTTCACTAGATTTCACACAAGACAAAAACAATTAAAAAAAGACACAACTATACTCATTTCACAGTCACCCACGTTTTCTCTTTACTCAAAAACGCAGTCTCATACAAATCTATCTCATTTCTTCTTTTTTCTGATTTTAAACCAAACAGAAACCACAAGATCCTTGAAACACCCCGACCCGACAAGGGTAGAAGTAACACATTATGGTGTCATATCATAACATACATAAAACAATCGCTAGCGGAAGTCTTAAATAAATACCAAAGTAAGACAAGTCAACATGACTTGAACGTTACATGAGTTCCAAAAGATAATCAAAAGAAAAGAAAACATAATAGTCTAAGTCTCAACAATAGAAATAACAATGGTATCAAAGTCTAAGATGACAAGGGTAAATCCACACTCAGCTCCTACTCTCAATCCCAAAGATAGCCCCAGCTCCTAGCTTAACAACCTGCCGCGGGAAAAAGAAAAAAAAAACGCGGTTGAGCTTAAAAAGCTCAGTGAACAGATACACAAAGAAAAATAATGAAACTGAAATGAGAACAAAATACGGTGCATTGGGAAAAATCATAAGGTATATCAAAAGTATAGAGTAACGTAAAGAAAGTCAGTAATCTACCACGAGCCCAATACAATCAAACCATATCATACCATAGTAACCATAGAGGAGCGACCTCGCAAAAATGTAAAGGGCGTGCATTGCACACAACATCAATCACCAAACCAAATGTAGCAATATCAATAAAAAAAATCTAAGATGCGTCCATACGCCCCTGCAAAAGTATTAGTGGCAATATCTTCCATAAACAAGATAGGGACGGTGTGGCACATCACTCGACCACACTTGAGTCATGCCATTGGTGCATCTGTTAGGAATTAGAAAATTCCAGTATTGAAGAGTCGGTCACCCCAACTATTATCTAGCATAAGTTAGCTCGTAGACTTGTCGTTATTTACGTTTCTATGTAGTTAATTAGTTAGTCAAGTAGCGTAAAATAGTTTAGTGCAACACCGTGGAGGAAGGTCGGGTCTTTACCCACTGTATCCTTGATCCACAGGCCGATAGGAGGTCGTTTAGTTTGTAACCTATAAATACCCTCTACCTTGCAAGGTAGAGGGTTGGATGTTCTTTGGTAATCTAATATTCTACAAGTTTCTCTTACTAGAATGTCCCACTTTCTCTCTCTCTAAAATCATCTCTATGCCCATTGTGTGAATGTTATGATATGTAAGTGAAATCCAATATACAACAATTGGTATCAAGAGCCATGGTTAGATCATATCTTGCACATCTTTGGATTTCTAGTGGTTTTTAGGTGGTTTTTGAGTTTGAAAAAGTTTAGTGGTTTTTGCATCATTTGGTTGATTTCTTGTGTTAAAGTTTGGATTTTGTTAATACTTTTATGTTTAGAATCATCACAAGTGTGTAGGTTTTCATTTGGTAAGCTTGAATCATCTTGGTTGGGTTGTTTTTGGATTGAAAAGTGATGTTTATGTGGTTTTTTCTTGCTAGCGACTTAAGACACGGAATACTTTCTTCGTAGCGACTTGCTTTACAAATTTGTAGCGAGTTACAGTTTTAGACCTAGCGACTTGATCTAGCGATTTACAGTACAAGTAGTGGACTCTCCACTACGGGTAGCGACTTGGTGTGTAGCGAGTTGCTCTTTAGCGACTTGTATCTTTAGCGACTTGAGTAGCGAATTCCTGCCAAAATTTTGCTAGCGACTTGAAGCTTAGCGAGTTACTACCTAGCGACTTGCATTTGTATAGCGACTTGGGACTCTAGCGACTTCGTGGTGTAGCGAATTAAGTGCTAGCGACTTGGTGCATTATCTTCTAGCGACTTGGGATTATTGCTATTTAGTTGGTAGCGAGTTGGTTCTAAATCTCTAGAGACTTGGGGAGTAATTCATAATAACACAATGTCAGTCATCACGGATCCTTTAATCACCAAAGTACTTGCTCTCTATGACACAGCACAGTATAGTGAAACAGAATGCTTATCTGAATGCCATACACTTAATGATTCAGTATCGATTAATCAGAACAACTCAAATAAGTCACTCTTAATGTCTGCAAATGATGCTAAGAATATGGAATGCACCAGTGAGCCGTTTCAACATCTCAGTCAGCTTCTCAAATTACTCTTATCTACAACCATGGATCGAACAAGTTGTGCCATCCTTCGTCAGGATTTTCCCACACTGACAAGAACTGTTTTACTTAACTTAGAACGATTGAGGCTTCAAATTACCAAAGAAAAGTTTTCAACTGATGATTCTCATGCTGCTCTCCAAACCATCATCAATCAATTTCAGCCACTTATCCGGGAAGAATACTCCTCAGATTTTGATGATATCATGACTAGAATATCGTTCAAGAAACACACGGGAATGGAAATTCATGAGTTCAGAAACTCATTTATTCAACTTATGAATAATATGGAAACATACATCAAGGAAGCTGCTGATGAGAATAACAAGCTGAATGAATTGAATGAGTGCCAAGAGTTTCCATGGAGCAATGATGACGTGTCATGCTTCATTCCAGTTGAACCAGCAGAAGACACTGATTGCAGAATCTCAGTTGTGATGGAAAAGGATGAAGAGAACAGCACTGATATCAAAGTCTCAGAGTCAGAAAAGGTATCAATCAATAAGGTACACTTATCTGATCACACAAGTTCTCATAAAAAGGTACATGACTCTTACTCTGAACATAACAATGTGGAATCAGTCTTTGTTTTGCCTGAATCTAATGCAAGTAACATGATTGAAAAAAGGGTATATGATGAGCTTTCAAACAAATTTTCAATTCTTGAAAAACACTGTATCTCATTGCAAATTGAAATACAACAAAAGGATGAAATGTTTTATGTGAAAAAACCGTGTACTAATCAGGAACTTCCAGAATTTAGAGAATTTTTTGAAATTAATCAGTTAAAATCCCAGATTCAGGACAAAGATTCGACCATTGGCAATCTGAAACTACTTCTTTCAGAAGCCCAGAAATATGACTGTCATGAGATGAGTGATGCACTTGAATCTAGAAATTCTGAACTAGCTCTATGTGTGTCCAACCTTCTAAGAGAAAATGAGCATTTAAGAATTAACCTTGAGGAAACAAACTCTAAGTTAGTTGTAAGATATAACTTTTCACATACACATCAAACCATAACACAAAGTAGCATATAGATGGAATTCTAGAGAGAGAAAGTTAGAGGTTTAGGGAACTTAGTGAGAGAAAGTGAAAGATATTATTATGAGCTCCAACTCTCTACCTTGGGAGGTAGAGAGTATTTATAGTCTTACATAAATCGCCACACGTCGGGCTGTGGATCAGGCATACAGTGGGTAAAGACCCGTCCGTCCTCCACGGTGTTACTAAACTAAATACTACTTAACTTAAAAGAACTACGACTACGAGCTTTCTAACGATTACATATACTTGAGGTGACCAACTCTTTAATACCGGGAATTTCTAATTCCTAACAATCTCCCCCTAAGGGAGGTCACCTCAATCATGTACCTGACTTACATTGAATACAAAAAATATTACATTAACAATTGATCTTGCATTCTTGATGTAGTCCTCTGCTCCTAAGCTCGTAGTCATTGATTCTTCACATTGCATGTTAGGATACTCCAAGTGGAGGTCTTTTACTGATCCACGTGATAATAATTTTGAGCCATCTTTTGAGATCATCAGCTATCAACAATCTCTGACACATCCTTTGTGGTGTTGGTATTATGTGATGTTGTGACTTTAGGACCGACATGCTCACATTCTGGATCATGATATCTTCTCATCAGAGTAGCGGAAGCATTTGTTGAATCATGATATTGGCAGCAGCGTAGCAGAAGCATGGAGTGAAAATATCAGAGTCATTGATGCACTAATCATGATTTCTTTTGAGATGAATGTATTAAGTGAGCATGCGGCTATGGATTGACCGCTTCATTCTGATCAGCTGCAAACGTCGGGCGTACCTGCATACAACAGTTAGCAATAAATCGCACGAAAGTGTCTTTGATCACTTTCGTTGAATTGAGGTACACGGCCCACGGTTCCCCGTTGATCAGTACAAGTACTGCCTGTGATCAGGTATAATTCCGAAGAATTTCCTTGACAGGGTTTCGCAGCTGTTCTAGCTGTTCTCAAACCGGAACATCTCAAAGAAGACAACACGGAGTGAGTGAACCAGCGAATTTTAAGTCCACTGATTGATGAAAAGAGATTTGAAAAACAATCGTGTATTGCTCAATAGAAATTGTTTTTGCAATACAACGAAGGTTTTATTGAAAATCAATTATCAATCATAAAAATACCTTTTTGGTTTGAAAAATGAGTACACAGTCGATGTGCTAAAGAAAAGAGTTTTTAAGCACAAAGACCGGTTTTTCAAAGGTATCCGTCAATCCATAACCTGAACCAGGTTTGATTCAAGAGATTGAATCGCCCCATTGTTTCTGTTCAGTTGTCACATGGTTGATCTATATATAATAGATCTCACATGCCACCTACCAGGAGCTTGTTTGATGTTGGCTCCAGAAGGCTTTCCATCTTCATTGTGAATATGTAAACACATCACTCAGATGTTCTGGCAATACCACAAGGATAATGCGTAGGACTCAAGATATAATCTCTCTTTCCACATTGTGTGAAACAGAGAGTCTTCATTGAAAGTGTCCTAATGAGATTTATTGATGATCTCGTGGCTCTAGACTCAATTTGTGCATATTTGGATCCTATGACGGAGACTAGGGAGAGGGTCTCCTTCTTCAATATCAACCATCTCTAAGAGAAAGTCGATAGATAATGTCGGTTCCCCGTGAGAATGAAACAAGCCCTTTTAAGAGGAACTTGAGTGGTTTGGAAAGTTGAAGTGCAGTGCGTCACTGGGTCCATGACGTCTTGTCTTCAATACCGATGTTACCATCAGTAGCTGATGAGTGTCTAAATACTCATCATTTTTATACTGTTAGAATGCCAAAAACATCTGAAAACACTCATAAACACATCAAAATGATAAAAATATCACAAACAAGTGTTTTATATGTTTTAAATTCAAAAACATCAAAATCTGGTGAAAAACGTATTAAGTTTGCATAATTGGCAGTTTTAGTCCCCCAAGTTTGAAAATATGTCAAAAATAGTCCCTGGTAATTCAAAAACTTGCAAAATATCATTTTAGGTCCATAAGATTCAAAAGTTGTCAAAACAAACCCTTTAAAGTTCAAAAATCACAAATTGACAACTTTAGTCCCTGAACTTTGGAAAAATGTCAAAAATAGTCCTTGGTTAATTTAAAAAGTGAAAATTATCAAGTTTTAACCTTGTACTATTAATAAATGGCAAAAATGGTCCTTAAGATAAAACTTTTGAGAAAATTACATAATTGGTCCCTCAAGTTTCAAACTTGACAATTTTGGTCCCTAGATTTGTAAAAATGGAAATTAACAACTATGGTCCTTGTTCTATTATCACTTGGCAGGTTTAGTCCTTATGAGAGCTTGGGAAAATGTTCAAGTTCAGCCCTTTAACTTTGGCTAAATTGCAAAAATGGTCCTTGTTGATAACACTTAGCCAAACGGATCCTATATTAAACCTTAGCCCAAAATCCAATCCAATCCATTAACCCAGCAGCCCAATACCCCAACCCGGTCAACAAAAGTCAAAAACCAAACAAACCCGCCAACACTGTAGCCCCATCTCCCCCATCCCTGTAACTCAAAACCAGAGGTGGTTTTACCACCTCCACCTCACCATTTCCACCTCATCCACCATTTCCAGCTCACCCCCTCCTATCATCACAGCCCACAAGCCATTTAATGCATCCCCACCAAGTGACCTTCACTGTAGCACTCACAATATCTGTTTTCTCTGAAAAATCACACCCAACTCCATGCCTACTTCCCAACTTGTCCCCTACACCTCACATAACACTCCAAACTTCTTTAATTGGTTTGAAATTATCTCAAGCAAGGATGAGCACTTTTGGCGCCAAAAGTAAAATAGAAGGCTGAGATGAATTTGACTGCTTCAATGGTCAAGATTTTTGATGGGATTTGTTCAGAGACAGCTGGGGAGTTCAAAAAGGCTATAAAGAAAGCAGAGGAAGCAGTATTGTATTTTATCTAGAGTAATTTTCAATTTTTATGTCGTTTAAGTTAATTTTCTTTATCCAGTGTATTTTTAAGCTTTCAAGCACTTAATTAAGCATTATCAGTGTATGTTTAAACTTTTTCAATCATCAATTTCAGTATTGAAGTTCCAATCTCAGTTTTCAAATTTTCAAGTTTCAAAGAAATCTCATTATGTTGAAAGGTTGTTAGCAGTGATTAGTATGGACAGAGTAAGTCATATAAGCTCCATATAAAGCTTATACAAGCTTTTAGATACCTAAAAATCAGTGTAGTATCCAAAGTCAGAAATTCACAAAAATACTAAATAAATAGCTAAAAAAAAATAATAAAAAATCCATGGTGAGTGTGTTCAAGAAGCTGGAGCAAGGTAGCTTTTGGATTGCCTTGGGATTAGTGCTTCATGGGAGGCTTTAGGATGTGTTTTTAGACCTTGGTTCTCAGTGTTCAGTGGAAGCCAATTGTAAGCTTGTTTGCTCAAACTTGGTACTTTACTGTTCTATATTGTTAATGTTATTGTTCTATGTTTCTTTAGTGTTATTTAATGATATTATGAGGTCTGTAATGGATTGCATGTTCTTAATCTATTTAACTCTTTGAAAAAGCTCAAAATCAGTCCTTAGAAGGAGTGTTTGGATTTGTTCAGTTTAATGTGTAACAGGTTGTGCAGACCTGTGTTTGTGCTTGTTTCATGTCTCATATGGTCTAAATAACTCAGTTCAAAAAGGAAAATTAGTCCTTGTTAATGAAAAAAGTCAAAATCTCTTCTAAAATCATTTCACTGATTCACTGTTGGATTTTAAAGAGTAGAAATCATCACAGTAGCTTAAAATTGGTTAGCATAGCTTAATATTATCTTAAAACACTCTAATATATCATAATCAGTCATTAGTTTTAATTCAAAGTTCAATAAAGTCAACCTTAGTTAGTTCTTATAAAAGTCAAAATTTCCAGTATTAGCAGTTTTGGATAAAATAGAATAACCTATATAGGAC
>BPTQ01000006.1:160085052-160105052 GCA_019973895.1 Chrysanthemum seticuspe
ATGACTAGACACTCTTAACTGATATTCAGGCTCCAAACTCTAAGTAGTATAGACTTGATCCGTTACTTCACTGACCAAAACTGTTTTGTCTGTATAATAGTTGAACCCTACATTCGAATCTAAAGTTACCAAAACGTTTGAATCACAAGTAGGATAAAGGTTGTCTGAAGGACTCGAGTAAAAAATCCCGTTGTTATAACTTCGAGAATAGGACTTAAACACGAAACTCCAGTAGTTAAAGAAAGGAGTCCTCCAATCTAACTAACTGATTACAATCCTTAATCTTTAAGGGCCATAATTTCTCAGCCAGTGGAGTTCATATACATTAGCAATCTTTCGAGCATCAGCATCAAGAAAATTCAATTCATCATAAATCAAATCATTGTGGCACCACTATAAATCCAAAGATGTGCAAGATATGATCTAACCATGGCTCTTGATACCAATTGTAAGATATAACTTTTCACATACACATCAAACCATAACACAAAGTAGCATATAGATGGAATTCTAGAGAGAGAAAGTTAGAGGTTTAGGGAACTTAGTGAGAGAAAGTAAAAGATATTATTATGAGCTCCAACTCTCTACCTTGGGAGGTAGAGAGTATTTATAGTCTTACATAAATCGCCACACGTCGGGCTGTGGATCAGGCATACAGTGGGTAAAGACCCGTCCGTCCTCCACGGTGTTACTAAACTAAATACTACTTAACTTAAAAGAACTACGACTACGAGCTTTCTAACGATTACATATACTTGAGGTGACCGACTCTTTAATACCGGGAATTTCTAATTCCTAACATTAGTCAATCAATCTAACCTCCTGAGGAAAGAAATTGATGACCTCAAAGCACAAATTCAGGATAAGAGCTTCAATATTGTTGCCCTAAAAAATGAGCTCAGGAAGTCTGTTGGAAATAGGATGAACACTAAGTTTGCAAAACCATTGAAATCTAAGCTTACATCCCAAGTTGATAATATGTCTGTTTTGTCAAAACCAGTCACTTCATTGCCTAGTTCAGATATGATGAATCTCAAACCTCGGACTTATAGTCAATTCTCACAGATCAGTAAGGCAACAAGTATTACTAGATCTCATGCAAAACATCATTTGACTGATCAATCCCCTAAGAAATACTCTGATCACATAAGGACAATTAGTCAAAACAAGGGTGTGCACTCAATTAGGTCAACTAACTGTGGTTTCAAATGGATTCCCACTGGCAGAATTTTTAAGTTTACAGGACTTAAACGAACTTACATTCCTAGATCATGTCTCAAGTGGATTCCCACAGGTAAACTCTTCAAGAATGTAGAACCCAATAGGATCCCCATTAATGATACGTCTGTGTTACACTGTGATGCATCCAAATGTGAGATTAAACATGTCACTAACCCTTCTATGTACAAGTCTACATGTGCTTCAAGTACAATGTGCTCTCAGTCTTTTTCAGGTACAATGCTCAACTCAATCAGGAACTTCATGACTTGGTTCCCCTCAGAAATGAACATAGCTCACTCAGGAGCTATAGCTTGCCAGAGTTGATGTATTTCTTACTTTGACTCCTATTCATCTTGAATCAGGACTCGCTCTTTTATATATCTGTAAAAAAAAAAAAAAAAAAATCTTCTTTAAGATCACACCATTTTTAAATTTTTTACACATTTTTATGTCATCTCTTTATATTCAAAATTTTATCATTTTCCTCAATCTAATAAAGAATACATTCCTTGTTATCGATAACATCTACGGTCCTAGAAATGTCATTCAATAATGGCACGGGATCATAGATGAAGTTCGAACAAATGATATATTCTTGGTTTTATAATGGGATTGGTTAATATCAATCAATGATCTTTGATGACATTGATTGAGGGGGAGATTTTGCAGCAGTTTTATATGCCATTGGCTTCTGTGTTGGTTATGATATTTGCTTATTTGTAAGTTGTGGTTGTTTCCTGCTTGTGTGACTATCTGGTTATGGTGTTTCTCTCAGTTATAGGTTGTGGTCGTATCTTGCTCATGTGATTATCCTTGTGTGCCCATGTATTGAGTGCATGTATTGAGTGCCTTGCATTAAATGCTTTTATCTGATTAAATGTTTAGATGATTCATGGTTATCACTGTCATCATCTATGATAGAGTCTTAGTCTATAAGTCTCGTGTTGCAATTTACCACTCTTGCCTCTAAACCACAGGGATCGAATGTGTCAAATAGCCAAAATAGTTTTTACACTAGCGACTTACCACACTTCATTTTTAAAACCACAAGGACTGAATGTGTCAAATTGCCAAAGATTTTTTCTCTATACCCCTAGCGACTTACCTCATTTTCTCTAATAAGTTTTCTTTCTCTCTCGTTTTTTTCTCGTCAAATTATTCCGTCTAGCAATTTAAAGTGGTACGTTTTGAATCACACCCCATTTGTTCTCTCCTATGCGTGTGGGTCTAGCTTCTAACGTGTTCTTTTTTCAGATCCCGTCGAGCTCGTGACTTGTGTCTGTTTGATTCCCACTTAGGTTCGATTTGTAATGATATCATGTTCTTGTTGTTGTTGTTATAATAATGATTGAATGTGTTCAAATTGTTTGGAATATATTACTTTGATTGCTTGATAATTTGTCTCCGTGATCTGATGTTGAATGGTTAGCGGATTGAGCTGTTGGGTTCTTGTTATGAGTGTTCTTGGTAGCGACTTAGCTTGAGTGTTCTTCATGGCGAGTTAGCGCTCATATTAGCGACTATGTTTCTGTAGCGAATTTGTTTATTTTATTCTAGCGACTTGGTTAGCGAGTTAGTAGTCAGCGACTTGTCTTTACAAGTTAGCGAATAGGTAACATTAGCGACTTAGTTAACAAATTTGTAGCGACTTGGTTATGTTACTGTTCATGGCGACTTGTCTTCACAAGTTAGCGAATTAGTAACCTTAGCGACTTAGTTAACAGATTTGTAGCGACTTGGTTTTGTTACTGTTCATGGCGACTTGTCTTTACAAGTTAGCGAATTAGCATAGCGACTTAGTGAGCTAAACTATTAGCGACTTGTCTGTGGTACTAGTGATGGCGACTTGTCTTTACAAGTTAGCAACATTGATCACTTTCATGTTGCAAATTAGTCTTAAGGTCGAGGGTTATTAAAATGATCAAAGGTTTATTGCTAAAGTTGATCTCTTTCTCACAATACTTAGGATCTCCTAACTCGACTTGTTGAGTCAACATACTCTATGTAATCTGTTATGACATCTCTGTTTAGGCAAAAGGTACTTGGGTTCTCTCACGACAGCCAAAGGTTACTTTTTGCCTCATGCATATTTGTTATATCACTTCTACATGTGTATCTTGGCTCATGTCATGATCCCTTTGCAATGCACTCTTTTGCCTATTTATCCCTTATCAGCTCGTCATGTGATTATTTATCTGTAAGATTATACTTCATTGAAATTTCTCACTTATGAATGTTGTCATATAGTTGAAAGTTGTCATATATTTGAAACCTATGCCACTCTATCTTTCTCTGTATGTGTTTTGGGGACTCCTTCTGAGTTACCACTTCTATGTGTCTATGTCATAAGGGTGATCTCAATGTTGTCTCACTTATCATTTATCGTCTAACCTGTTCCCATTCATTACTGTTGATTGTATGATTACTCAGAACATCAATGGCAAGTTCAATCCCAGAAAAGAGCGTTACCCCTTCGGCATCATCCAAAGTTCTCTCAGACGAAGAAATCCTTCCCAGAAGTCAATGGGCTGTTATTGGAAAAAGCAACTGTTATGTGGACCTACAAAGGCTTCAACAAAATCCGATACTCAAAGTTTCTATTGACATCCTCAAAAACACAAACTTCTTCGGAGCAATTACCAAGCAATGCTCAATTCCTACCATTTACATTCAACAATTCTGGAACACCGTTCAATGGGACAAAATCACAGCACAATACTCTTGCAAACTGGATGATAGGGAGTTCACAATTGATTCTGATATTTTGAGCAAGGCTCTTGGAATCACCCCATGTAACCCTGACTTTCGTTCTGAATCTCCACCTGGTGCTGACGATCTGATTTCCTTTCTAATTGGGTTGGGTTATCAGAACAGTATTTCAAGAGCATCCGACATCATCACCGGACACATGTATCAACCCTGGAGAGCTATTACAACCATTCTTAACTTGTGCTTATCTGGGAAAACTTCAGGGTTCGATAAAGTGAGAATTCCTATCTTGCAAATCCTATGGGGAATCGTCAATAGGGTTGATGTGAATGTCTCAGATCGTATTTGGGAAGAATTCGCTTTATCAATGAACACATTCATATCTGATAGAACCAATTTCCAGAACAATGCTCAAGGTCGAAAGAAACAGAACAAGCTTGTAATTCCCAGCATCAGATTTTCTAAGCTTGTTATCCAGTACTTACAACAAACACACAAATTCAATCCTAGGAGTGAATCAACTCTACACAATGCAGAAGATGAATATGTAAAACCTGAATTTCTAAAATTCACAAAACGACCAAAATACCCTTATGATCAAAAGTATGAATAATTAATTTAAAAGGATACCAAATAAGCTATGTAAATTCAGAAAGTTTTTAAGAAATATCACATATGATCCAAATAAATTTTAAAGACTTTGTAAAGATTATTTTTATAGTTTATAATATTTATAAAATCAATTTTGTGTTTTATAAATATCCGAATATGTAATTATTAAGTTTTATAAAAGAATAAAATTAATAAAAGCCCAATACAAGTTTATAAAATTAAGGTCCCATTTATTTTAAGTCCATTACAATATTAAGCCCACAAGAAAATTGGAAAATCATATAAATACATAATATACGGTTTAATCGATCCCTAATTGCCGATTAAACCCAAACCGACTCAAAAACCCTCCATAATTCGACATCTGATTCCCAAGGCCTGGAGCTATTTTTCTTGGACGAGTTTGAAGGTAAATAAGGTGTTAAAAATCTGGTTCGAGGCTCTAAGGTGCTGTTTCGATCGTGGTTAGTTTTTAGGTTAGTTAGGGTTTCGGCGAGTGGAACTTTTTGGTTTCTTTTGTTCTAATGACCAAAGCTCATCAAGGGTATGTTCCTAATATTATTTTCAGTCCTACAAGTCATATAGAACACGTAAAAATTAGCCATGCATGTTTAATAAGTCGTATGGAATTATTTGGAATTAAAACCCTAAAAGCGTATAAAAATAACGAATGAGCGTATAATAATTTTTGGGACCATGATATTAATTTTCTGAAGACTCTTATATGATATACAACCTGTATAAAATACATGTTCATGAATTCGAAGCTTGTGTGATTTGTTTGGGGTTTTATTATTAGAAGCGTATGAAAAAGGAAAGGATTTAAAAAGGGACGATTAGGGTTTATAAAGATTAGGGTTTGCTTATTATAACTAAGGGTAATAAATGCAGTAGTAATGATGGATTAATGATGGGTTAAACCTAGTTTTAGGGTTTGTACTTGAATTATGTATATTCGGTCCTAAATAAAAGTTTTGGGTTGCTTTTGTAAATTATGAAACTTAAGGGTTATTTTTGTAAACAGTAAAATACATGTACTAAACGTATAAAATAAGTGTGGGGGTTAAACGTGTAATTTTGGATACTTAGAGGGCCATTTGAATTGTTATTAAAATAAAAAGGGTACGTTTTGTAAATTCTAAAACCTTTGGGCTAAAATAGTAAAATCTGATAATATAAGGTTAGATCGTGAAATTAAAGATGTCAAGGGTGTAATTTGTAATTCTGAGTAATTATGGGTTCGACGAGTGTGAGTTGATTTTTGTAGAGACATGCGTGAGTTTTGAGATAACTTCGGTTTGTTATCATTTACGTTCTAGGTCAAGTGGTAATCATTAAAAGAAGTAACATGTGAATTTAATGCGTATTTAGTAATATTTAAAGAGTATGGAAACCCTAGAACCTAAATAGGAAGTTGGCTAATTAATGAGGAATACCCTAAAATATTGTAATTTCGTCTGTCACTAAAATGAGAATATTCTGACAAATCTAAAAGTATTAATGCGATGAATCCGTTATAACATTAATGATGCTAATAAGTATTAAATAAATCATAATCCGTGTAGATTCGTTGAAGGAGACGCGACGTTACATCTTCATATTCCTACATTCGTTACTTTTCTCTCGTTTGCTTTAAGGTACGGATATTCTGTCTTACTTTAAGACACTTACGTTATCGTACAGATATTCTGACCTTCGTAGTAAAGGTTCCTTATGATGTTCTTTTCGTTAGTCATTTCCATTCCACTTATTAGGGTTTCCAATGCCATTGCTATGAACCCTTTCCTGATTTTGTGATGTGTTGCTTATCTAATTTATGTTTTATTGAACCATGCAATATCTGATTTGAACTTTATGTTAGGAAGACTTTGATGTGCATATTTGTTGAACCTTGTTATATTTGAATATGAACCTTATGATATGAGTTATCTGATATGTTATTTGCTATGAACACTAATGTGTCTTTTGAGCTGTTGCTTATCTGAACTTTGATTTTTGAATCATAAAACATTGATTTTGAACTATATGATATGAAGACTTTGATTTTGAAAACATGATTAAACATTTGATAAAATATGATCTATGTCAGTTTTGACATTCTAATTTGACCTAAGTTAGTTTGACACCCGAGCCAAATAATAACTAGTCATGGGGGTTCCATGTCCGTGTCAGTGATGCACCTCTGACATGACTCTAGGGCAGTAGAGTGAAGTTCTGCCACGTCCCTTATCTGTTATCTGTTATGAGCTCAAGTTATATTATATTATCAATATATGTTTGTGGGGCGTATGGATGCATCCTAGATCTGATCTGTTATCCGATATGATTTGTTTAGATGAATGATGTCGTGTGCAATACGCATCTTCATAAAACTCTGGGAGCTAGCTACTCCGTATTATTTTGAGATTGTTTCTGTATAGTTATGATGTTTTTGATATGATATGTTCTGGGCTCGTGGTAGTTAACTAAATCTTTATTTGTTGTTTCTATGTTAAGTATTCTGATTATGATTCGGTATGTGCAAGTGTTAATAATTATATGCTAGGCCTATTATACGTTATTATATATGTTTATGCTTTTGCATGTGTATGTGACTACCGTCTACTATGCTAGGTTATGATTAATATGTTTAAATGTGATTCATATGCTGTCATATGATGTCATGTTAGTTTATCGTTATGTGAATTCGTTGATCTGTGAGATGAATGTGCTAGTGTGAAAGTGAGTATTCTATAAGTTTAGTATGTATAATTTGTTCAGTTAATTTTGTGAACTTTGCTTATACGTTATTGTTTTATCTGCCTATGTGACCTGCCATGCTTAAACTCTGCTGATGTTAGGATTTGATCTGAGAACTGGTTTAGCTTATGATTTCTGTTTTGATAATTGCTAATGGTTATGCTATGTTTTGTTTGGTCTATTTAATTATAGTTTGTCTACTATGTTTTTTATTTGCTTTTGAGACTGCCATGATTTGGACTGCTATTTCCGCTGCTGCAATATTGAATTAAGTGTGTTAAGTGAAGGTTAATTAATTTGTTGAATGCCATGTTTATTTTCTAGAAAGTGTTTCCGTTAACCTTAGACTTTTCGTTTGGTTTATATGTAATCTATTTCTTCTTGATATGTTAAGTGTCTGGTTATTTTGATGTGTTTGCGTTGGAGTCATCAATATGCTATGTGTTTGTCCTTGATTGCTAATTGTTGTTCCGGATTTCTGTGCAATTGTGTTTCCGCAGAATCCTCAACGATTCATTATTCTCGTTCCGCTACGATTTTGTTATTCGTTTCTTTGTTCAATTCGTATTTATGTTTTGTTTAGTTTTTGTTTCGTTATATCTGTTCACTGGGCTTTGTAAGCTCAGCCGCACTTTTCTTTTCCTGCGGCAGGTATTTAAGCATTCAAGATGAGCTCTTGGGATGGCTGATCTGGGTTGAGAGTAGGAACTGAGAGCAAGATTTGACCATAGAGATCTTAAAATTATTTTGGTTATTAAGTTATTTATGTTTGCTTTTGAAAATTTCGTAAAGACTTTCGCTTTTGTATAGTACTTAAAGTTCTGATATGAAACTGTATTTGTGATATCTTTACCTTGTCGGGTTGGGGTGTTACAGAATATGTTTTAGGAAACCTGAAATATGTTCCTAGAGGTATGGATAATGAACTATTTGGATTGCCAATTCCTGAGTGTCTTCTCACAGAAGATATCAAGAAGAAGGACTACTTCAAGCAATACAAGAAAAGAGCTACCAGATCCTCTGCTGATGTCACACCCTCTCCTCTACAACCAAATGCTCCCATATCCAAGTCAGCCTCACAAGCATCCTATGCCTCTCTTCCTAAAAAGAGACTTGAAAGGTCACAACATTCAGAGACCACAACCAAGAAGCAGAAAGTAAAAAGGAAGAAAGTGGAAAAGGAAATTGGTGAGAACACTGAGGTACCAAGGAATATTACCAGGTTAACTGATGAGGATGACGCTGATCTGCAACTTGGAATCCAGCAAAGTCTAGAAAGTCAGAATGTTAAAGCACCCGTAGGTGGAGTTGTGTTAAGAGAACCCGTTCAACTACCTCGACAAACAACCCCAATTACACATGACAAGGGTAAAGGGGTTGCAAGTGTTGAAACTGAACAAGCTGCTCACATGCTTTTAACTATCTCATCATCTCCATCAAGCACCACAAATCAATATGAGCTGAAGAGAAGAACAGAATCATCTCATGCAAAAGAACAATCTGGAGTGGACAAAGTGCCTGAAACGTTTAAGGAAACTCCTACACTTAGTGAGACTCAATCTGGCTTGAATGTTGACGCTCTGTTGCAAAAAGGCTCGCAGGAGAACCTTGAGACAAGATCTGATGAGACCTTGAAGATGGATGAACCAAATCTGTCTACTAACTCTCTATCCTCACTTAAGAATCTTGATGCAGATTTCTCTTTTGGTGATCAATTCATTAATGACAAATCCTTAGATACTGCACAATCCATGTATACTGTCAGCATTCAGCAAGATACGTCAACTATTCCTCCGATGTCTGCATCTTCACTATCAACTGCACTTCCACCTCCCTTACCTACTCAATCAACTGTACAAACACCACCAACATCGTCACCAACCCCTGAACCTGTCATTACTATTGCAGATGAGGTGGCTCCACCAGCTTCCCCTCCACAGATTCTCACCTCTGATCAACTACTGGATAAAGCCATAAAAAGGATAGAAGCTCTGGAAAGGCAACTTCCTAAATCTGTTGATTCTCTGGTGGATCGTGTCTATAGATTGGAGCACCTCAACTTCAATGAAGGGGTTACTGCCGCTATTGAAGGAGAAGTCAAGGATGCTGTGGAATGGGCTATGGAGGCTCCACTTCTTAGACGATTCAAGGACCTTCCTATCACAGATATGAGAGCTGCTCTGTTTGAAAAGATGTATGATGCTGAAGAGGACAAGCATGAGGTTCACAAGAAACTCTATGAGGCACTTGAAGAATCCATTAAATTCGACAATTATGAGCAGTTTATGATTGACGTCGGGGAAAAAGAAGCTAAAAAGAAAAGGAGAACAATTGTGATGGAAACATTGATGAAAAACCGCAAAGATCCTCCTCCACCTCCGCCACCAACGGGAGGCGCTGGAACTTCTGGAGCTGGTGATCCTTCTACGACAACCAACACACCTCCACCACAACCACCATCATCACCGCCAAAACCTTCTAATCAATCAGGTCCTACAAAAGAACAGAGTACTAAGAAGAAATCTGCTGCCTGGACGACGGTTGATTCAAGGTTCATGTCCACATCCACCTCAATTCCTGATGATCAAATGGTTCACGAAGAGTCTCAAGTCATGGCTGACTCAGAACCTGATGAAGATGATGCATCGACGAAGCATATTCCTAAGCCATCAGAAGATTGGTTTGATACTTACATGGCTGGGAATCGCACTAGCACATCCAGGGTAGCACCTTCAAGAGACACAATTCAAAGCTGCATTGTGGAAGATAGACCTCCTTCTCCAGAACCCACATGGACCATCCCAGAGTCTGACTCTATGATTCCTGACAACAATTGGGCATCAGTTATCAACAATAATTATGAAGTTCCAGCTGAAGACTCTCTTCTGCACTACACTGGTGATATGGGAAGTTTTATTAGATGGTTTTGTGAACGGAAGAGTATCTCATCCATAACTCCAAGAGATCTTGAAGGACAAGCTTACGAAATTGTCAAAGTTTTCCATTCTGATACAAATCATCTTCAATATCAGATGGTCAAAGTGCTGAATGACCAAGTCAGTGAGCAAATCAGTCGCTTCAATGTCAACAAATCTCTTCCTCTTGGTGGTGAACCTGGTCAGATGACCATTCAGGCTGAATTCTTCTTCAATCACGACTTGGACTATCTGTGTGCTCGCTCTGCTGAAAGAAGACCTGCTCTATCAATATCAAAGATGAAAGCTGCAACCTACTCTGATCAGGGGCTTGAACAGATGGTTCCTGATCAATTCTGGGCTGCTGAAGAACAAAAATATGATATTGCCGCTTCTTATGGTATTCCTCACTGGTGGTTCAAAAAGAAGAAGTTCTACATCGAAAGACATGGTGCTGATAAAAGACGCAATGATGTCAGATCAAAGCTGCAAATCTTAAGTGTTGTTAGTGTAGAGATCTTCCCTATCTATGGATATGAGTACTTGAAGAAGATTGTCCTTAAAAGAGCATACTTCAAAGTGTATACTATTAAAGAGAACGACTTCAAACATCTTCTGCCAAATGATTTCGAAGATCTCTATCTCTTAAATCTTCAAGGACACCTTGAGCATTTACCTGTCCGTGAGAAAAAGGCCCTCTCTGCAGCTGTCACTCTTTGGATCAGGGGCTTAGTCATTCGAAAACGAATTGAGGACTTTCAGCTTGGCATTGAAAGCTACCAAACCAGGATCAACCTTACAAGTCCACAATGGAATGCAACTGGGCATGAATTTCATCGTGAATATAAAGTACTTGACACCCCTAGAGCCGTCATCTTCACCGACAGATATGGATCTCGTATGCTTATGTGTCTATGTGAGCTCTACAAGTTTAGTGATGGTACTCTCAAATTGGTCGAAGAAGAACTTGACACCAGAATGAAAGAAGTCAAAATTGATATGAAATCTTGGGTTAAGACTATCTTTTGGACTGATGATGACGTGAAGAGGTGTGAACACTTCATTGCTGCAATCAGACGAAGACTCAAGACAGGAAGGATCTTCCGCAGCCTTGAAAGTTTTGTTGGTGGAAGGCTTCGGGAGGGTCACTACAAACTTCTTCAGAGGACTGAATGAAGACTTCTTCGGGATGCTGTTTATGGTGTGTTTTTAATTATGTGTAATATGTGGTGTAATAAATATGATCAACTGTAATACATGTAATAGTGCTAGGATTTGTACTGTGGTTTCCCCTTGTAAAAAGGGAAACATCTGTGTTGTCCATTTCTGATCATATAAAACCAGACACAGTTTTCTCCTACAAATATTTTACCTCATACATTTAAATCACTTGAGATCCAAAATCTCAAAGGATTTAAGATTTTTGATCGGGGGAGAAAATGTGATATAAATATGAAAGATGTTAAAAGATAAGATGACCAATTTTTGTTGCATACTTCTCTCTAATATGTGCTAAACAATTTTCGAATCTCGAAGCACATATTGAGGGGGAGCAAATTTATGGAAACCTCATCCTTCCCGGAAATGCTATATCTACTTGATTTGATGTGGGAAGTGATGTTGATATCTTTTAGAAAATGGTAATCAAAGAAGTTAATTCTTTCTCTTGCCTCCGTGTGCAAAACATTTTCAAATACTTGATGCACATGTTGAGGGGGAGTTCTCGTTCTAAAAATATCAAAAACAATTCAGGTACAAAATGCTTTGACAATATATCACAAGTATCTGAATTGATTTTCAAATGGTTTTCAATTGGTTCCAATGGCAGATGAACAATACCAAATAGACCGACCAACTCTACTTTATGTACGGTGATATAAGGATGATAAGGTTAGGTATGTGTTCCCATGATCCGCCAGAACCGGAGGGATCTACCCAGGGACAATCCACTAGTTAGTGTAGAAGTCCTTAGGTATGATGATAAAAGGAGAAAAATGAGATATGGGAAGAGTGCGGACTAAGACTGAGCTAGTACTGGAATAAACCCAACAAGGTTCTAGCTATGAAGTCTCGGTAAGCACTGAAGGGGTTGAAGAATTAAAAAGAATTGAATGAGGAAAGGGTGAAAACAAATAGCCCTCCATTTATTCAACCTTAGGGCAGAAACCGGGTTCACTTCATATGCTACTGATGGTAACATCGGTATTGAAGACAAGACGTCATGGACCCAGTGACGCACTGCACTTCAACTTTCCAAACCACTCAAGTTCCTCTTAAAAGGTCTTGTTTCATTCTCACGGGGAACCGACATTATCTATCGACTTTCTCTTAGAGATGGTTGATATTGAAGTAGGAGACCCTCTCCCTAGTCTCCGGCACAGGATCCAAATATGCACAAATTGAGTCTAGAGCCACGAGATCATCAATAAATCTCATTAGGACACTTTCAATGAAGACTCTCTGTTTCACACAATGTGGAAAGAGAGATTATATCTTGAGTCCTACGCATTATCCTTGTGGTATTGCCAGAACATCTGAGTGATGTGTTTACATATTCACAATGAAGATGGAAAGCCTTCTGGAGCCAACATCAAACAAGCTCCTGGTAGGTGGCATGTGAGATCTATTATATGGATCAACCATGTGACAACTGAACAGAAACAATGGGGCGATTCAATCTCTTGAATCAATCCTGGTTCAGGTTATGGATTGACGGATACCTTTGAAAAACCGGTCTTTGTGCTTAACAACTCTTTTCTTTAGCACATCGACCGTGTACTCATTTTACAAACCAAAAGGTGTTTTTATGATTGATAATTGATTTTCAATAAAACCTTCGTTGTATTGCAAAAACAATTTCTATTGAGCAATACACGATTGTTTTTCAAATCTCTTTTCATCAATCAGTGGACTTAAAATTCGCTGGTTCACTCACTCCGTGTTGTCTTCTTTGAGACGTTCCGGTTTGAGAACAGCTAGAGCAGCTGCGAAACCCTGTCAAGGAAATTCTTCCGAATTATACCTGATCACAGGCAGTACTTGTACTGATCAACGGGGAACCGTGGGACGTGTACCTCAATTCAACGAAAGTGATCAAAGACACTTTCGTGCGATTTATTGCTAACTGTTGTATGCAGGTACGCCCTACGTTTGCAGCTGATCAGAATGAGGTGGTCAATCCATAGCCGCATGCTCACTTAACACATTCATCTCAAAAGAAATCATGATTTGTGCATCTATGACTCTGATATTTTCACTCCATGCTTCTGCTACGCTGCTGCCAATATCATGAATCAACTAAAGCTTCCGCTACTCTGATGAGAAGATATCATGATCCAGAATGTGAGCATGTCGGTCCTAAAGTCACAACATCACATTTTACCAACACCACAAAGGATGTCTCAGAGATTTTTGATAGCTGATGATCTCAAATGATGGCTCATAATTATTATCTCATGGATCATTAATGACCTCCACTCTAAAGTACAAATCTATGCAGACTTTGAAGTTGCACTACTTATGCACTAAGATTGCGAAGTTGAAGAACTAATGTCTACGAGCTCAAGAACAAAGTCAAGAATAGAATGCTAGGTTTTGAAATGTAAAACATGGGGTGAACTCCCTTAGGGGGAGATTGTTAGGAATTAGAAAATTCCAGTATTGAAGAGTCGGTTACCCCAACTATTATCTAGCATAAGTTAGCTCGTAGACTTGTCGTTATTTACGTTTCTATGTAGTTAATTAGTTAGTCAAGTAGCGTAAAATAGTTTAGTGCAACACCGTGGAGGAAGGTCGGGTCTTTACCCACTGTATCCCTGATCCACATGCCGATAGGAGGTCGTTTAGTTTGTAACCTATAAATACCCTCTACCTTGCAAGGTAGAGGGTTGGATGTTCTTTGGTAATCTAATATTCTACAAGTTTCTCTTACTAGAATGTCCCACTTTCTCTCTCTCTAAAATCATCTCTATGCCCATTGTGTGAATGTTATGATATGTAAGTGAAATCCAATATACAACAGCATCAATGACACGGACATGAAACCCCCATGCCTAGTATAATGGCTCAGGTATCAAACTGAAGGGTCAAAAGCAAGTCCAACGTTTGGCAATGTATAAGTCATCATAATCAAAAGTTCAAAATTAATGGTTCACAATTCAATAGATCATAGCAAGGGTTCACAATTCAAAGGTTTATAGAAAAGGTTCACAATTCGAAGGTTCATAGCAAAGGTTCACAATTAAAAGGTTCATAGCAAAGGTTCACAATTCAAATAGCTAAAGATCAAAAGGTGCATAAAGATCATGAGAAACCTTATAAGAAAGGTCAGAATATCTGTACCTTATTCAAAACAAGGGGAATACGAATCGAATATCAAAATGGACAAGTCATGAGAGAAAAGAAGTGTCATTACTGAAATGACGGAATATATGTACCTTAAAGTGTGTGCACGAGAGCAAAGCACACAAAGCCAACTCACTTCTCCCTCTTCACAAGATCTATAGTAAATATACTCACATATTACCAACATATTTATTTTATAAGCTTTTTATGCATTTATAAGTGTTTTACTTATTGGTATCATCCTTTTATCTTTCATTTTCTTAACTTCATATCTGGACCAGTTTTACATGAATTTTTAAACCCATCAGAAGTATTCCAAAATTTTCAAGAAAATTCCCAGATGTTCCCACATTAGTTAAGTAATTTATCAAATTTTGGTGGATTTTATCTCAGAGTCTAAGTATGGTTTAAAAATCCATATTTCCAGACCTGCCCAGAAAGTGTTCAGGAAATACACCTCAAAAGTTTACACTTATTAGACCTGTTTAGACACCTTGAAAAAAATCCCAAAAATCCCAGAAATTCATTTATATCCTAAATGTCACTCCTATAAAAGGAGAGCTCCCAATTCCTTATGGCATTAAAATAAAAAATCAAACAATCCAACTAAATTTCAGACCCATTTTCTTAGCTTTGACACTTGATCTTGTAAAATTCAAAAATATGACTTAGACAACTCCAAATTCGACCAAACCACTTGGAAAACTTAACTAAGACATAAAATAAGTTTTTCCAGCAAAACCCAGAATATTGCACTTATACAATTCGATCTATAATACATCCAAAATCGCCATATCATGTTGTCTAGATTCTAGGGTTCATATTAGGCCATATAATCACATGTTTCTCATCTATTTTATTTAGCCAATTACAATTAATTATCAAACACCATTTTAAAGCCAATAATCATATGTTATATGTATAGTATCATGATCATATTATATGTAAGGATCAAAGGAAAAAAGATGTGTGTACCAATCGGCTAGGACAAAAGAAAATGAATCAAAGGAACCACCAAAACCTTCCTCGAATCAAATCACCACACGATCACAAGCCCTCTCCTTGGTGTTTTGATGCACAAACAGAAGACCTCACCTCCACCTTGCTGCTTCACGAATCTAGGGTTTGGGAGAGAGGGTTGTCTCCTTTTTTTTATAAATGTCGATTAGGGTTTTTGGGGAAGGGAAAACCGGTCATAAAATAATAATGGGGGAACAAGGAGTTTAATGGACCGAATAATTGATTAAATGGGGGATCCTTTCCTTATTTCAAATTTTGATGAATCTGGACATTTATGTGAATAGAAGTAGTGTACAAGATTTTAAATAAAAATTGTCTAGAAAAATGTATATTTAGGCATGTATTTTTACATGTATTTTATAAATATAGATTTTATTTCACTTAAGTTAAAATTAAATATATACATCATATTATAGATTTTATATGTCGAATAATGTAGTCTTTGATAATTTACACTCAAATTCTTAATTTACTCCGCGTTCTAATATTTCCGAATTTTAGTTGATGTGACGTTCTTAAAGTTCAAATTATGACGGGAATTTACAAGACGAAAATTTAGGTTATTACAATCCTCTTTCTTTCTTTTATGTGTTAATCAAAACACAAAAACACCTTTTTTGGTTGTTATGATTTCGAAACACAAACCATCTCTTGGTACTTATGATTATAGGCTTTAAGATCACTGATAAGGTACCAAGTAAGTTATTTTCTTTGTTGTTTGTGTTTTTTCGAAAACTTAAGCACGAAAACACAACTTGTCAATGGTTAAAATGAGATTATGGATGTTGAGTTGATTGCAGATGTTTGAATCTTGTAGTTGTTGTGATGAATATGTTAGGACCTATTGTTCTTGTTGGCAACTGTTTGAAGTCTATTAGTTATTTGTTTAAGTCGTTGGGTTTAAGATGGATGATGAGTACTTATTTTTGTAGATCTACATGAGTTGAAGATGTAGGTCAGATTTGGGGATTTTGGTTTTGTAGTGATTAGATCGAAATATGATTTAAAGAGAAAGATAAAATAGGTTGAAGATGGAAGAATTTGTGTGGTGTGAAAGAGCTAGAGATGAGAGAGGATAATGATTATTTGTAGTTTGTTTTATGTATCAAATAAATATGGATAATTTATTTTTATTTTTGTTTTTAATTTTTTTTTGGCAAAAAACACTTCTATAAACAGCTTCCATAAAGTTGAAGAAAATTGCTACAAAGTTGGCCAAGATCCTTATATCAATTAGACTATATGTAAAATTAAAAAGGATCTAAGACAGAACTAAAAAACAAGAAAACTACATGTACTTGAGAATCAAGAACCAATACAAAATGCAATGTTTTAAAAACCCAAGGTTGGCTCTCCCAAGCATGATATCGAGAAGCATTGCAGTAACGCAATGCAACCGCCATTAAAAGATATAAGTTTGATTGAAGCCGCCAATCGAGGAAAACATTTGTAATTTTCGTTAAAAATGACTTTGTTCCTTGCTAACCATATGTGCCAAACTGCCAAAGGACCAATAAGCCTCCAAAACTTGTGAAAAGTCGGCCACATCTCTTCCTTCCACTCAAACATAAAAGAATTAAAATTTGCAGGAAGAACCCATGAAATCTTCCACCAATCGAACAAAAAACCCCATACAACAAATGACCATGAACAATGAAGAAGTAAATGGTCTATAGATTCTTCCTCTACACAGAACCAAGAACACATAATATTGGCCTCGCCCGGGATTATGTGACGACGCCTCAATACATCTTTGACAGGAACCTTACCTTGACACACTAACCATAAAAAAGCTTGAATCTTTGATGGAATACCCTTTTGCCACATGAAGGAAACCCAACTGTCAACAACCTGAGATTGATCACTGCATAAAACTTCATATGTTGTCTTTTTAGAAAAGAGACCATTAGGACTAGACTTCCAAAAACCTGAATCAACAAGCAGAGGATCAAATTTAGATTAGGAAACTAGGAACATCAACTCTTGAAAACTAGCAATTTCATGCGGCTGAAACTCTCTTGAGAAATTTACGGACCACGAAAGATTCGACGAGCTATTAATCTTAAAAAATGCAACATTGCCAAATCAATTATCTAAAATGAGATAGATATTCGGGAACTTTCGTCTTAGAGAAATTTTAGTTGCCCACACGTTATTCCAAAAATCAATTTGTTCCCTATTCCCACACCTCCATCTCCACTTATCTTCTCCTAAAATAGCATAAAGGAGCTCCTTCCTCTTAAAGGAAAGAATATCATTCCAAATTTTTGATAAACTTTGATTTTGATTCGTGTTAATGTTTGAGGTCAGCTTCAAAGGGAGGTGAAAAACGTTAGATAAAGCTTTTCCAAACGGAATACATATTATTATACCTACTCCACCACTTAGCGAGATATACAATGTTTTTGTGTATAGAGGGATTATACCTAACCCCCCTTGATTTTTTGGTTTAAAAACTGATTGCCACACGATGAGAGGAGTCTTTTACCTATTGAAAGTACCTCCCCCCCCCCCTAACAGAAAATTTCTATGAAAACTTTCTAATTTCTTGATTACAACTTTAGAAGCTAAGAAGATAGACAAGTAAAGAGAGTTGGGAGGCTATTCAAAACTGAGTTTATAAGAACTAACCTTCCTCCTTATGATAAACATATACCTTTCCAACCACTTAACATGGCCCTCAATCTATCAATTACTTTCCCCCATGTTGCTTGTCTACGAGGACTTGATCCTATAGGAACACCAAGGTAATCGAATGGAAACGATCCTTTTGCACATTGAAAATCATCTGCCAATTCAGAAAGCTTCTTCGTAGATACATTTAAACCGAATATTGAAGTTTTTGAAATATTGAGTTTCAAACCTTAGACGCTAGTGAACATAGAAACTATATCCTTTAAGGTTTGAATTCCGAAATCGAGGGGCTTGCAAATATGAAAGTTTCATCTACAAATTGACTATGATTTATTGCTAAACTATCATCCACCTTGGTACCTTTGATTAGACAAACACCCCTTGCAGTCGATAACATGTTGCTTAAAACTTCAGTCACTAAGATAGAATAAGAAAGGGGAAGTAGAATCCCCTTGCCTTAATCCTCTACACATTGATGCTTCCACAGTTGGGAAAACATTCACTAAAATCGAGAATTTAACTCCGCAAATATAACCCTTGATCCATTTTCTGAAATTGAGCCCAAACCTCATTTCTTTCATAACTTCTAATAAGAATTCATGTGACACCGTACCGTAAGCCTTCTCAAAGTCTAGCATAATAAACCCTCCCGATATCTTTTATTTTTAATAAAAACCACTGATCATTTACTAACATCACACAATCTGTGAGTTGTCGATGAGGCACAAAAGCAGATTGGTTTTCACTTACAACTTGATGAATAACCTTTCTCAACCTTGCTGCGAGAATTTTTAAATAAGTTTATATGGAGCATTGATGAGGCTGACTGGCCTTAGATAGCTCCAAACCTTTCGGATTGTTATCTTAGGGATCAATACAAAGATATTGGAATTAAAGCCATTTGGAAAGCAAGCATTACCAAAAAACTGATAGAGCAATTCTTGAAAGTCTGAGGATAGAAAAGACCATGCTTGTTTAATGAAACCCATTGTGAACCCGTCTAGACCAGGAGCCTTATCACCATTACATTGCTTGATAACTTCCCATGCCTATTGAATACTTATATCCCTTTCTAACTCTTCCATTGAGGCCATCGAAATAAGAGAGAGCCCCATACTTTCCTACTTCACAAATGATTCATTTATATATTGTTTAGCAAATAAAGAAGATAAGTGGTTAATAATATGGTTTTTGACTGAAACAACATCCTCCACCTATTGTGACTCTGGAAATGTGGTTATTTGTCTTTCTAGTTTTGGCAATCAAATGAAAGAACTTGGAGTTTCTATATCCATGTTTAAGCCACGATACCCTAGAAGCTAACCTCCATTTAATTTCTAATTATCTCTTGATTGATCTTTTCTTTGCCATTGCTTGAGCTTTTTCTTTTTTGAAAATAGACAAGTCCTTTTTTTCTTCGAGCCTCAAAAGCTCTTGAATGATTTGATTCTCATATTTCAAAGAATTTTAATTTGGTCTTTCTGGTAAACGCCAAAATTCCAAACCTTTATATCTTTCTTCCAGAATTGCAACTTTCTCATGATTATATAAGCCGCCAAACCCTCTACTTGATATGAGTCCCACCAAATTTTGCATTTGTTGATAAAACCAGGAACCTCTAGCCAACCGTTAAAGAATCTAAATGGCTTGTGACCCCAAATGGTTGGATATTATGAATATTGTTTTAAGATAAAATAATAAATTAAAGAGAAATTCATGAGAAATAGACAAGTGGTATTTTAGTCTTTTAACTTTGGTCAGGGACCGTGTATGAGCCCAAAATTGAAAATAAGGACGTTCGCTTCA
>BPTQ01000006.1:160110052-160116851 GCA_019973895.1 Chrysanthemum seticuspe
ATGTATCTGAAATAAGTGATTGTGGTTTCTTCTTATCATTTTTTTTTGTTATTTGATTCTAATCTCTCTCTCTCTCTCTCTCTCTATATATATATATATATATATATATATATATATATATATATATATATATATATATATATATATATACACACACACTAGTGGTCGAAGCCCGCTCAATGGGCGAAGATGTCTTATAATTATTGTTGACATATTTTGCTATAGCGAAAGAAGGAGGGTAATCATAAAGAAGTTTTTTCATAAAAATTATATAACATGTCTAAAAAGTAAAATGTAAAATACTGAATTATACTTATTGTTGGCATATTTTACTATAGCAAAAGAAGGTGGTAAAAAATGGTAGGAAAGTGTACATGTTGAAAGAAAGGGTCGTACATACGAATAGCAAGATAAAGAACAAAAAGAAATATACGTTTATCGAATATGAGAGAAAATATAAAGCTTGACAACCTTCGTGTTTACAAACTTATTTACATGAATGTTGCATTTGCTAAATCATAGATGGGCCAAGATGTTTGATTGACACCTTTATTCCAGACAATAGCAAAAGAATCTGTTTACAAACACGGTCTCTTGAAATCTGTTCTGTTAGTGAAATGCCAAACACCCTCTAATTAAGTGAAAATCATATATAAATAGCAAACTTGGCTTCTTAAGGTTAGATTGTATGCAATGTTTTAAGGTTCTTACAAACTTAAGTTGTTTATGACTGTTTTATTTCAACTTGCCTTATTAATCGACATGTGATGCATAGGTTGCAAGATTGTCAACACCTCGTCATGAGTACTCTCATCCATGTTCATGTTGCTGCAACTGCATGCTTGATCTCTCTTTCACTTCCTCCCTTGTGCCTATTTAAAAAAAAGAAAAGAGGAATGCCACTCTGTCAAATGAAGAGACTACCTTTACGAACTCATCTGGAGGGACCGTACAAAAAAGAAGAAATCAATGAATAATATCGCATAATCGTGAACAGAATGTTATACTTACTAACTGAAAGGTTTCAGAGAACCGTACCCATTACACCTTTTGGACGCCTTTTAATTGATATGATAGCGATTAATAGTTAACTCTGACTACATATCTGATGTAAGAAAGCATCAGTTGATCCCTAGGTATATTAATATCCAACTTTCTACTACACAGATCAATGATGATAGCATGGCTGTGCCAAACCATATTTCTAAAATGCGCCGTAATGGATACGCTTGAAATAGGTCATTGGTTTACTTTTACTGCCAAATATGGATTATGAAAGAGTTAAAATCTACAGCCATAATCATAATCTAAAGTTATAATCCTATAAAAACTAAAAAATGATAATTCTCAGAGATAATGTAATTCGGCTTGATAATTTTACAAAACGATTGACATATGTTATATGCATGCCTATAATCGAATAGAGAAAGTTAAGGTTAAGTTTTTACCTGCATTAGCTAAATAAATCGAATATGTTATTGGTTCTTGGCAACATAACAAAACAATAGTACAATTTAAAAAAGAATAATACATTGTTTAATTGCACAAAGTAACGATCTACCTCAAGTTTTTTTAGCAAGGGGTATTGATTATATACCACATCCAGTAATCAAAGTCGGACATGAGACCAACTCATCTTAAGAGATGTTGAGTTACGAATGAAAGCAAGCATTGACAGAAAGAAATTGCCATACTTGAAGTAAAGCACCTCATTTTTTTAATTGAGGCATTGAGTTTTTATCTCATCAAGTACTCCTTGGCTGGTTCTGAAAGGCTTGCACCTGAACGACGGTTCTATCTTCAAAACGACAACATTTGGCTGAATGCCAAACAACTACTATTAGTTATATGCTAGGTAAAATGCAAGTTGGTATCTTGTTATTTGTTTCTGTTTCCGTGTACTACGTTGGCCTATCTTTGCCATGGATAAAGTTGGAGAAGCGCTGGCCTTCAACTACACATACTTCTATCCTGCTTGTACTAAACTCCAAAAGCAAAATGGTACCGATAAATTTGGTCTAGAAGACTTTAGGCAATAATGTATTCCACACTTCTGTTAGCAAATGAATGGCTAGCTAATTTCTGTTCTTGATTCGGTCAGCTAGGTAAGGTAATGGGTCCCACTGAGCCAAGTTAGGAACGTTCAACCCCCATCTAAGAAAATCTTTCTCAGGGAGCCTCTTTACATTAACTATGTGAATCGGTGGAGGGGTATCTCGTAGATGGCTAGTTTCCTGAATCTGGAGTTCGGGTAGGTTGTCTGCAAGCACCTGTATCCAACAGACATACCATGTACAAAAGTAAAAGTTCTAGTGATCTGCTTTTAATGTTAAGTTAAATGGTAGGAAAAATAATTATAACAAACAGTCAAGAAGCTGTACCTTACAAAGATTATGCATCAGGGTCATTTTGTTGCTCCTGGCATGAGTTTCGTTAAGCTTGAGGAGGCTATCCAATTTAAAACCAACAGCAGCGCCTTAAAAAACTAGGTTATTTTAGTTTTTTACAGTTACAAATGGCGATGAGCTTAACGTACGTAAAAGTCATAAAGACTCACCTCTTGCAGTACCCTGGTTCAAAGCGTTTCCAAGAGAAAGTGTACTCTGCATGATTCTTCGAAACTTGATAGAACTCCTAATCTGATAATCTGATATTATCAATAACAGTATAAGTTGATCCAATTAGATATCCACTAATTACCTAAAAGATTACACTGATGAGATGCAAGAGATATTATTAGTATTTCTGGTGCATATTCAGCCGTAAAGATAACTTGACTGCATTGGCTTACCAGATAAGTTATAGCTTTTATCGGACCAGCCAACACAAGCAACAATACGGCAGTCGCCACCTACAAAAAAATATAAAGATGCAACACTTCACTGATACTCATTTCATGGATAAAAAACGATGAATTATTACTTACCATAGTCTTTCTGCCAGCAACAATATCCCATCTCATTGATGAGAATACTATAGGCAATGCAAAGAAACAGCCAAAGTAGTTCTGTTAGTACATTCATCAACACTCCTCTTCTTATCAGTCTGCACAAAGTAAATAAACCAAAATTCAAACTCCAAAAGTTCCAAGAATTAAACATAAAAACATTGATAGAAACAAGCTAGTGACTTACAGACGAATAACCAGAAATGCAATAATCAGAATGCCGAAGAAGAATAAGTGTTGCCTTTGCAACCAAAACAAAACCAGTTGAGCATCAATCAGAGCGTATACTAAAGATTAAAGAATTTTTTCTTCAAAGTGGGAGAATAATGATAGAATTTTAACGTGATACAGGACAAGTAGAATATCATATATATGCGCTCACACAAACAACTATATTAACCGTTATCATGAGCTGCTAAAGGAGAACCATATAGAATTATCAACAAATAGTTATTATTTCTTGGGTTATAATAGAAGCAAATATAGTGATTATTAGATAATAAGTGTATATTAACATCATTACCTTGTAACACACTACTCAGTCCCGCTAAGGTTGATGTATCAGCTAATTCAGCCATTTGATCGAGATCCTTTTTTAGTGACTTAGCTGTACCCAGTAATCCAACCTTAAAAATTGAAGGTTAGTACTTAGTAATAGTTACCCAAATGGTTGTATCTTATATGCATTGTATATAACTATATATAACCGAGATATGCCTATTAATGCATTATTACGGTAACAACTGGTCAATGACTACCAGCCATTATTATCTCTGGCCAACATAAACTAAACTTGTTCAAAAATAGTAGCTGTTATTGCTAAAAAAGGACTTGAAAATGGTCCCAAAGATAAATAAAGAAGATGTTTAATTACTAACTGTGGAAGTCAAGCGGATCACTAAATTTAGAATAAATATGAAATATAGTTTTTGCGGGCACTATGGCATAACTTGAAACGTATAAGAAAACCACATTAATTCTAGAAAAGCAGAATACCTGAACTTTGAGAACACTGGTCTTGAAAAGGAAAAAAATCAAAAGGACCAAGTTTCTGAATCCATAAGCAGTTAAAGTTCTGAATCCGGAATCTAATGACCAAGTTTCTGCAAGACCAGTGTTTGTCTTACATGCAAGACCAATGTTTGTCTTACCTTGCTTCTTTGTGTCCGTTAGATCAAGTCCTAGCCTAATCCTCGCCACTTCCTCAACTGATAAACTCTCAACAACTACCTATAATTTCAGGATACCTAAACTTAATACAAACTAAACAAAAACTAAAGGACATAACCAAAACCTTGAACATATTCATTACCATAGTGCTCTTTTCTTGAGCTTAGGCTTTGACATAAGTCACACTAACGGGGGGTTGACATAAATCATACTAACGGGTTTTATCACAAGTCTAAAGTATTTAATATTTGTGTATTTTAATTTTAAATACAATTATAAATAGATCATAATAATCATAAAAGTGTCTTCTTTAAATTCATTTGAATAAAAAAACATTAATTATAATTTATTTTAATTAAAATACACAACATATCAGAAACTTCAAAAAATATTTACATTAAATCAACCCGAATTAACGTGCCAAGTAAAAATAACACTCATCCATATTTTGTGAGGCAGAACTTGTTCAAGCAGGTACCTACAAAACCCACAAAAAACTTGATCAAGTAGAGGTAGTAATTACGACCCATGAAACTATATACGTAGTAAATAGATGACACGAAAGCTTACTAAATTGAACTTCAGTGTGGATTACAACCAATTTGATTTCACATCATCCAACTAATGCTTATACAATTTGAAAATACCATGTTTATGTCATGGTAATTTTTTAGTCACAAGTTGGATGATGCTTTATGCAGTATGAAATACACATTTTTGTGCACGCATTCCTGTTAATAGAATATGAATTTATGTATAATCAAATGAGTCATTCTACCTAGGTATCAACTTGTATAAGAATATGCAATCATGTTAACAGCATATGATTTTCATAAGACATAAAAAGTGTTTTCAACTTGTATACGTATCTTTTTCTCTATCAACATGAGATTGAGTTTCTTTTTTATAAGGTTAATCAGGTGGAGTAAATATTTTTCAAAGCGTATATACATTAAAGCCAGTGATCATTATGAAAAATAAGAAATCAATAAAATCAGATGCATATGATGATGAAGATGCTACGCAACCTTGAGTGCCACAAACATCATGCAAATCTGGGATAACATTCTATGAATCATGATCAAAATCTTCCAATGAACCAAACTCCTTCAAACTGTAACAATGATAATAAAAAAATAATCAATATACGTAAAAAAAATAAAAAAAAATAAATAAAAAATAAAAAATTACATGATTTAATATAAACTAGGCCAACGAATGAAATTAGGGTTTTGTGTGATGAATGAATAAAAGGTCGGATATCAATTAAAAAGATTGTTAAGCTATAATTAAGGAATAGATATGGTGGATAATTGGTTGTAGGGGATGCTCATAGTGCATAGGTTTATAGATTATAATATGCAACATAATAATCAAAAAAACATGTTGCCTAAGTGGTAAACACACATGTTATTCAACCAAATAATCAAGGTTCAATCCTTGCAAGTCTCTTTTTTTATAAATAATTTTCGAAAATAAATTAAAAAAATCCGAAATTTACATAATAGCTAATTAAATTAAAAAAAATATTGCTAAGGTGGACAAAAATATTGCTTAGGTGGACAACTAATGATTACATGACATTAAAATGAGTTACATGACATTGAGGTGGAAATTGTGGAATAATCTACGTGTCATGCCTCCTGTTTTATATATATATATATATATATATATATATATATATATATATAGTGTAACTTTATTTTCAGAACCCTGTTAAGTGCGAGAACTCCCTTTGGACCGTTAGATTGTCTGATCAATGGCTATAATTGATTGTGCCATAAATGTAATTAATTGAAAGATTGGTTAGGTTTTGTAAATGAATGAGAGTATGTATGGTATTTCCTAATTATAATTTTTTAAATTCGTCTATTTTTTTGGAAACTGATTAATCAGTTACGTAGTATTTTTTTTTTATCCCTTTCTCTCTCACATAATCTTTCCCACAAACCCTACCCTCCACCAACAATCCTCTATAAATGCATCTTCAACATTCCACCATCAAAAATATAACTTAAGGCACAATCATTTACAACTTCTTTCATTGTAAGTTTATGATTCGTTATTTTTTTTTTGTCCAATTCGTTTTTAAATCATTTTTTCAAATCGTTATTTTTTTGTGCTCCAATTCGTATTTCCACAATACAACATTGACTGTATTTTTTCAAATCTTTATTCGTATATTGTTCGTGTAGAAAAGGGTGGTGGTTTATTCGTATATTATTTCCACAATAAAAAATCGATTTGCATCCTTTCATTTTTTTGCCTTATGCTTGTAGAATCTCTTAGATCTATTTTTTTTGTTGCAAGGATTAAACTTCTTAGGCCTACTGTTGTTGGGCATATTTACAGGCTTGTTATAACACAAGGTATGTTTTCTTTTAGAGAAAATTACCAAAAGGGGACTTTTTTTTAAGCATGGTCCGTTTTTTAGACTTTTTTCTAGGCTCTTTCCCAAAAGAGCTACGCTCAACTGCTCAACTGCTCGACCCCATACATTTTTCGACACGTGGCAAATCCCGGTACTGTTCCAATAGTACACTAAGTGTCAAATCAAATCTTTAAGAAATCTGTTGTTTTGTTTTCTAGTATAATGTCAACGCTCAACCGGCGGCGCTCAACCGACGGTGCTCAACTGACCCCACAAGATTTCACCTAGGAAATTGAAAAAGCAAACCAAAA